>CM068835.1:87898563-88246063 GCA_028554795.2 Sinohyriopsis cumingii
TGTCATCTAGATCCTGAATTGCCTATCCCACATAGAGGTACCCATCTATCTGTACATATATCTATACAACGTGTTCATCATGGATTCATTTCAAATCTATAATAGAAGACGATAGATACACACCACAATTCGCACAATGCTTCATTAATGTATAATTTGGGTAAAGATGGGTAAAGTTCAATTTTCAATGATTGCAAATCAAAATTGAATTGAGTTATATACCATGTATAGTCACATCTGTAGTCTGAATAGACGTATTCATATTTTTATTGAACTATATCAGTAGACCAAAGGAGGTAGTATGCTAACCATGATAAATTGATCTTAAAATTGGCTGCTCTTGTGAAGCAGGAAATGTACTACAAGAACCATCTGAGTCTGATTGTAATTAATTATACATATTTCAGGATTTTGTCTCCAGTGATTTCCCTCCTTGCTTGCAAAATTCAAGAAATGTATCTATGCTTCGTGTAGTATCCAATTTTACCAATTGTTGGCTCATGATTGATGGGTCAAACTAAAATGTTTTGAAATGAAACACGTATTTATGACCATGGATGACTAGAAGCCTTCATCAACGGTATATCGAAAATGGAAAATTACAACTATGTGATATGGAAAGTATATGCTAGTTAATATTGAATGGAAGTATTTGAACTCACCATGCCAAAACAAAATCATAAAGATACGCAAGATAAAGTATATCCTTTTATCCGTCTTTTTCATCGGAGGTGAATTTGGCGGGTAGAAACTTTCAGATATTAGATTTTAAATAACAGTTGAAAGATTCCTCAAAAAAATATTATTTGTTTTGTCATCAAATGACATGTCCCAGTAAAATAAGTTTCAATAATATTTTTGTCAGCAAATATGTGAAGATCTGTCAGAAAAATGGGTATAGCCTATCGGGTGCAGAACAATTTCCGTTAAACCCTACAAAAACAACAATTATACAGAATTTACCACCTGAGATTGCAGAAATCAGGAAATCACACCATGAAACACTTCATACACAAATCTGTCAGAATAATAAGTAGTTTGATTAGTTTTTGTTCCACTTATCCTTACCGTTAGGTAGCCACAATTCTTTAAATTTCCAACAACGTTTTTGTTTTAGTCTTTCTGATAATTCCTCTGTCGTTGGCCTGGTACAGGTCATAAACAAGATGTGATTGAAAATCGTATTGCAATGACAAGTTGGCGATATTATTATCAGTTACCTGATCATCCACATGATAAACTCCATTCCCATTGGAATCTCATCACATAACTACGCATAAATAAATTCGTGTAAGAACATCTTTGTGTACTTGGTATCATCAACACCTTTGACTTTTATTTTATAACCCTCTAAAGTTCTAATCCCAAACGAAGCTTTAGTTTTAAGATTAATCACTACTCGCAGCATATTTTCAGCATATCAGTTGTATTTCTGGTGAACTTTAAATATCTCCTGCTCGCTAACTATTGGTTTAAGTCCATTAAGCATACTTTTGCTTATCATAAATCTCTAATTAACATTTTGATATCAAACTTAATTAGAAAAATGTAAAACTATAAGTATAGTGATGATGAAACTTGCTGATATCGCAAGAAGTTTATTCTCGACATAAAGCTATCAACCTAAAAAAATTGCAACTGCATTTTGATGGGTTCGATAAGAACTGGAAATTTGATAATCATCTTGTTCTAAACAATTTCTCTGCAATAAACGTATATAATCTACTTCAGCCAACAATTAAATCTGAGCTTGTCACACACAAGGGTTTAAACATCATTGTACAGTTTTATGTTCAGTTTTCGATGCTAAATATATATTTGGGGATTCAAGAATCCCAACAAAAGCAATGCGAGGAATTTTCTGATCCTTATGTCACATCAAAATCTCGTCGAATTTTAACTGGGACAGATTTGATATCGTTGTCAGATAATATATTTAAGGAAATATGGAATCAAGTTCAGGTTGGAGATTTGATAAAATAGCATATATTTTATTTCACACTACGAAATATAATCCATTGCGTGGTAGCTCATTTGTCGAGCTACCAGCTAAAATAAAAAAAAATCTTAAAATGTTTTGTAAATATAAAAAGTAACGACAATGGACTATATTATTAGCGTTCTTTCCAGCTCATACTTATCGAGTATCGAATTATATATGTCAAGTTAACAATTTAACTTTAGTGGGATTGACTTTCCGGCTGCTGAGAATCAAATTAAAAAATCTGAAACAAAATGAAAACAATCTCCTGTTTACAGGAGGTATTAACGTCTTCGGAGTCGATGATCACAAACGATTTATCTCAGTCACATCAGCGATCAAGCATCGCAAACAACATTACATTTATTGTTTTATAAAAATCAATACGTGTGGAGAAAAACTTTAACGGTGGAGTCGGAGGTCAGTATAACAAGCATAAAGAAAAAACATATTTCTGTGTCGGATGCTTGCATGGCTGTAGGTCTCAACAAATACTTGATCGATATCTCGATTATTGCTCTGACGTACAGCGGATATCTATGCCTGGCGAAGATGAAAAGATATTACAATATATAAACTACATATACAAGAAGAAAGTTCCTTTTGTTATTTATGCAGATTTCGTCTTTTTGACTTCCATTGCTAGGATCAGTAAATAGCCCTGATAAATCTTTGACAAGAAAAGTTCAAGAACATATTCCTTGTAGATTAGTATATCAAGCTGTCTATGCTGTTGATAAAAGTTTATCAAAAGCAATACAAAATTTATCGTGGAGCCAATCCTGCTAGTTGGCCTGTGAAAGGTCTTATCAAAGAGATCGATGTAATCCTGGTGTTACTCGCTAGGACAACAGCGATGAAACCACTGGTAATAAAACAAGAAGCTGATTTTGCTGCAGCAGAAATATGTTATTTGTGAGCAAGCGTTTACGACTCAAGATCGTGTAAAAGATCACTGTCATATTACTGTTAAGTATCGCGGTCCAGCACATGACAAATGCTATTTAAAATATACCGCACCAGAGTTTTATTCCTGTTGTCTTTCACAATTTCAGAGGATATGATTGTTATATTATAGCTGAAGCGTTCGGCAACAAAGATGTAATAAACCGTCTGAAAATTAACACCAACGATAAAATGAAATCTATTCCTAATAACACAGAAAAGTATATGTGTGTGAGACTTGACAAATTAAAATTCATTGATAGTTTGCTGTTATGGCTGCATCATTTAATGAGCTTGTAAAAGGTTGTGATAAGTTTGATAATTTGACTGAACATTTCGGTGACAAGTCAAGCTTGTTAAGAAGAAAAGGAATGATTCATTATTAGTCTGCTGGCAGAATTTTTTTAAAAAAATTTCAGAGATGTCACCGCTAATAACTACGGACGTGACCCAGCTTGGTACTATTCTGCACCGGGCCTAAGCTGGGACGCATTACTAAAAGATAGAAAAATGTAATTGGAGTTGCTGACATACCCAGATATGTTCTGTTTCATCGAGCGGGAAATCAGAGGTGGGATAAGTGTCATAACAAAAAAAAATATGCGAATGCTAATAATACATATTTACACGACTATGATAGCACAGCGCCATCAGGTTTATAACCTATCTAGATGGCACCAGTCTGTACGAGTATGCGATGTCCAAGCCTATGACATATGATGAATTTAGGTCGATCAGTGAAAACTTTGTTTTCGATTAAACTGATAAAATCGTAACAGAGGGATGCAAGCATCCTGACATTAGTCATTTTGTTGAAGTTGATCTTGACTATCCTGTTCTGCTTCATGGTAAATTTAATCCATTTTGTCCACAGTCAATGCTAATCGACTACCGTTTGTCATCAGACAAACAACCAAATTATGCGCAGTGTAAATCTGTTGTTCATAAACTAGTTCCTAATCTGCTTGACAAACGGTGATACGTTTTGCATTACAAGAAACTGAAACAGACACTTCATCGTGGGTTAATGTTAAGAAAAGTTCATCGTGAGCTAAAATTTAAACAATCACGTTCGATCAAAGATTATATTGAAGTTAATACTAGCCGAAGAGCAGTTGCAAAAACAGAATTCGAAAAAAAATAATTTCAAACTCATGAACAACAGCGCCTTAGGTAAGGCTATGGAAAATATCAGAAAGCGAGTCAATATTGAGATAGTTTAATAACGTGGAACGTCGTAATTAACTTGTTGCATCTGATGATCTTGTTAGCATGAAAATAGTTAATGAAAATCTGATAGCCGTTCATAAAAGAAAAAAAAAACTTCAAGTTGAACAAGCCAGTTTATGTTGGTATGGCATTACTTGAGATATCAAAGACGTTAATGTGCTGGTTCCACTACGTTTATTTTAAGGTTAAGTGGCCTGATGCATAGCTGTTATTTACAGACACTGACTCTCTAATGTACAAGATATAATCTGATGACATTTATCAAGAGTTTTACGATAGCTGAGAATTATTAGATCTTTCAGATTATGCACAAAAAATAGCAGCGAATTTCACTGTGACAATAACAAAACGTTATAGCAAAGTTTAATGAGGAAACAAATTTTGTTCAAAATTATATTTTTTCACCCCGCTTTGTAAAGTTATCTACGTGGCTGGTTTCCTTTCCTATTTATGACGATTAATAATGATCCTTGCCATGGATCAATGTATTCGTGCATTTGTTTGTCCATGTTTGGTGTCGCATTTGTTGTAGAAGTAATTATCCTGTCTCATACATAAAAAAACGTACGGATATCGACCTATGTCCTAAAATAACTAAACTGCATGAATTGCTCCGAAGACTGATTTCCCGCTTATAATGGGATCACAGGTGTGGATAACATTTTTTCCTGGAAAATAGGGCCTTATTTTTTAACATGAAGGAACTCGCGAACAAATTGATAACGAAACCTTGTAATATTACTCGTTTTATTGTCAGTGTTTGTGGTTAATGTCCGAAAATAACAATCATTTTATAAAATATTGATCAGTGAACAGGTTACCAATAATTACTGGTGACAACACTTTAAGAAATAAATATCAATGAAACAATTTTGTTTAGTGAGATTTGTGCTTTAGTCATTTATTTTAATTCGGTTTCAGTGAGTTCTTTATAAACGTGAATCAAATGTCAATTAACTATCATAGCAATGTCATCGACCTTTATTTGAGAACCTAATAATCTGCCGACTGTGTTTTGAGCTTCCGTTTGCGGACTTATGTGTTGAATTGTTGCACTTTATTCAAAGCAGACCTGTTTTGTATTATCAGGTTTATTATTTATTTTATATCAAATCAATCAAAGGGAGTGGAATGAAAAAGGGTTTAAGGTATGAAAATTCTATATAAGTAAGAGTTAACTGACATGGTCGTGTCTCCGGTCAACTCATTTCAAATGACCTCTTGAACACTGTTATAAAGGTTACTGTGTAAGTAGCCGTTTATGCTACCTTAAATTATCCTAGTCTCATTCACAAATGTGTCTGCGAGGGTTTGAGTCTTAGGATTAACCAGTGTGGATATCTGAGAAAGCTTGCCAGTAGTTTCTCGTGGGTCGGTGGCTCTTCTGGGGAATTTTCCGGGTTCTTCCACCGCCAGATATACTGGCCACCATGTTTAGCCAGCCTATCATCTGTTGAAAAATGGCATTATAGCCAAACAACAATATCTTCATTCCCTCGGTTGATCGCGCCTTCGATTTTAGTGCGGTCTATCTTTATAACCCCTTTGTATGCCATGTATTGAGGGTGAGGTGTATAGTGTTGTCTTGCTTATCAGCTACATATTACGTCTTTCTCCAATTAAAACAAAGCATTACCATTGCACAATTTATGTACCTATGGTATATATTATAATATATCTTTGTAAGTAAAAGCTTTCTCAATTTGGTTTGTGTATGCCATATTACTATTCTTATACTTACCGTATTCCTCGATTATTTTTCATGATCGGATTTCTTTTTACTGATGTTTTCACTAAATATTGATATGCTCTTTGTGTAGTGTTCTAGATTATATACCAGGTAATAGGCAAAAGGGACACAGTTTATCATAGTTTTACCATGTGTTTTAAATATGATCATTCCTACGGCAGCCACAACTCATTTACGTATGTAACACATTATCGCTGATAGGCATTCATGTTACATTGCCCGACATCTTCCATATTGATTCCGACCGCTCCGGTGGCCTAGGTGGTTAGAGCGTCCGCCAATGATGCGGGAGGTCGCGGGTTCAAACCCCAGCTGAGTCATACCAAAGACTTTTAAAAAATGGTGATAGCAGCTGCCTCGCTTGATGCTCAGCATTAAGATGTTAGTGTTAGGACTGGTCAGCCTGGTGTCAGGGTGATGTGGTTGGGCTGAACGTGATTCCACGTGTCTGCGGCATGATGCCACTTTGCTAGACATCACTTCAGAGTGACACACTGCAGACATCGTAGGGATATGACTGAAACAATTGTTAAAGCTACGTTAAAATACAAATCACACACACACACACACCATATTGTTTCGAAATTCAAATTTAAGTTTCTGCTTTAATACTTTCTACTTTATCTATAGCTTTTTGTTTGGTTTGTTTTAGATTCTCTGATTAGTTCATATATAATTCTGTATTAGTTGTGTATCACTTGTAATCCATTTTGTTTTGATCCGTACAGTTGACAACGATTTGTTTTCAATGTGTTTCCTACACGGTTCATGTATCATGTGAATTTCCTGTATATTTCTTGTCATATATCATAACCTCTTTAGATAGATACATATATAGATAGATATACAGACAGACAGACGGATAGATAGATTGATTCGTGGTGTTTCGTTGGAAAAGGCTAGCCTTTTGTATGCGTTTTAGGAAGTAATACTATATCGATAAGCATCTTAATGTGTTTTGAATAAAGGCTTGGTTGTGTCGTTGAAACATATTTTCTCTGACATAATATTAATATTATCCACAATTTGAACATTCATATGGCGTTGCAATGCACACACGATGATGGCAGCCATCACACAGGCTGTAAATATGAATATATTTGCTAAATTTTGGAAATTTTAAATTTAAAATTGTAACAGTATAACTTTTCAAGAAAAAAATCAAATTTAAATGTTTAATGTGATTATTATATGCAAGATGCAAATATACATGCAAGGTATGCAAGGTCAAAATGTCTCATGTCTATATGTTTTCTTGAGAGTACCCAGATTACATTATGATCGATATTTATATCTTCATTATTTTGTATTACTTAAAATTTTCTTTCTAAAAGACTAACTTTGGCAACTGATGTAACATAAAATACATTTTAACCGTGACTCCGGTGCGAATCATACTTCTACACTACGCTAACTGTACCGTCCGAAAAATATGTGCCGCTATTTTTAGTATGTAAGCGGCATTACTCTCACAACTCACACCTTGTTGAGTTCGGAACATGAATCAAAGTTTCAAACATTTCGTCGAACAGATTGTCTTGATCTGAATCTGTGGAAAATACAGGCAAAAATTAACTTGATTACATCTTTTGATAATCTTATATCTACAGCGATCCAATACTTTGTTAGTAAAGACACGAAAACATATTCCACAAAAATCATATACAAGGAAACTGACAGTGATATATATTTTGTCAAATGGTGTTAGTTGTGACAACGTAAATAAACAAATGTATGCATATATACACAAGTTGCCAAAACAGCAACATCTTTAGGTATTATTATTATTTGTTTCCGTCTACATCACGGAGATAAGTTCGTATACTTTCAGTTATCTCCCTTTGACCATATGATTTGTTGTTATTATTTTACCTCCCTTGTTTCCGACCTTTTGCAGATATTTAAGTATTGTAACAGGAATACGGTCATTTATTTATGTATTGAATATGCTTTTTGTTTAAGAAACTGTATTTTTTGATGGGATGTGTTTGTTAATGATATGTAAAAGATCCAGAATATAAAAGAAACCACCCCATCCCCCAAAAACAATTTTCACAGGTAATAATTGATCGAGTACAGGTGTTCGCTAGATTTTTTATGTGTTTAGTCACTTGTTTTGGTCTCCTGTGAAAACCGTTTGTCATTTCTTTAATTTCTCACAATTCGTTTCAATTTTGTAAGTATCACTTCCAATTACGAATGTATTTTTCTTATTTTTGCATCAGTGTTGGAGAGAATAATCTTCTGATAATCTAGTGTAAAGCTTGCAAAGTAATTAATTGCACAAGTCATACAGTTAATCAGCAGTTTAAATGTAAACCTTTAATTATTATAGTAATCTTTACTAGTGACGTTTATGTAAATGTGGCATTAGACATCCAGGAAAGGATGTTCCTTTTTACCCTTTAATCCATCAGAGTATCAGGGAGGGCAATGATAACCTGGATACAATGTTTGAATTTGAACAAGTTAACCACGAAGATGTGTACAAAGTGCAGAGAGGTTTGAATTCGAAAAAAGCCACTGGAGGAGATCAAATTCCTGATGAGCTATTAAATACTGGATCACCAATCCTTGTGGGCCATATTGCAGATCCAGTTAACATAATTTACAGTCAAAATATTTTTCCTGATCGTCTGAAGGAAGCCCAATTAGTTCTGATTGTCAAAGTAACTACATATAGGTCAGCATACTCGTTCTTTTAGAGATCAATTGATATTCACTTAGCCTATTTTTTGAGAATATTTATAACAAACGTGTGCTTTTCAGAATGGTCATGAATGTCAGACACCATGTTACTTTTGTTTTAACAGTGGAGGAGATCTCTTGATGAGAACAAATATGTAGTTGCGGTTTTGGTGGATTTATCCAAGGTATCTGACTGTCTCACTCACTGTATTCTCATTTGCAAGTTAAGGGCTTAGGGTATGTCAAATGGGTCAGTGGGGATTAGGGTATGTCAAATGGGTCATTGGGGATTAGGGTATGTCAAATGGGTCGGTAGGACTCGTACTGAGCTATCTGTGAAATTAAAAGTTGCAGTGTGTCTTGAATAGCTGATGCTCAAATTCAAAAAAGGATTTCCCGGGGAACGATCCTTGGACCATTACTCATTAAATGTTTTATTGATATCTTCTATTACAGATAACTCTCTCTCTCTCTCTCTCTCTCTCTATATATATATATATATATATGTGTGTGTGTGTGTGTGTGTGTTCTTTTTCTTCATCAGATTTTGACACTCTGATTTACACACTTGAGGGTAGTTGTACAATGTAGGACATAGAACATGAACAAAAATATCGGGTGATGTGTCTTACTTTGTAGAACTAACTCGAGGGGGCAGGGGACAGCTTTTATGCTCAAATTTAGTGTTGCGTACACCTCTGCCTAATATAAAAATTCATAAAAAATAAAATACATGAATGAGCTAAAACAAGGTCCATATTTTGGGATAGGTATAATAAAGCAACACATAAGAATATTCACTTGATCTGACAAGTCAACGTAAATTCAAAGAATAAAAAGTTGAAGCACCCCACCCCAAAATTTATACATGCATTTTCATGTCCGAAGGCCATTTTTGAGAACATGTGGTGCTCACAGTGCAAACACAAGACCTTTCCCTGGGTGATAATATTTTAAAACTATTATGTACTTGATGATTTGATGCTATTCAAAATAATTGTCATCCAATCAGTTTTTGAGATATTTTACTTGCCTTGAACCACAGGAGCCTGACGTTTTATCAGTAAAGTACGGTGAAATCTCTGACAACATGAAATTACCTTATCGCTATTATAAACTGTTATATTACTGACAATGCGATTTCATGTTGTCAGAGATTTCGCTGTACTTTATTGACAAAACGTCAGACTCCTGTACTACAGCCAACGTGTCTACTGCTATAAGTAGCTAGCTCTGCTTCCAAGCCGACTATTGGTATTTCACTGGCTACAGACTGTGCACTGACTGCAGGAAGTGTACATGACTAACATCAGTTTCAAGACGCACACAAGCCGGAAAGACCAATTTCGCGAATATGTCCATATCTTTAATTATTACACAATAATAGCTCAAAACGTCATACCATACCCTGGGCCAATATTCAAAACTGTCCCTCCGCCACCTGAAGCGGAGTCTAACATTCTGCTTGACTGGTTCCGTGCGACAGCCTTGAAAGGTTTTGTGTACATCTGCAATAACTTCAGATTGCAATCATTATATGTTTACCTGTATGTGTGTGTACGTCTGTGTGCCTATACGAGTAGCAAACTACAAGTACTAACAGTATAATGGAATATATGTCTTAAAGTGACTGAGAACTCTACCACGAAATTTCATTAACATTAAGACATATAGTTGGACTATTAATCTTGTTTTTATTTAGACAGTTCATCTGTAGAGATTCAATGTATGATACTGGCAGCAGGGGATGATTTTTTCATAATTATCGAATATATAAAAATGGAATGTTTTCTGCATAATTTGAGTGTGCAGATTTCAAAAATGAATCCCTCTTTATGATATCTTTTCAAAAAAATTCACAGGAAGCCTTCAAACACATGTACTGTCCACCATTTGTAATATTGGTCTTTGGCAATTTTTGAAAATTCTTGACCTCATGTTATTTCAAGCTGAAATTTGCATATTTCTTACATATATTTTATATAGAAATGTTTTGTGAACATTCAGCTTTAAGAATAAATTGACTTTTTATATATTCCTGGTAATTCAGAAGCCCCCCTTTGCCTTTTTATCACCCCCCCCAAACTTTTTTGCATGAAATACTATATTTTTGAGTCAGATACAAGTTGAAATTATATGTTGCTTTTACAATGGAATGTTTTTTGCTTAATTTGATTGTGCAGATTTCAAAAATGAGCCCATCTTTACGATATATTTTCAAATAAATTTACAGGAAGCATTCAAACACATTTACCATCCACATTTGTTTTGTTCCAGGTACTTCTGAAGACTTTCTGTGCCTTTTTATCACATGCCCCCTAACATTTTTGCACGCAATAGCATAATCATGAGTCATACCAAGTTGAAATTGTAATTTACTCTTAAAACCAATAGTGCATATTCATTACAGTATTCTTGTACATATACACATTTATCTGAAATCACAATTTAGTAAATAACAACTGACATTTTAGAATTTAGTTACCATAAGATATATTTGGTCAGTTTTCATATCTATAAAATAAAATCAATGACAAAAGGTTTCCCACTAAGCTTTTATTACAGTAAGTCAGGATTTCTATAGTGTCAACTTAGGATGGTACAACATTAAATTTTGGATGTCCTAAATTTGCGATATTTTCATAATAATTCTTACCATTGTTTTGAGTAATATTACATAGTTCATAAAGTAAAGACAATTGTAGTATCAGAGATAGAGAAGAAACTAGCACTGAGTTGGTTCTCAAGAAATATTTATGATTATGTATTTGTTTAAATGGAGAAATACTACAGATCGATTATCTATTCCTTGCCTTATGATGACAATATTCATATTGATATTCACAAAAATGGCATGACAATTTTAAATGAATTTGTTTTCATTCTTCAAAATAGTTTTACCTCTTTTCCGTCCCTACTATATATCGTATTGTTGTCATTGTTTACATTTTGTACGTACCTATGTGCCGGGAAGAGTTACCGTTCTTGCTGGCATGGGTGACCTTTGAAAAAGACGTAATTCGTGGGTTTTCCGCAAATATTCGCACACATTTTACCATTATTCTCGTAAAAGGAACTCCAATGTATTTAAAAGTAGGCGTAGGTGAGCGTATATCTTCGTTTGTTTAGTTTTGAGCGTTTTGAAAAATTCGTTTTTCGTTTTTTTTCCGCTGAATAAGTTGTGGAAATGGCCCAGTCTCATATACGCTAAATATAGACATTTGACCTTTCAACCATGAATACATTCGGATGTAATAATGTTGGCTTTTTACATATTAAAGCGGAGAAAACACCGGGTGTAATAAGGTTGACATTTTGAGAAAACGTTAATCTTGATCGCCAGTGCCCTCTAGCGGCACCCCCGTTGCTAATGTATGATGGTGAAGTGAGTGTCACATGGTGCTTACCAGTAGAAGGTATGTAAAAATTAGTGTTTGTATGCACCTGATAATTGATGCATTATATCAAAGTTTGTTATGACGTGCTCTCTCTCTCTCTCTCTCTCTGTCTCTCTCTCTCTCTCAATTTATATTTGCTCTTGCAATTTTAAGTTCTTCGATGTAGAATGAGGTCAGCGTTGGTTGCCATTTTAATTCAACCTACAGATAAAGGTTTTTGAATGCGGGTAGGTATTTACCTTTCAAGGTAGCGGTGAATATTTTTACTTAACTCCAGGCAATACCATTGGGTATTGACCCGTAGCAGCAACATTGAAATAATGGGACTATTTATGAAGTATATGATAAGCATGTATATATCCTAGACCAGCAAGTTGTTTCACCTTTTTTTATTGCTTAGCTGGCGGCAGAGACCAACGTTATTGTGCACCACTCGTGCTGAGACGTCCGCGCTATATCACCTCGGATGATCGGACCGCGCGCTATTAATTAATAAATTTATTTAGACTAACCTTTGTATCCAGACGGTAAGTATAATCCCTCTTCTAATGATCCACAGCGTTAAATCCTTTAGAACACACACTTTTTTTTAGTAGAAATCCCTGTCAGAACAGAACACCTGTGTATAGGTTGGGTCGGCATGACGTCACAAGCATAGCGACCTACTTTCCGCCATATTGCGGAGGTGAAAACAATTGCTTAGTAACAGCACAGTAGCGTTAGTTATGTTCGATATACAAATCATTTTAGTTTACCTGTATTTTGTTTATTATTTTTGTTTTCTGTTCAGAAGTGATGCATAGTCTTCTGTAAAAGCAGGATATAAAAGCACGAATGTGTCTGTTGAATATTGTTAAAGACACTTTTTATCAACAAAGTACGGCAAAATCTCTGACAACATGAAATCATCTTGTCGGTAATATAAATGAACACAAGATGTGCAAGCGTGACCAACACAACCCTCCGCTCGATTCAACTTTTCTCACGCGCCTTTTATCGCTTCAGAAACGCAAGAAAACTGAAAAACTACACATATACATTCAAAAGACAGTGACGTACGCATAACTCTCGGACGATCATGTCATGAATCCAATCCACCGAATTAACCTTTATTTTGACCATTACGGTCACAAACTCTTTCTGTTAGAATCCATTGTGTTTGAATGATTTTCTAGAGGTTGCCATCTGGTAAAATTATCTGTTGTTTGTACTGATATTTTTTTCATAACAGAAAATAATAGTGGAGAAGAAAATATGATACTTATATGAGAGATGTATTATTGATGATGATGATGATGATGATGATGATGAAAATGATTGAGAGAAGAAGGAAAAAGAAACCAATAGGAAAGGAGAATATATTACCGATAAGATAAGTTGATTTCATGTCAGAGATTTACCGTACTTTATTAATAAAACGTCAGACTCCTGTCACGTACATGTGTAAACGTCAATATACGCCAATTAGTGTCAAGGCAGTTTGAAGGCTGTTTGTTATATAGTTTGTGTATTGTACACTTTTCATTTATAAAATAAATATAAATGCAAGGTTCGCAAGGTTTGCGTCTGCTAATTTCCAACTTAGGCCAGTCGTAATCAAGAATAGTTCAATTTTCAAAACAGCTCGACACACTTCGTTCAGTTTGTGATATAATGGAGAAAATGCAATAATTGTTCGCCGATCTTGACGTATGGACATCTACCCTACTCACAGTGCAATTTTGCATTCGGACAATCTTGGATTTCACCATTGACCGAAAGGTAAGTTTGTTCAGATCTTACCTTTCGGTCAATGGTGAAATCCAAGATTGTCCGAATGCAAAATTGCACTGTGAGTAGGGTAGATGTCCATACGTCAAGATCGGCGAACAATTATTGCATTTTCTCCGTTATATCACAAATTGAACGAAGTGTGATGAGCTGTTTTGAAAATTGAACTATTCTTGATTACGACTGGCCTAAGTTGGAAAATAGCAGACGCAATTAGGATAAACTAGCAGTGTTGGAACTGCCGAGGGGTGCGGACCGGTGTCTTCCCTTGTGTTATATTATTACAGGTTAGAACCCCAATCCCTTGATTTTCTTTGTAACGAGCCCCTGTGGTTGACCTCAGATTTGAATTATCCACGCATGCGTGTAAAGCAGCATCACCACGAGGCAAAAGTAACGCGTGAAAACCATCTAGCGAGGCATAGATCACTGGGAATTTACTGATGCTTGGGTGAGAACTGTGTCGTTACGGTAGAAATTTAGGAGATAGACAGAGAGAGAGACGTCATGTCAGAAATGTGAGACAGAGTGAATGATAAATAAATTGTAAAAAGACCACAAACTGTATTCAGATGTGAAAATATGCTACACAATAATAATAATAATAATTTATTATTATTACTAGTGGTAGTATCTTCAATCATATTTAATAACATTTCCAAAGTGCGCAACAAACCAATACAGTACTTTGTGGAACATATATTTTGTGTAGAAAACCTTTGTGTCATGTGGATTCACGATTACACTTATAATGAGTGTCTCTCCAGCCTTAACTGGCTTAGAATGGGCATTTGTATTGATATTTTCCTAGTAATACTGTCGTACAAACAATGGATGTTCCAATTTTGCAATGTATCGTCATGATCTGCATCAAAGGAGATTAGGAATATAGTGCTTCACTTGTCTGTCTGTCCATCTGTCAGTCACACCTTCCTAAATTTTGCGTTAATGTTATTTGAAGCACAGTGGATGGGAATTCATTTTCCATGAGAGTATTTCTTGATAATTAGCTTGTACCAAAGTGATTTTCACAATTTTACCTATCTACGATGAGGTTGATTATGAAAGGTTGGCGTGATTTTCACACACCGTTGATGGAAATAGATGAACATATTAAAAGAGTAAACACTGAAGGGGAAATGTTTGTCATGTGAATCCATTCTTTCATAATTTACTCCTCACTCTTACAAATATGTTATGGAATTGTAGAATTGTAACATATTGCAGTCGGTGAGCTTTCATCTGACGTGGTAGATGATGATACATGGACCTTGCGTAGCACATTGTTGAGGGTTATAAAATAAATATAAACATTGTGTAAGGTTTATGATGTCACATGGGGCTTGTCAATTATACTGTTTGGTGTGGTAAATAAAGTAAAACCATGGTTTATGGTGGCACATTGGCCTTGTCCATGATATTGTTTGGTGCTAGGTAAATAAAGTGTAACCACGGTGTATGAGGCACGTGGACATTGTCCATGATACTGTTTGGTGCTAGGTAAATAACATGTAATTACTGTGGGACAATTATCTTTTATGTTATGTACTCCAAAATCTACAATCACATGCAAAGTTTTGATAGACAAAGTATGATGTCAGTCAATACATTTTATAATAATAAGCCTTGCGGGTGAGGCTCCAGTCATTCTCACTGTATGGGATTATTTTCAATCATAATGAAACATTGTCTTTTATCAGCCAGCTGTAGAAACGAATACAGACATACGGCTCATCAATGACATAAAACAATACCACAGCAATCATTTCGGTAAGTACCCTATTTGTATGTTTGGAACTGTTTTGACCAATATCGAAAATAACAGAACGCATATAAATGACGAATTAAAATAAAGAATAAGAAACGAAACATTAGGTTATGATTTCAAGGGTGTCAGTCCTTTAGAATTCCCCAAGCATAAGTAGAATGCTTCTGGAAAAGAGACCAGGTAACATTTTATCCTATGTAGGATGAATCATTCAGTTTGTTGTATGACATTCTATTGGGAAACATTCAGTACTATTGCCTGAGCTTGGATAGTAACTTTAGGGGACTGTATGGAGTCTCAGTTAAACAGTATGACACTTGGGGATCATATGTAAATTAACAGTAGCCATTGACTTACTATGGGGTCTCAGTAAGAATTAGAATAATAAAGGAATCAGCATTTGGATATTGTATTTAGGTCCTTTGGAAAATCGATGCTAAAATGTGTATAGGTTTTAACATAGATTATGGTATGCAGGGGATTTCATAGTATGGGATATAATGGGGATATATAGTAATTTTGACATTGGGTTGAGGAGGTGTGAAGTCGTAAGGGACTTATATGTTGTATGAATACAACATGAGGTAATGTATACACATACTTGCTATTGAACTCACTGTTACGTATACATAAAGGAAAACCAGTGGATAACTCATACTGTGGGGTGGAAGTTGTCTGTTTGGTTTGGCTATTGTTATATATGAGATGGTATACCACGGTGCTATTGCCCGTATCGATAAAACTAGAAGTAACATATGCAATTAAGGGATGGAATAACAGTACTGAACATATATTGAAAAGAATAACATGAGCACCCGTGCATAAAATACAACAATTAGTCAATTACATAAACAACAATGACGTAAAAACAGATGCACATACACATAAACGTACTCCAAAAATGACAGTAATAACCATAATATAGACAAACATACATGTACACACAAGATGACAATCATGACCAAAATTGTTTTAATGAAGGTGACTTTGAAAGGAACGTTATGAAAAAGTGAAAAGGAAAATAAAACTTATGAGAAAATATTATACATGTATAACGATTGTGTTGGTGCTATCAGCAGAGAAAAACAAAAATGTAAAAGACAAATGTAATCAGCGGTGTTTCTTTGAATATCAAAGAGGTGCTAATGGCAACGGGCCGTAGAGGCTGTACAGTAAATTTTAGAGTAAGACCTATAAAGGCAGCTATAACAGTAGTATTGCTCCTGATAGTAATTTTTGATGAGAAGCTGAGTGCTGATTTTATTGTAGTGGTAGCAACAGCGGCAATAGTGGTAGTATCTGCAGTAGTATTCGTTGTTGTTGTAGTGATGGTGGTTGTGGTCTCATTAGTACGAGAAGGAAAAAAAAGACAAAATGGAGGAGGATTTCAGTTCATAGCAGTTGTATCTGCCAGATGGACAACTAGATAGATATATAGATGAGTAAATAGGTAGATAGACAAACAAAGAGACAGACATATATAAATAGACAGACAGACATACATATGTGGTAGGTAGATAGATATTTAAATATGTTAGAGAGAGGTGTATGCAAACAGCGAAGTTTTATTGTCATAATTTGATTCTAGTTCATTCTTTTATGTTATTTTATTGTTACTGCCTTCATGTTTGAACAAATCACAAACGAATAGACAATGCATTTGATAACTGGAATGTCCTTAACCTGTAATTCCCAACGACACAATCAGCCAGGTACGATGTAATCTGTTTGTTACCTGGCTTGCTGCTAACATGCTTGAGAAATTGCTCGCGTTGATTGCTGGGCCTTGAACACATTATCATGATGCTAAGAAAATGCTTAGAAATTTAAACTCAATATTTTTAATTAACACAGTTTAGAACATTTAATTACTAACTGTCGAACAATAAATAAAGAGATTTACATCATGTACATACAGAAACGTGAGCAGAGAATATGAAACTATCCCAGATTGTTTATGTTTGGGATCATCTTAATGTTTGGGACTGAAACTTGAGTACTTATTATTATTATTATTATTACCACAATACATGGAGAACTTTTTTATTGTCTTCATAATAGAATGCTGCTTATTGCAAATACAGGCCTTCCTACCTGTTTTAGAAACTACTGTCAAGGTTGTTCATGACTGTCTAGAATCAATTTTATTTGCAAACGGTATGTGCAGAATCACAGTTCACGTTAAATTTATATATAAAAAAAATATTTTTTTCCTTGCCATTAAATGAATTATTCATAGGTGTCAGTGGCATTTCATTTTCTCTGCATATGCAACATGATCCATATTGCTGTAAGTTGCATCAAAATCTGTGGATAAAAAGGTAATGAATTTTCTAGTGATAAATTATAATTTCAAACACTCTGTTAAATGTTGCAGGGTCCCTACTGAAAGAAATGGGACATCAGTATTACCATAATGTGTGGCCATTTCTTCACTATCAGAGTACCATACCCCACCCACCTACACTGAATCGTACAGTATCGATAGCACTTAAATCTATGTTAATATACCACGACCACATCCATCATTTCTAAAGTGACTAACAAACCAGTACAGTGACTTGGTGAATATACATTAGGTGCAAAAAAAAAACTTTGGATTCAAGATCGAAGGTATAATTACCAGCTGTCCATCCATAACTAGATTGGACCGGGTACCTGCTTTGAGATTTTCTCGCAATGACACAAATAATGGATGCCCCACCTTTGTATCTTCATGCTCTACTACAAAGTATGTAAGGCACATGGTGATTTCCTTTTCCTTCCGTCCCTCAGTCAGTCACACTATTCTTAAATGTTGTGATTAAATCATTCGCAACAATGTTTTAGGCTGCCATTTTCCATGTAGGTATTTCTTGATACATACTTGGGTCTCGCTTGAAAAACTTCTACTAAAGTGATCTGCATGATTTTCTTAGGTTCTTTTCTATGATGACATTGAAATAAACGTTTCAATTATTCACTCACTGTTGAAGGAGATAGTTGAGAATATTTAAAGAGTAAACAATCGAGGGATAATCTTTAATCCATGATAATCTATTCGTTCATCCCCATTCTTACAAATATATCACAGAGTTGCAGAGTTGTGACAGATTGCTGTCGGTGACCTTTCATCTGATTATGAGACATGGACCTTGTCCATGGTAATGTGTGGTGTTAGTTAAATGAAGTGTAACCATGGTGTATGATGGTTCATAGACCTTGTCCATTTAGATCACGTGAACTTTGTCCATGAAATGATAGCATGTGAACCTTGTACATGATACTGTTTGGAGCTAGTTAAATAATGTGTAACAATGGTGCTTGATGGTTCATGTTTCTTAGCCTTGCTGCTGTTTACAGCTAAGTTAAAATGAAGCGTAGCGTTGATTCATGATAACGCATGTACCTTCGCCATGATACTTTTTGTTACTAGCTCAATAGAGTGTAATACTGGAGCATGATGTCACATGGACTTTGTCATCAAGCTATATGAAGTATATCGTAAACAGTTTGAATGTTTCTTTTGATGTGTTTATATTTAATAATGTCTGTCGAATGTAAGACTAACACGTCAAACTGTATATACACCAAAATCCAGAAGAGCGGATTCCATTCGTGTTGTGTTATGAAAGTTACTTTTTCTGTGATTTCATTTTGAGATTAAGTCATTTAATGTCATTTTTTAAATTCTGCTATTTTTCATAAACCATACGACACGTGTATATGATTGATTGCTTTTGACATTTAAAGGTGATATTAAAAAAAAAATAATTACACTACAACAGATATGCATACCTATACGAGTGTACAATACAGTACACACGATAATGGTATGTGCTCCCTAAACCAAAATTACATACAAAGTTTTGAAAGACAAAGAGCAATGTCAGTCTATACATTTTAAAAGAATAAGCCATAAGGTTCCAGTCATTATCTTAGTAGGGATTGTTTTGAATACTAACGAAATATTGTCTTTGGGGAGTCATCTGTAGAGAGAATACAATCCCATGGTTTGTCACTAATACAAAACAATACCACAGTAATACATTCAGCTAGTCTTGCTCTGTTTGGAATTGATTTGACCTGTGCTGCAAACAACGCAATGCACATGAATGGAAAGAAAGGCAACGAAGTATAAATGAACTAATATGTTATTTTCAATGGCTTCACTACTTTAGAACTCCCCACGCATTGGAAAATGTGTCGGGAAACAGACCGGGTAACTATAATACCGCACAGTATTTAATTTAATATACTAAAGGTAGTACACATCAAGCTATGCTATCTTACCAAATTTAATATAATGCACCACAGACAGTGCCCATCAATTTATGCTATCATATATCACATTTAATTTAATATACCCCAGGCAGTATACATTAGCTTATACTACCATGCCACATTTAATGTAATATACTACAGGCAGTACACATCAATTTACATTGCCATATCACATTTAATTAAATATACCACAGGCAGTACACATCAATTTACATTGCCATATCACATTTAATTTAATATACGACAGGCATTACACATAAATTTACACTACCATATCACATTTAATGTAAAATATCACAGGCAGTACACATCAATTTACATTATCATATCACATTTAATTTAATATACGACAGGCAGTACACATCAGTTTATATTACCACAGCACATTTATTTCATACACCATAGGTAAGGGTTACCAGATACTTTTGGCACATTGATCGCAACTATGCTAGCAACTCACACTTCACTTCAACAGTTTGGTATGTAACACTTCCCTTCAACAGTTAGGTGTATATCGTGGTATCTTGTTTTCTATCATGCACATCAATGGCTATATATAATTATATGTGTTTAGGTGCACGATTGGGTACCGTTTGAGACACCTGTTCAACATCCCAAGCCAAATTATTATATAACGATCTCGCTTACCAACGATCGATTTTACCGGCACAACTCCATAACCCAACGCATAAATCATTTAATCAGTGAGTTCTTTTGCAGTATCATTATACACCACTCCCTCGATAACTCGCGCACATCGGGGTCCAGAAACATCGACCGCGCTATAAGTGAGGCGCGAGTTATCGAGGGACCTATAAAATAAGCCCAAAATCAATAAAGTGACGACATAACGGAAAAATGGGGGAGCGGGTAGGCAGATTATACTGTTGAATACTCACTTTATAATCGTTCTGAGATTAACTGTGAATAAATATCTCTTCATAACGGTGTACTTTATTATTTCCTCATAGGACAACATTAATTTCAGGATAAATTACAGTATATTGAGGCGATCATCGAAAACATTATTCCACGTGGTTTCCGTTTGCTTAACATATGTACCACTTTACACATTGTGTACTACGTCACTAATTTTTATGTTGAATTGGATACATTCTAGTTTTATTGTTTGATCCAAATTAGACGTTTTTTTCTATATACAAAAGATCGACTCTTTTCGAGAAACAGTGTCGATCGAACGATATATATATATATATATATATATATATATATATATATATATATATATATATATTTGAATGCGATAGAAGTAAAATGGAAAAAAAAAAAAAAACAAGGGTTAATCAGTACTAACATATTTAATTGGTCTACAAATTTAAAACAACGTAAATTAGAACAAGTTAATACTTGCCGTTTGTGCCACGCTTGACAAATATCAATTCACTTTTTGAAAAGATCAGTTAATTTTTGTGTGGGTGTGTTACTCCTTGGTTTCTCTGCCGCTGAGCAAAATCCCTCAGATTTCTCAACTGCATGAGCTTTACTTAGTCAACATTTTGCGTCTCCAGCCACCTTACGGCAGTATCAAAATATTGTTGGGTGTAACATCTGCGTCTGCATCACTTTCAACACTTGTGTTACTCCAGTTAGAATCGTCTTCTGCTGCAAATTTGTTCGTTATAGATTTAATAATAGTTTCATCTGACATGTATTCGGCTGTGGGGCAATCATTGTCAGCACAATCCACTCCTCCATATCATCAAGAGAAACGCCCATCTCAGGACCATGAGTCTGTACGAATTTCTCCCAAACATCCTCGGCATTAATGACTTCAGTTTCACTGAAACATCCGAAGTCACTATCATCGTCGTTGTCTCTGTTACTGTTTTGCTTTACGTCAAAGGCAGCTCCAAGACCCTTAATCCAGCACCTCAGGTCTCTTGTAATCGATTTTTTTTTAAATGCAACAAACACTTCCCCAAGTTGTTGATCAAAACAAAGCCGGCATGTACATGTAATTAGGTACTCACAGAAGTACTCACGGGTTTCGATGTGACGGTCGATTGACTCTTTTCATGTTTTCAATGAACAGAATATGTTGTGATTATAATGTTTACACTGAAACGGAATTAAAGGATTAGAACGTGACTTTCACACAGGAAGACGTTTAATTGGTGTTTATTTCATTCTCTGTTGCCACCTGTTAGCATTTGCCAGAAGTTTTCATTGATCGCTATTTCACCAGACTGTTCATTTACAGTATACTGACAAATATTTATCACAAAAACTTACATAATATATGATATCTTTAAACAGAGGTCTCGCTAGGATTTTAAAACTGGGTCTTTCTGCCTCTGAATTCAATCACTAAATATCAGTACATTTTCTCACTCGACCACCAGTCAAAGCCTTTGAACTAGCCGCCTAGCTGTTGCATCATGTTCTTTTTTTTAATGTACTCTTATAAAATGGCAACAGTACGTCAAAGAGTCTTTCAGTCACTGAATTATGTCATTGTAAATATCAACACAGTTAACTGATCAACACATTTTCCCAGAAAGCAGGTGGCTGAAACAGGACTGGCAAATCTTTGAATTTTCCCGCGCACCTATTACATGCGTACGGAGGACTCCTGCCTCAGTAATTTTCTGCGTCCCAGATCAAAAATTGGCATCCAAATACGGGTAATTAAGCGTTTTCGAGATCTCTGAAATTAATTCTTCTTTAAAACTTGCAAATTTCAAAATATGGATTATATTTTTACGGGCATTAATCACCATTTTCGATGATAAAACGAGCAATGTGTCAAGGTTTAATTTATCAATTCTTATCGCAATTTTTTCATGTTCAGCATATTTTAAAGATATTTTATATACATTTTCTCTGGAAAAAATCTGGATCCAAGACGGACACCGAGTTATAAGCCGGATCGCGAGTTATCCGGGCGCGAGTTATCGAGGGAGCGGTGTAATATGGTTGAAGCATTTATCAAGCATTGTCTGTGAGTATCCTGACGTTTTGCAAAGACAAAGCCGCCCATAGACAAAACCTTCAGACTTAGGACATTATGATTTTACTTGCGAATATAATATCTAACAGACAAGACTTCTTTGCAAAGTCTATACTTTCAGATACCATATATTTTGAGATAATTGGTTCACAAATGTAGAAATAGTTGAGTAGGAATAACAGTATTATTATAATCACTTTCATAATATCACCACCACAATCATTATCACCAAGCTCGCCTCCGTCATTAACACATTCAGGGAAGGTCTAACATAACAACGCTGTAATAGTACTCGTTAGTAAACACAGAGGGTTGAATGTCTCCAACGTTGTAATGATCAACGTTAGCAAACACAATGCGACAATCTCTGCAACGCTGTAATGGCCCACGGTGGCAAACTCAACGGGCTCAATGTCGACAATGCTGTAATGACCCACTTTAACAAATACAGTGGAGGTAATGCCAAATATGCTGTATTGGCACATATTAGCAACCATAATGGGTCAGTGTCGCTAAATGCGTGGATATCGCCAATGCTGGAATGGCCCACGTTAGTAAACACATCGGTGTCAATGTCTAGAACGCTATGATAGTTCGCGTTACCAAGGACAGCGGGATTTAAGCTTTATGCTCTAGGCAAGTGTGTGTGTGTGTGTGTGTGTGTGTGTGTTGATGGATCGCGTTACCAAGCACAGCGGGACTTAAGCTATATTCTCCGGACAACTTGTTTGTGTGTGTGTGTCTTATAAGTTTGTTTTGTACGATTTTGGGGCCCGAATGGTCTAAAGCGCTCAACGTTACGGATCACTGCCATCTCACCTCGGTCTGCGTGAGTTCGAGTCTCAGGCTCGGCTAACGTTGGTATGTGAGAAAGCCTGACAGTAGCTTCTTGTGGGTCGGTGGTTCTTCCGGGGATTTCCAGGGTTCTTCCTCCACCAATTATACTGGCCGCCATGTATAGCCTATCTTGTGCTGCAAAATGGCGTTAAACCATACAACAACAGCAACAGCTGCTAGACAACCCTGAACGCCATAATTTCAAGTGGGCTAGGTAATATCTAAGACCCAATATGTCAGAAGAGCCATGTCTATTTATAGTACATATGTTGCTGGTAGTCTTTTGAAGGATGATTAAATAAATAAAACAGGGGCATCGACTCTGGTGAATTGTATCTATTCTTTTAGTTTTTCGCAATACATCAGCAAGAATCAGATGCGGATGTGATAGTATCATCAGCACAAAAGAACTGCAACACCGTAAAACAAAAAACATAAACTATGGCGTTTGTATAATATCAAAGAAGTGTTGATAGCAAGAGCATTCGTGGAAATTGTATAGAAATAGCATATAGTTAAGTTTGGAGTAAAAGCTACAAACGCACTGGTTCCAGTGGTGGCTTAAGTAGTATTAGTGTCATGTCTTAGTCATGGTGGTGGTTCTGGTGGTGGTACTGGTAGCATTAGTTATGAGGAGGAAAGGAAAAGAAACAGAGGAGGATTCCAAATCACTGTAGTATTATCTGGTAGATGGACAACCAGAAAGAAAGAACGTTTCTGTGTGATTTGGATTTTTAACGTAGCTTTAACAGTTTTTCACACATGGCTACGATGTATGGCAGCGTGGCAGTATATAGCGATGTCTAGTTCTGGGTCATCATACCGCAGACATGTAGCATCATGTCACACCCACCCACATTATCCTGACACCATACCGATTTGTGCTAACAATAACTATTAATGCTGAGTACCTAGAGAGGTAGCTGTTAGTACCATATTTAAAGGTCTATGGTATGACTCGGCCGGGGTTTGAACCCGCAACCTCTCTCACAAGAGGCGGACGCTCTAACCACTAGGCCGTCGAAGCGGGAAACAAAAAAGGAAGGAAATAAAGAAAATAAAAGAAACAGATAGACAGACAGAAAAATATAGAACCAAGTGTATGCAAAAGTCGAAGTTTTTATATAACTATATCCTTGTTCATTGTTTAATGTTCTTTTTAATGTTGTCTTATTTTAACTGACTTTTTTGTTTGAACAGAGCAAGTGACCTATGGATGCATATCACTATATAATTCATTTTGATCCCTTAAATGTCTTTGAACTGATAGTTTCCAACAACACAGTCAGCTAGGTATGGTGTAACCTACTCAATACCTTGCTTTCTTGTGCATACTTCATGCATTTTCTGCATCGATTGGTGGGTTTGATTGTACATAGCGACAGAACTTTGCCTGGGGAGGTATCAACATAAATTTCGAAAGTGACATTCCAGGAAATTCAGGAATCTTACAGTTTAAACGATTTATATAAATCTTGGTAATATCAGATTTCTTTATATGATTATAAAACTACATGAATGCGCATTCATATTATATGTGTTCATAATGGGTGTTGTACAGTTATCAGCCAGTGTAAGTCTGCATACAAACTTAGTCATGTTAACCGTATTCAGAATTACGGTAAATTTTATATAGTCATTGCATTGTTCAAATATCATTCTGACTACATAAATAGGCATTCCTAACCCCCGTGTACACAATTACGGTAACTCATATCCGGTCAATGTATAAATGCTGTTGGGCTGACATTACTTTCGAAGGTATTTATTATCAACTATTGACATATATACATATCATGGTTGGGTTCGGACTTTGAAAAATTCTTTAAACATCCAATCGTTGTGGTAGAGACTTGTGTGGATGACGGTAATAATTCTAATAACTCTCTGGTGGATACATGTTTTGAAATGGCATTCATTTTTTTTAAGGTTTATCATTTTGTAGACAAATATGTTGAGACAGATATATCCTTGAAGTAATAGTTTGCAACACAATCAGTCAGGTATGGTGTAATCTATTCGTTACCGAGCTTGTTCATACGTGCTTCATACATTCTCTGCATTGATTGGTGGGTTTATTTATAGCGTCACTGCTTTGCCTGGGAAGGAAGAAAAATACATGCTGTCTAAATGACATTCCAGGTAGTTCAGGAAACTTACATTTTGAAGGATCTACAAAAACTTTGTAAGTATCACCCTTTTTTGTCCGAGTACTAAACTACACAAATACACATTCATATTACCTGTGTTCACATTGGGTGTATGGCGTTATCAGCCAGTCTAACTACCCATACACCCAGTCATATTACCCGTACAGCCTCGAGTGGCCATGTGCTATCAAGCGCTCTCTGCTCCAGAGCATTGCCATCTCACCTGTCTGCATGGGTTCGACTCTCAGTCTGTATACAAACTATGGTCCATCACATTCATTATACGGGTGTCTGAGTAGACCTTCTCTCTAAATTATAATGGTTATTATTTTCAAGTATAAGAATTATGTTTCTAGTGACTATCGTGTACGACATATTTCGTTGATTGCATTGTGGCACAGTTTACAGTGATTATAATGTACGATACATTTTGTTGCTAGCAATGTGGTATAGTTTATAGTGACTATTGTGTACGACACATTTCATTGATATAAATGTGGCAGTTTATAGTGACTATAGTGTACAGCACATTTCGTTGATATCAATATGGTATAGTTTCTTATGACTATAGTGTACTACACATTTCATCGATAGCATTGTGCTACATTTTAAAGTGACTATAATGTACGCTACATTTAGTTGATAGCAATGTGGTATAGTTTATAGTGACTATTGTGTACGACACATTTCATTGATATAAATGTGGCATGTTATAGTAACTACAGAGTACAGCACATTTCGTTGATATCAATGTGGTATAGTTTCTTGTGACTATAGTGTACCAAACATTTCAGCGATAACTTTGTGGTACAGGTTATAATGACAATAGTGTACTGCACTTTTAATGACTATCGTATACGATACATTTCATTGATAGCAATGTGGTACAGTTTATAGTTATCTGGATGACATCTTGCATAAGTGAGTTAGATCTAGCAAGACTTGAGAACTGTTGTTACCAATCAACAAGAAAATAATCTGAATAGCAATGTGGTACAGTTTATAATGACTATCGTATACGATACATGTCCTTGATAGCAATGTGGTACAGTTTCTAGTTACTATCGTATACGATCCATTTCCTTGATAGCAATGTGGTACAGTTTATAGTGACTATCGTATACGATACCTTTCCTTGATAGCAGTGTGGTACAGTTTAGAGTGACAATCATATACGATACATTTCCTTGATATCAATGTGGTACAGTTATAGTGACTATCGTATATGATACATTTCCTTCATAACAGTGTGGTAGCTTATAGTCATTATCGTATACGATACATTTCCTTGATATCAATGTGGTACAAATTATGGTGACTATCGTATACGATACATTTCCTTGATAGCAATGTGGTACAGTTTAGAGTGACTATCGTATACGATGCATTTCCTTGATATCAATGTGGTACAGTTTCAAGTTACTATCGCAAACGATACATTTCCTTGATAGCAATGTGGTAGTTTCATTTACGACTACTGGAGACTAAACTCAGCTGAAGAAATATGATAGCTAGCTTCATTACTTATACAAATAGAGTCCTTGATCTGTGAGACAACTGTGTACACATGCGTGTAAGTATGTGTATAGCGAAATCTCTCTGTAGGCGGCTTGCCAATATTGTATCAATTTAGTCTGAGTTTCTTCAAACCGATCTCAACCTGCTAGATCCAGATGTTGGAAGGTTTACCCACCCAACCACAACCGTACGAAATATTAATATCCGGCAGGGGATAGAACGTGTTAGAGGAAGTCACATTAAGATTATATAAACTAAAATATCCGTATCCATCACGGGATAAAAGATTACAAAGGAACTAATATAATATAAATTGCAGTAAAATATTAGTAACCACCATGTGAGAGATGTCAGAGGAACTCTGACATACACGGAAATAAAATAGCGTGTGTGATTGGATTTTTAACGTAGCTTTGACATGTTTTCAGTCATATCGCTACAATATCTGCAGTCTTGACAGTTTATAGTGATGTCTAGGACTGGGGCATCATGCCGCAGACATGTAGCATGATGTCCCACCCCATCACATTATCCTGACACCAGGCCGACCAGTCCTAACACTAACCTCTTAATGCTCAGCGCCAAGCAAGGCAGCTGTTAATACCATTTTTATAAGTCTTTGATATGACTCGGCCGGGAATCAAACTCACCACCTCCCACATCCGAGGCGGACGCTCTAACCATCCGGTCACCGAAGCGGTCGAAATAAAATATTAGTATCCCACACAGGATATGAGATGTAAAAGGAACTCGCATTGATATAAATTTAACTCGACTAGGCTTAACCTTTAATTGTCGAGAGTAAGTTTTACTCATGTTGAAATTTTGAAATGACCCATGCAACATCAAATATGAAAGCATCAAATGGGACTGTTTGAGAGATATAGTACATCATTATATATATATATATATATATATATATATATATATATATGACCCACACAAAATTAAATGTGTAAGCATCAAATTAAGCCTTGTCAGAGAAACAAGACCTCAAGATCGCCATGATATTCCATGTTGAAATGACCCATTCCAAATGAAAAATGTAACCAACAGGATTATTTATTAGAATGATCTACTCTTATATTTACTACAGGAATTGTATTTTATGTGTAAGGATGATTATTTATAAGAATGATTTACTGCTATGTTTACGGGGATTTTGTTTGTTAATGATTACCATTTATGTAAACAGGGATTATTCATTGCAATTATTTGCTTACTAAAATATTTACATTAATTTATCTGGGGAATATATGTTAGAATGATTTCCTTTTGTGTCAACTATGACTGATTGGCAAATCGCACCGAGGACGGTAGACGACATACGCAGGTCCATACCATGAAATTGGCCTTTGACCAGATGAGCTAAAACAAGAGTGTAATAACATTTTTAATGAGCTGGTGTACTTTTCTCAATCATAAACTTTCCTCTCAGTAGATGACTCTGGGGTGAAATTAATTATAAAGTAGGTTAACAATATTAATACATTGTTAATGCTGCTTGAATACTCTTTCTCACTGTTTGCAGAGCAATCATACATGGTATTTCTATTTGCACATTCTTATATTCTACAGATGGTTTTGTAGTGCCTAATAGTAAATATTTAATTGACGCATGACTTTGTTCTCTTACACATAAGCTGATATCTTAAGAAGTATTTCTAAATTAAATAGTATTTAGTTCAATTTGGTTGAAAGTTTTTTTTTTTTTCTTAGGCTGACCAGTCCTAACATTGGCACTGTGTTGGGTTGACAATTCACTTAAACTAGGTCCACAGTAAATTAAAACGACACGATGGCCACATCAACATCACGATATACCTCTTGCAGGTTGGTCAAAGATAGGACTCTGAAACTGGACACGGAAGGTATGTGATAGATAAATTAAATATTACAATTTAGAGTTAGATAGCATGACCCACTCTAATCGTTAGGCACAGAAAAGTAGCATTTACATGTTCCCTTTTTATTTCGCCAGTATAATGTCAATTATGTCCATGAATCTGTATAAAGAAAGTAAATTATTCCTTTTTCTACCGTACTGTTTTTTCATTCTTATCATCAAGGTTGATATTACATGTTTCAATGTTAACAATCTTGCTATCAGGGTTGACGCTGCTCATTTAAATGCTGACAATCATGCTATCAGGGATGACGTTGCTCGTTTTAATGTTGACAAATTTTGCTATCAGGGTTGACGCTGCTCATGTCAGTGCTGGCAATCATGCTATCAGGCTTGACTCTGCTTATTGTAATGCTGACAATCATGTTATCAGGGTTGACACTGCTCATTTCAATTATAGCATTCTCGCTATAAGGCTGCTGTTGCTCATTTCAATGTTAACAATTTTGCTATCAGGGTTGACGCTGCTCATTTCAATGCTGAGAATCATTATATCAGGGTTGCCGCTGCTCATTTCAATGCTAACATTCTTGCTATCAGGTTTGACGCTGCTCATTTCAATGCTAACAATCATGCTGTCAGGGTTGACGCGCTCATTTCAATGTAAACAATCTTGCTATCAGGGCTGACGCTGCTCATTTTAATTCTGACAATCATACTATCAGGGATGACGTTGCTCCTTTCATTGTTAATAATCTTGCTATTAGGTCGACCATGCACATTTCAAGGCTGAAAATCATGCTATCTGGGTTGACGCTGCTCATTTCATTGTTAACATTCCTGCTATCAGCGCTGACACTGCTCATTTAAATGTTAATATGCTCACTATCAGGGTTGACTCTGCTCATTTCAATGCTGACAAATTGACGATCCTGCTATCAGGGTTGATGCTGCTCATATCAAAGTAAACAATCTTGCTATCAAGGTCGGGGCTGCTCATATCATTGCTAACAATCTTGCTATCAGGGTTGACACTGTTCCTTTCAATGTTAACATTCTTGCTATCAGGGTTATTGTTGTTTACTTTGGTGTTAACAATCTTGATATCATGGTTGACGCTGATCATTTCAATGCTGACAATCATGCTATCAGGTTGACATCCCTCATTTCAATGTTAAGATTCTTGCTGTAAGGGTAGATGATGTTCATTTCAATGGGAAAAATCTTGCTATCAGGGTTGATGCTGTTCATTGTAATCCTGACAATCTTGCTATCACGGTTAATGCTGCTCATTTCAACGTAAACATTCTTGCTATCAGGGTTGACACTGCTCATTTTAATGCTGACAATCATGCTATCAGGGTTGATGCTGCTCATTTCAATTATAAGGTTCTTGCTATTAGGATGCCGTAGCTGATTTCTTTGTTAATAATTTTGCTTTAAAGGTTGACGCTGCTCATTTCAATGCTGACAATCAAGCTGTCAGGGTTGCCGTTGCTCATTTCAGTGTTAAGATTCTTGCTATCAGGGTTGACGCTGCTTATTTTAATGTAGAAGATCATACTATCAGGGTTGACGCTGCTCATTTAATTGTTAACAAATCTTTCTCTCAGTGTTGACGCTGTTCATGTTAATGCTGATAATCAAGAGATCAAGGTTGACGCTGCTCATTTCAGTGCTGACAATCATGCTATCAGGGTTGACGCTGCTCATTTCAATGTTAACATTAATGCTATCTGGGTTGCCGTTGCACATTTTAATGCTGACAATCATGCTATCAGGGTTCATGCTGCTCATTTCAGTGTTAACAATCTTGCTATCAGGGATGACACTGCTCATGTTAATGCTGACAATCATGATAGTAGAGTTGATGCTGCTCATTTCAATGCTGAGAATCATGCTATCAGGGTTGACTCTGCTCATTTCAATCTTAACATTAATGCTATCAGGGTTGATAATGCTCATTTCAATTATAGTATTCACGCTACTAGGCTACCGTTGCTCATTTCACATTTGACAATTTTGCTATCAGGGTTGACATTGCTCAATGTTAAAAAATCTTGATATCAAGGTTGACATTGCTCATTTCAATGTTAACATTCTCGCTATCAGGGTTGACGCTGCTCATTTAAATGCTGACATATTGACAATCCTGCTATCAGGGTTGACGCTGCTAATATCAATGTTAACATTATTGCTATCAGGGTTGATGCTGCTTACATTAGTGTAAACAATCTTGCTATCAGGGTTGAGGCTGCTCAATTCAATGCTGACAATCATGCTATCCGGGTTGACACTGCTCATTTCAATGTTAACATTCTTGCTATCAAGGTTGCTGTTGCTTACATTAGTGTTAACAATCTTGCTATCAGGGATGACGCTGCTCATTTCAATGCTGACAATCATTCTATCGTGGTTGAGGCTGCTCATTTCAATGTTTACAATCATGCTATCAGGTTGACCTCCCTCATTTCAATGTTAACATTCTTGCTATTAGGGTAGACGATATTAATTTAAATGTTAACAATCCTGGTATCAGGGTTGACGCTGCTTATTTCAATACTGCCAATCATGTTATCAGGGTTGACGCTGCTCATTTCAATTATAACATTCTCGCTATTAGGCTGTCGTTGCTCATTTCAATGTTAACAATTTTGCTACCAGGGTTGACGCTGCTTATTTCAATGCTGACAATCATGTTATCAGGGTTGGCGTTGCTCATTTTAATGTTAGCAATTTTGCTATCAGGGTTGACGCTGCTGATTTCGATGCTGGCAATCATGCTATCAGGGTTGACGCTGCTGATTTTAATGTTAACTCTCTTGCTATCAGGGTTGACGCTGCTCATTTCAATGCTGACAATCATGTTATCAGTGTTGACGCTGCTCATTCAATGTTAATAATCTTGCTATCAGGGTTGAAATTGCTCATTTCAGTGTTAACATTATCGCTATCAGGGTTGACGCTCCTCATTTCAGTGCTGACAAATTGACAATCATGATATCAGGGTGGACGCTGCTCATTTCAGTGTTAACAATCTTTCTATCAGAGTTAACATCGCTCATTTCAGTGTTAATATTCTTGCTATCAGGGTTGTCGCTGCTCATTTCAATGTAAACAATCTTGCTATCAAAGTTGAGGCTTAACATTTCAATGTTAAATAAAAAATCAAAAAATTTAGATGAATATAGTTTGGCTACTGCAATTTCCATTGCACTTCCATGGAGTATCAGTTCAATATCAAAATTCAAGTGAGAGCTTATCACCTTTTAAATCAAAGTTACAGTTTATTGTGATCTTTCTGTATAAAACACAACTATGGTTACATGTGTTACAAAATAAATGAGTGTACCTATTATTTGCTAGTGTGCGTGTGTGTCTGTGATTTGGATTTTTACCTTAGCTTTAACAATTTTTCAGTCATATCGCTACGATGTCTGCAGTGTGACAGTTTATAGTGATGTCTAGCACTGAGGCATCATGCCGCAGCCATGTAACATTATGTGCGTGTGTGTCTGTGATTTTGATTTTTACCGTAGCTTTAACCATTTTTCAGTCGTCTAGCAATGGGGCATCATGCCGCAGCCATGCAGCATTATGTGCCACACTGCACATTATACTGACACCAGGCCGACCAGTCCTAACACTAACCTCTTAATGCTGAGTGCAAAGCGAGGCAGCTGTTAGTACCATTTTTGTAAGTCTTTGGTATGACTCGGCCGGCAAACCCACGACCTCCCACATCAGAGGTGGGCGCTCTGACCAATATGCTATCGGAGCGGTCCCCTTATATGATTTCATTTTATGATATCCTAAATTAATTTACAAGAGCACATATTCAAATTTCTGGTATCATAAATGTTTTCAATTTGTGATATCGTCAGTTCCAATATATGATATACATTCATTTTTTTATATCACAAAATAATATTTCATAAATTTGACAAAGTCATATAATTAAATTAAGGAAATTTTAATCAAATGGCCGTACATCGTAAATGGACAAATTGCATTTAAACTGATCTACCTGTATTTAAAAATGATTTAACCAGCATGCTATTCTTTTCACTATTAGACCCCGAATGCAAAATATGATTTTTTTAAATAAAAAAGTTAATTAATAAAATAATTAATTAATTAAGACATCATATATATATCATTTGTTTTCGGCCTCACATATTGAAATGGAAAGCAAAAGTAACTAAATAAAAATGACATGCATATGATATCAATAGCAAATAAAAAATGTACAGAAGGTTTAAATAGCACTAGGAAATGAATAGATCAGTATTCAAAGAAACTCATAATATATATATATATATATATATATATATATATATATATATATATATATATATATATATATATATATATATAATGAGTAACGAAAATAACTCACCCCTCTAAAACAAGGAAATAATGCTACACGTGCAACACGAAACAAAGAAAACCCATAACAATTCTTTATACACAGATCGAATACCCTAAAAGGTATATTCCATAAAACTTCTCCAATTATTAGCAACGTCACGTGCAGCAGATATCTTGAGTATTATGGGATAAATTCCAATATTTTATTTCTGAAATAAAACAAATACGAAAGGAAAGAAAATTTACATCCGGCAGAAGAAAAAAAAAACATACCCACCTCCTGCCACTAAACAAAAATAAAAACCAGGAAAGAGTAACCTTAACAAGAACAATAATGACATCGGCAAGAAAATTAACTGGAATAATCTTCTACATTACCGTAATCATTGCAACAACAACAATAATAACATCGGCAAGAAAATCAACTGGAATAATCTTCTATATTACCGTAATCATTGCAACAACAACAATAATGACATCGGCAAGAAAATCAACTGGAATAATCTTCTACATTACCGTAATCATCACAACAAAAAATTACATAATTTATTGAATTAAAGAGCTGTACATGACCTAGTCCATTAAATCAACCCCATAAATCTGTGTTGATACTGATGTACAATATCATCACGGAAGAAGGACCGATTTATCGGCCTATACATGACCATATTCACAACGATCAAGATAATAATTCAGTACTGCTACCGTTAACGATTATGCTGATAAATAATTTGATGATGATGATCACAGCGACGACGATGATAACGTTTATTTTAAACGTTCTTCTACTATTATTTAGATACCCGCTCTTAAATCTGTAGTTCCATTTATCTGTTTTTATTGAAGTTTATGATTCAACCTATGAATAAAAGGTGCAAGTTACACTTGATAAACCCAAGACCTTGGCCTTAGATTGCACTGAGTACACTCCTCATAGTACAGTAGTACTTTAAATTTGGCAGTAAAATGCTACTGAAGAAATCACAAACTTTGATAATGCAGCACACTCAATTTAAATGCATTTGGTTTATACGGTGGTTTTATTGCAGAAAGGTAAGATTTTTCAAAATCGGTATTTGAATAAGCCAGGAATTATTTTCATACGGCGAAGGAACACATCTCTGACGATGTTAAAACGTTGAACGCTGGATACATCATTATATACTGATGACGTCACAAGAAAGAGCACACGAGATGAGAAGTAGACTGGTCCTGTGTCATACTCGTGCAACCAGAACTAGCATTTGTCAACTTTGACCTTTCTTAAAACAAATTTGTCAATATCACTATATCTAATGCAAAAAAAAAAAAAAAAAAAATGGACGATGTACGGACGATTTCCGAACTTTTACGTCCTCATATAAATTAAATATAATTTATTGGCGAAAAGTATAAGTGAAACTTTATATCTAATATTGCATCATGTTGTCTTTTTATGCGAAATGGCATTCGGGACGAAGAGAAAAAACCCCCCAACAACAAACGGTTCTGATAAATTATATTTACGTAACAGTAACTTCTTTCATTGTATGTATGCTCCTACCACCACCTCTGCTCATTCTGTAAACAATAAACATAGGCGTTGATTTTTACGAAAGGACGCGTATAATGTTCAAAATCACGTGGATACAAATAGATCAAGTGGAAAAAGAATGGATGCTTTACACATTTTGTTCTTGTTGTATACATTATGTTGCCTGTAAACAGTTCATTTGCAACATGATAGACAAGAGAAAAAGTCACCATTACTTGGTTCAACTGTGCCCTGTAGGCCTATAACTGAAGTACTGATTTACTATATGGAAACAATAGTCTAAAGTACAATAAAGTCCAATACATAAAACACTGGAAAAAACCGGTTCTTGGCTGTTGAGCTCAGATGCACAAAAATATTTTCTTTTCAGTTTCATACATTAAGTGTCATATTTTTGCTAATGACAGATATTGAAAACATGTTCCTAGCAATTGGACAAAGTATGTTACTGTGATTTATACTATGCATTCTTCAATCGTGTACAATGTACAGTTATAACTGCAAGTTATTAGAAGTAATTTGCGTGAATTATTGTGATGTTGATTTCAAGATGAAGCCTTGAACATGTTATGTCACATCCTGATAGAAACATAATCTCCAAAGTTAAAGTAAAAAAATGTTACTTTGAACAATAACAAATTAGGAAATTAGGTCTAAGTAATTGATTTGTATTTATAGATGTCTCAGACTGTAAACAGACATTGGGCTACCTTATTGAGGTGCTGCTACCACCAGAATGTAGATAAGCCTGGCACATGAAATGTAGACAAGACTGGCACATGAAATGTAGACAAGACTGGCACATGAACTGTAGACAAGCCTGGCACGTGAAATGTAGACAAGACTGGCACATGAAATGTAGACAAGACTGGCACATGAAATGTAGACAAGACTGGCACATGAAATGTAGACAAGACTGACACATGAAATGTAGACAAGACTGCCACATGAAATGTAGACAAGCCTGGTACGTGAAATGTAGACAAGACTGGCACATGAAATGTAGACAAGACTGCCACATGAAATGTAGACAAGACTGCCACATGAAATGTAGACAAGACTGCCACATGAAATGTAGACAAGACTGGCACATGAAATGTAGACAAGACTGCCACATGAAATGTAGACAAGACTGGCACATGAAATGTAGACAAGACTGGCAATGAAATGTAGACAAGACTGGCATATGAAATGTAGACAAGACTGGCACATGAAATGTAGACAAGACTGCCACATGAAATGTAGACAAGACTGCCACATGAAATGTAGACAAGACTGGCACATGAAATGTAGAACCTAGTGATTGTACAGTTGTATTGCCTGGGAAGGTGGAAAACATTACAGTAAATCAGCACTCTGTTCAAGCCTAGCAGTGTCACATCAGCATGAAAAGTTAATACAATCTTAAATTTTCAAAATATAGTCTTATAACAGAGTTTCCCATAAAAATATTTAAACACAGACAAAAGCTTATGAACTGGGGTTACTGTTACCTATTTAGGGTAATGGAGAAAAATATTTATTTGAATCAATCACGTGCAGTTTTAGAAAGAGATTACATGTACAAGTCAGACAGATGCAGATATATATATATATATATATATATATATATATATATATATATATATATATATATATATATATATATATATATATATATATATCAGAACATTGATAGCAGAGCACTTTCTTTTATTGTATGCACCTGCCACCACCTCTGCTCATTCTGTGGACAATGAACATAGGCGTTGATTTTTACGAAAGGACACGTATAATGTTAAAAATCACGTGGATACAATAGATCAAGTGAAAAAAGGAATTAATGCTTTACACATTTTGTTCTAGTTGTATACACTATGTTGCCTTTAACCAGTTTATTTACAACTGTCACGTTATAAGTAAGGAACAATAACTAGATTGCAACATATATATGTTAGATCCTGAGGCTAGTTATTTGCTTCATAAATGTTGCGAGTGTCAGCCTTGCGAACAATGAGTGTCAAAGCGATGTGTACCCAACTGGCTGGCCGGCTTATGTTATGAAAGTGTAAGCCGACATCAAAAGGACAGGTGGGAAGCCAGTTGTATATAACACAGCCATATAAACTTGCTACTGGTGTTTTATTTGGCTGTGTGCAATTCACAGGTAAGTGACATGAATAGCTGGTGTTGGGATCAAAGGAACATCAAGTGGGGGGTCGTAAATCCCCCTTGATAGACTGCCGGGGAGGGGGCAATGTCTGCTAATTATGTAGACCATGGATGAATTGACATCCACTCGGAATTGAGCAAGGCGTGGCCAACATTGCAATCGCAAGTTTAAATATAGTGTCTTAAAACTAAACCTCAGTAGTCGCTAAACCATCTTGCGAGAATTACATAAGGAAGTTATAAGATACTCCGACGTCATTCGAAATTGGCGGGAAACATTGTTATTCTGGGAATTACAAAGGACCTTCGGACATGAAGCTTTTAGGGACTGGTGGAGCTGTAGGAGACAGAAAATGGAAATACCCTGGTACAGTTGGTCCCGAGTCTCTGGGAGACAAGAAAAGGAGAGAACGGAAATAGAGGAAGTGGAAGGGTGAATGACGTGGTTATTGGACTGAAGGGGTACTGGATACCAGTCCAGAAATATTACAGATGAATTGAAACACATGACAGGAGGAAAATCTATCACACTAAGTCAGATGCTGAAATAGCCCGTCACTTGGTCGAGTGAAAGGCGCGTGAGAGGGTTTTGAATATTGAACTTCATTTGAGGAAGGACTATAAGTTATTGAATGGCATTAAATTTGTTTATTTGAATTTCACCTTTTGGGTATTCAGTAATTTAACTGTCAGCGTCGCTGAATGGGGGCTAAGAGGTTTGCATCTCTATTACTGCTTCAATTTCTATCAAAAACTAGCCAGGATGGATCTTCTGTAATAATTAAAGATAATAATGGGAGCACCGCACCCCGACCTAAGGTAGTCAGTGAGACCTTAACAACAACATAATAGACAAAAAAAAAAAAATCATTGCCTTTGCTTGCTTCAACTGTGTCCTGTATGCCTATAACTGAAGTATTGATCTGCTATATGGAAGCAACTGTGCCCAGTAGGCCTATAACTGGATCGTTGATGATCGTATTAAATGATCGAACTTAGTTTATCTTGCAGTGTCTAGAGTTAGAAAAATATCTCAGCTATGGAGAATCGTCTTGGACTTGTCGGTGATCAATGATGATTTTGAGAAGGATATTATAAGAAAAAAATGGCAGCTTATAAATAAAGTGACAAAAAAAACTCGACTTTGATCTCGACGTTGAATTTATCAGCACGCTAAAGCAGCAGCAGAATAATCACTGCACAAGTTGTAATTGTATAATGCTGTTGTTGTTGTTGTTGTAGTGGGGTTTAATGCCATTTTCAGCACACGATAGGCTATGTATGGCGGCCAGTATTAATGGTGGAGGAAGAACCCGGGAAAACCCCGGGAAGAACCACCGACCCACGAGAAGCTACTGGCAAGCTTTCTCACATACCCACATTGGTCAAATCCTAGACTCGAACACACGCAGACTGAGGTGAGATGGCAGTGATCCATAATGGATATCGCTTTAGACCACTCGGCCACTCGGGGCCCCAAAGGTATAATGTTATGGCAGTACTCGAGTAATACTCCAAGAAAATTTACCGTGGACAGAAAAGATTAAGCCGTTGCCATACACGAGAAAATGTGACGCGACCTGGCCTGTCTTGAATGTAATCGACGTAGGGGTGTTAGTTAAGGGATCTGGGCGGTAATTGTGTGTCTTCGGGAATTACTTTTAATTGTTCACGTGTAAATCCACGTTAAGGAGGAGTTGAATCCAGTCTGTAGATTGCTGGTCTACCCAAGGATCTTATTATGTTAGATATCTTGTGTGTGGTAATACTCCAAATAGGATCAGTCGCTCTTTTTGTACCGCCTTCAAGTTCATCGGGCTCATTTAATTATCTTACACTGTCATTACCCAGCACGGGCTGTGTTGAAAAATCACGTCGTTGTACGGGAATATGTTTTTGTGACTGCGCTAATGGGTTTCATGTTGGTTGTTTGAGTAATCTCATTATTTAACGCGGTTATCACATTTAATAATCTTGCAACCCATTCGCGACATTTCGCGTATTGATATCCAATAACCACTCAGCACGTGTTCGAATAAATCGTTCAACAATTGCCTGATCACGGTGAATTTCAGTTTGCCCTCGTCTAATGGTGACGTTATGTTGCTTCATCAGCAATGATACTGCACCTTGAAATTCTTTGCCAGGATCAACTTGTAATAGCTGTGGCCATCGTAGACCACGACGTTGATACATTCGTTTAAACGCAGAAGCTACCTCAGTTGCTGTCTTTGTTGACAACGGTTCTGCTTCTTTGTATCTACTTGCAATATCAACAACAGTTGGCGTGTACGTCTATGTTATTTGACGTCTTTGGATTTTGTCGGTATCATGTGGCAGAAATAATATTTCAGCTTGATATACTTCATTAGGAACACTAACATCAAAATGTGCAAAGTGAATTTGCTTAGGTGCTGGTAGTTAAATTTGCCATATTGCCTGTTTGGATAACCACTTTTTAGCAGTAACACGTGTAGCCTTTGCTGCTTCAGCGAGTTTACTAATCGCTGCGTTACCTTTCCAGTATCCTCTTGGGGAATAATAAATCGATTCCATTTATATTTAATTACCAACATCTAGTGCTAATTTACCTTTTATCGCGGATCTTACTAACTAATTAGCCTGTGATTCCTTGAAGGATTTATTCGTGACGGAATTTAGCGCGTGAAGTAATTTTACATCTGCTATGTGTCTGTGCTGCAGATCTTTAATTTTATAAGCACATAATGAGCATGACACGATTTATCAATATAATTTAACGGATACTCACCTTGTTTTGGTTGGTCTTGGTTGTCATGTGTGATATCAAGTCGGGTTCCAGGACCACAGTAATTATATCCTGGAAGATGTTTTTCTCCTGGGTATTTAGCCCGCGGAGTCGCTGGTAATTTTGTTAATTTTGTTGGAATATCACCTCCTAGTTTTTTAAAATAATATTATTTGACTTTGACTGTGAGGGAATACATTTAAATTTCTTTGTACCGCATCGTTCACACTTACCCGTAACCGCTGATCTGTTATTTTTTGCTGTAATGGTTGTTAGATCACCTCTTGGGGTACGTGTTCTGCATTTCACACAATATAAATCAATATTCATTTTATATATTTCTATAATATGGAGATCACTGACTTTTCTGCAACAAGAAAACGAGAACCAGCCAAGCATCAATGCTGCGCTTCCAAATTATGTTCTTATGATCATCATAGGTTCATCTGGAAGTGGCAAAACACAATTGATACTCAGTTTGATAATGAAGTGGATGGACTGGGATAAGTTGTATTTGGTATCACCATCAGTTGATGATCAGCAGTGCTGTGATGTACTAAAGGAGTTTAATGAAATTGCAAAATCGTCAAATGAGCGTGGTGACGATGTTGTTGAATTTATCACTGGTATCAATGAAGCGCCAAGGCTTGATGATATTGATGGGTTTATTAACAACTTAGTCGTGTACGATGATGTAATGCTGGATAGGCAATCAAATCCTGCTAGAATATTTTTCTGAGACAGACACAAAAACACTGATGTGATTTATGTAACCCAGCGGTATAAACAAATACTAAAAGTGATCAGAGATAATTGTAATATTCTTGCTGTGTTTAATGGAGATGATACTCACATGTTACGAAATATTCATCAGACCTAGTGTAGCGGTGATATCGACTATAATCGGTTTAGAAATTTATTTAGTCAGGCTCAGTCAACCCCGCATGGATTTATAACAATAAATTTACATGATCCTCGAGTCCGATATCGAGTCGGTCTTGCTACAATTTTTCGATAATAGCAGCAGGGAGAGCGAACTCTCAACTTGGGACCGACATGATCGCATATTTTCTTTCGATGTATCGCGATTAGAAAAACCTATCAGCAAAAGGCGGGTAAGCCAATTTGTCGTTAACAGGGCTGTCTTACCCTGGATATCGTGGGTTTTTTGTTGTTGTTTTTCTTGCGATTTTCCAGGAAGGCCTATTTTGGCGAAATACGAGTGAACCAATTATAGCCTGTCCGCCCCCTCTGCAGCTCGACATGAACTTGCTCCTTGGCAGTAGAATACATAAAAGCAGGGCCTTTCACAATTTTGTTCCTCGTGTTAAATGTGAAATCAGCATGTATAAATCAGCAACATGAACGGTTACATGGGGATGGTAAATTAAAACGGTGTTGGTGTTGAACTTTACGGGAGAGTCAGTACCAATAGTCGCCTCGTGTTGAAAATTAATGATCTGCTATTACACGGTTATTGGATTATATTTTCTCTTTCATTACAAGAAAATATCGTTATTTCAGATTAATTAATTTTTAATTTGTGTTGCTTTGTAATTCCAATTAATATTCTTTACCAGTTGCGAACTATGATAGGAATGCATGTAATTTTACTTAATCACCGGTTTAAACAAATTAAAACTGGAATTTTTTAAACATTGTGTGGCATGTAAAGGTTACATTAATGTCAACTTCTTAACTGAGGATGCTTTATTGTGGAAATGTTGTAATTCTCCTTTACAGCGTCTGCTATAAAAGCGGGAAACTACATCAAGGTATTGTTCTATGACGTAGTTCTCGTTGACCTGTGTATGCTAATTGTACCACGTGACTCCCCACGTCAGTAATTGGAGGCGTAAGGGGCTAAAATGGGGATTTTGATTATTTTCTTTACTTAATGGACTAGCCTAATGCTTATTTTTGCTCGGACTTGTCGGCTCAAATCAGTCTTATTATTTTCTAAACAGGAACCAAAAATTCGCGTGCGGTCACGAGTTATTATTACTATGGTGACAATTGGTATGCGGTGAGAATTGGTCTCTAACCAGTATAATTAGTTCATCATTAGGCATGCATTCTATCTTGTATGCAATTTTTCACTGTTTTTTATTTTTTAAACCAAAATAAAATTTAAATGCACCGTCATACTTTGTGAATGATTTGATAATTTTACCCATACTTAAAGACCTAATAATGCTTCCTACCTTAAATATTCTCTGCATTGTTTTGTTTTTTTAAGTTTTCTATTTTCATGGTGTTTGGTTTTGTAATCATATAATTATATATGTTCTTTATCTTATAGGTGTTGTCTAATGTTGTAAAGTGCTTAGAGCTTCTAAAGATTAGGTCCTCATTATTATTATTATTATTATTATTATTATACTCTTCCGTTTATTGTAACCACTACCGATTTTAAAAACGAAAAGCATCAAAGATGTACAAAAATCAAAATACGTAATCGTTTCGTTCATCAATTTTTAGTTATTGGATTCATCACTTTATAATGTATAACCTGATTAGCACCAAGAGGACCTTAACATTATTGAATAATAAAAAATGTGTTGTCTGCGTTAAATATTTATTAAGTCTAGTTTTAATATTTTGAAAACAAACTAAACCAATGAAAAGGAAAAATAGATATCACTGCAATACATACGAAATTATTGAGATTATTAAAGACGGTGTTACTTGAAAACATAGACCTGCCCATGCAAATATGGGAACCGTATTATTAAAGAAACTTCCGTTTGATTCAAGGCATCGCTAATATTTCCAATCTGTAACTCCGGATATTGTCAGGTCATCGTCATTGCATGTAGCTAAACGAACCCAATTTGTTTTAAATGCTTCGTGTGACATTAATTAGAACTCTACATCCCTTTTGTTTGTACCCCCTACCGATTTCAAAAACGAGAACGTTTAATGTGCTAAAAAGTGCACAGAACTAAGTCAATAGAATCATTGATTTATAATTTCTAACCTGACTGTGACCAGAATGGTACTAATGATGGCATCCCCTGCACCATTTCATGCTTAATGGACTTTCCATACTAATACGGCACCATATTGTGTACACTATAGGCTACCTTATTTCCATCAGACAACATAATGACGTAGTTCATCCTGTTAGTGATGCTGAATAATTGCGTAAATTACATAACGTTGAGAGTTTGGAATTATATCCCTCTGCATATATGAACATAGAAATTAAACCGCTTGTTAAATCCACATGAAAAGCAAATTTGTAGCTGTCATTATCTTCCTTTGCTTGATTCGACATTGTAAATGTCGGAAGCAGACGACTTATGTATGTACATCTTTAGTCGTAATCCACACATTTGCTGAAAATGGACTTGTCCTGAAAATGGAAAGGGATCCAAGCATGTCCGTCTATTACACAGAAAACTTTCGTTAAGCATGAAACGCGCATAAGATGATGGTGTTCGGGCCACTCTACTCAGAGTCAGGTTATAAACTATAAATCAATGATGAATTGACTAAGTTCCTTGCACTTTTTATCAACTTAAAGGTTTCCATTTATTAAATCGATAGGGTTACAAACAAACGGGTTTGTATTATCAGACTGTAGGTATTTTGTGGAACGAACTGTAAAAGTAATAATGCTACAAAAAATACGTCTATTACGATAATAGTGGTGGTTGCTACATTTAGGACTTTATAGTATTATATTAGGTCATAAATTTATATATAGATGTGTACAAGTTTATTTTGCATTATTTACTAAAAATATATATGTCTGAAATTGGTGTATTACGTATCCTTATTAGTGTCACTCTTTTATTCACAGCTGGCCATAAACCCCTCTACAATGGCGTTGTGGTGACAGAAGACACATTGCTGGTCATAGACTGGAATGCGAGGAATCTCCAGCTTTACAGTTGTCGTGACGGCAAACGTATGTCTACATCACGCAAACTGGAGTCCGATCCCATGGGTGTCTGTATTATTAGCAAGACTGAAGTTGCTGTGTGTTTGTTGTACGGTACCATTGTAATCCTCTCATTGAAATCTGTAGATGACCTAAAACGGGTCAAAAAATTAAATGTAAGGACAGAATTTCGTTGGTGGGATTCAGTGGCACAATTGAATTCTAGCGACAAACTCGTTGTCGGTGGTAGGAAATGGGACAACATGTTGTACTGGTGTGTTGTAAACCTTAGAGATGGACGTGTAGACTCAACTCACAGGGTCTGTCAAGGGGTCTTTGGTCGTAGTCACTTGGCCGTAAAAGGCAACACTGTCTACATCTCGTGTTGGACTTTTGACTCCACTACTACTACCGGTGTATATGCATATGATATTTCTAATCCACACACACACACGTTTCTGTATCAACACCAGGAATTAAAAAGACCGTGGTCGATAATGGCTGACAGGGATTTTGTGTACGTGTTTGATAGGTACTCTAACAGAATTCATCAGCTGACAGACAGAGGTCAACTAGTAACCATACACACAGTGTCATCAATGCCCAATGGAATATTCTATGATGACCATTATGGAGTTCTATACACCACAAGCTACTGGAGTAATGAGATTACGGTATACAGACTGGAGTATTCACACCAAACAGGTAATTCCATTTTATTTTAGACCAAATTTTACATAACACGACAACGAAAACTACATAATTTATTTACAGTCATGAATTCACCTTTGCAAACTAAAACATATGTATTATAAATGTTACATTTGTAATTTTGTTATAAGACAAACACGTTTTCATGATGTAAAACTAAATTATAGTGGAATAATTAACTCATTTTTTATTATTTTGATTTAAGTGTACGGCAACGTCATATTGCTTAGCCATATTTATTCATTTTAAGTATAAAAAAAAATATTATTTGTTGATTGAAAATGCATTACTATGTAATAAATTTGTACCCAAATCGATTCAGTCATGATTGTTAAATGATGTGTACCTTATTTTTCATCACAAAATATTGCTATAGCAATTTAAAATCTCTATGGACTGTCATAATGCCGGCGGGCTACTTACCCCGAAGCATTATCCATCTAGCGTACAACACATTTTCCCAAAAGATGGCGCTTTCGTTGATATATTGCACGCGACATTGAGTCAGGTTAATACTGGTCCATTGTCTTGGTTTACAGTGTCCAAATTTCCCATGTATTTTCATATAGTTTTCATAGCATTGTTATTTATGGAGCAATTCTATATGGATTTTGCAAGGAATATTTATGAACTGACAAAGCAAAATAACTGAAAATTAACCCAATAATCACAATTTAAAGATTTGTGTTGTCAAATTAAAATAATATGCATGTATTCCTGTAGTGTTTAGTCACTTGTTTAAGTTCGACAGTGGACCAGTCTAATGCTTGCTATACCATATTTGGATATTCTACGATACATTATTCAGTGAGCCATATTTACTAGGATCTGTTTACGTTTCTAAAGAAGGACACAATGGCCTTATATGGCAGCCGAAAAGGCGAGGCTGCAAATGTATGTGGTTCTTAGCACAGAGATGAACAAATACTGCAGATGATTCAAAAAGAAAATCTCTTTAACCCTTTACCTCATACAAGCGTCTTTGGACGCCTCTACTCCATTCGAATGGAAGTGCCTTTTGACGCCTCTACAAGATTCGCATGGAGGCGCCTTTTGACGCCTGTTATAAACATCGGCCATTTTGAGCTAGTTTTCGTAGCATCACCTTCGGGGAAAACCCCCCTAGTAGATACTACATTCATTTCTGCGAATGACAATTACGTCAGATCACGTGGTCTCTATTCATGCACTGGTCGATATCTGCTATTTAAAGTAATTGGGTCGTAATCTCCTGTCTCCAAAATGGCAGCCGCGGATTTCATTCAGCACGTACGAAGTTTTCACGCTTAGAATAACAACCACGAAAGATTCAATAAATTAGGTAAAGTCTCTGATATTGATGTAGGGATCAATTAGTTTTTATAAATTATCAAATTCAGATGACTTAGTGATGTAGACGCAGACGAAAAACACGGAAATTTCGAATGTGGGAAATGGCAGCTACGGTCGGTCAAAAATAATTAGACAGCTACGGTCGGTGAAAAATAATTACACAGCTATAACAATCGGACTTTACTCTTAAATTTTTCCACATATAATAAATGTCTACCTAAAACGTAAAATGGTTAAAACTGCTGTTAAACGTAACACCACTACATTGCTTAACAATTCACAGGCATGGCTATACGAATGCGGTCGGCAAGGTAACAGGTGTTCTGTTTATAGCGTGCTGCACTTTGTCACTATGCTCTATGAGGTAAAGGGTTAAACTTACAAAATTTAAACCAGACTTTGTTCCGTCTGTGTACGTTTTTATTTGGCAAACATTAAACTCATCAACTAAATATACATTGTAAGTTGCATAGTCCTGACGGATATATTTCGCATTAAAAAAATCTCTGACACAATTTGAAATAGCAAGTAATTATTATTATTATTATTATTATTATTATTAATATTATTATTATTATTATTATTAATGCAAAATAAACTTGTACACATCTATATATTAATATTGTTATTATTATTATTATTGAAAACAGCAATAAACCTAAAGCAATAACACTTTAAATGTTATAACTTGTGTAAAAAATATTGTAAAATATTCAGAATTATTTGGTATGATATGACATGTAATTCAACAAATTAAGTATTATATTTAATATTTCATTTTTAATTCAGTTTCATTGACTCAATTTTGATCATACTTGTCATAATAGTTGCTATATCGTACATTGTATGCAACGGCCCATGACCCATAAATCAAACCCCGAAATCTGTGTTGGTGCTGATGAATGATTTGAGCCATCGTGGAAGTAGTGGCACTGATATTAGTACTAGTCGCCACAGGGGCTTCTGCAGTTTCTTACATTTCCTCATTCAATATGTTAGTATATACTACTACCATAATAGTAGTATGATATATGTATGATTTATAGGTTAATTGTAAGCAATGATTCAAGCCCCTGTGGTATCAAGATACAATTTCATGAAAGTTTTTATATATATAAGGTTTATCTGTTTGGAATACAGAGTTCACAAAGAGTTGAGGATTATTGATTTTTTGACTTTTCAGGGAACAAATGAGTTCTTCAAAATTTAAATTTTCTTGCCCATGATGCAGCTAGGCCTGTACGAATATGGCAGTCTTTCATCTCGATAATTAGCAAAGAATTTGAATATTGCTGTTGCATTCATGCCTAAGTTTACATGTCCGTCTGTCCATTTTGATGAAGCATGTTGTTACTTATTGTCTCACGTTACATGAAGCATTTGCAAGAATATTTGTATAGTTGCATTGTGTAATCGTTTAATTTTCTTGAACATAGGATAAACATAATCTGATCACCCCTCTGAATAAATAAATGACCAGTTCTCATTTCTTTTTCCAATCTGGGAGGAAATTTATGGAAACTTTGTTGAAGAAAAAAGAAACATTTTGAATAAAAAAGTTTATACAACAACCCAGCTGTAGTACTTTCTCAGATCTGCAGAGGATATTCTTATATTTCATGTTTTGCACGGGTGAACAAGATGGATTATGTATATTTGTTTGTCAAAAAGAAAACAAAAACAGTTAAGGTCAGCGTGTTTCAATTGTAGGGTGATGTATGTCTTTGGCTACATTACAACTAGTATTTTATACATTAGAAATTAAAATGTATTTTGTATTGTGTCACATGCTTAAGAAATAAATGTAATGATTCTGATCTTTGCAAACTGATAGTAATATTTTTGAGTTATTTTAGCTTAATGTTACAGCTCAAGCTTTTTTGTAACGGACATACATGGATATAAGGCCCTGATCTGTTGAGTTGTTTCTATCGGACACACATGCATATGAGGCCCTGTTTTGTTGAGTTGTTTGTATCGGACATACATAGATATTCGGCCCTGTTCTGTTGAGTTGTTTGCAACGGACATGCATGGATATGAGGCCTTGTTCTGTTGAGTTGTTTGCATCGGACATACATGGATATGAGACCCTGTTCTGTTGAGTTGTTTGCATTGGACATACATAGATATGAGACCCTGTTCTGTTGGGTTGTTTGCAACGGACATACATGGATATGAGGCCATGTTCTGTAGAGTTGTTTGCATCGGACATACATGGATATGAAGCCATTTTCTGCTGAGTTGTTTGCATCGGACATACATGGATATGAGGCCATGTTCTGTTGAGTTGTTTGTATTGGACAAACATGGATATGAGACCCTGTACTATTGAGTTGTTTGTATCGGACATACATGGATATGAGGGCATGTTCTGTTGAGTTGTTTGCATCGGACATACATGGATATGAGGCCATGTTCTGTTGAGTTGTTTGCAACGGACATACATGGATATGAGGTCATGTTCTGTCGAGTCGTTTGCATCGGACATACATGGATATGGTCATGTTCTTTTGAGTTGTTTGTATCGGACAAATATGGATATGAGACCCTGTACTATTGAGTTGTTTGTATCGGACATACATGGATATGAGGCCATGTTCTGTTGAGTTGTTTGTGTCGGACATACATTGATATGAGGTCATGTTCTGTTGAGTTGTTTGTATTGGACATACATGGATATGAGGGCATGTTCTGTTGAGTTGTTTGTATCAGACACACATGGATATGAGGCCATATTCTGTTGAGTTGTTTGTATCGGACATACATGGATATGAGGCCCTGTTCTGTCGAGTTCTTTGTATTGGATATACATGGATATGAGGGCATGTTCTGTTCAGGTCTTGATTAGCTAGTCAGATTAATACTTTCACATATATGCAAGTGAAAATGATCATTTGAAATGGTAACATAATTTTCCATAACGTGAAATGGAGTGCTTATTCTAAGTGAATAGTGATTACGATAAACTAATGAGCATTCTAATTGATTAGTGATTACTATAGCCTAATGAATGGTGCACGAGTGATGGGTGTTTTGGGGATTAACAAGATGCAGATTTGCCTTGCTTCAGATGTGCACCTTTCCAAAGACTGCGCTAAACTCTCCTGTGTCATTTTCTTTTCCTGGACTTCAAAGAGTACTAGATTGCAAAAACAAGACAATAACTAAACGTAGCTTTATATATATATATATATATATATATATATATATATATATATATATATATATATATATATATACTGCAATTTCAGAAGCCGGTATTGCTTACTTTTGCAAAAATCTATTGCCCTAGTTTAAAACTGCTTAAGTTTGTGTATTTTGGGCTAATTCAAGCCATTTTTGATAAGTTGTCACGTTTTGATATCGCATGATTTCCATAATTACCACATATTAATAAAATACAGTCCCAGTACATGAACGTAGCAAAAAGGTAAGCCAACATTTTCATTGTGCATGTAGCAAATGCAAGGAACTTCACTGATACCTGCCCCTCTTTAAGAAGTACATAATAACTATTGATCAAAATCATATTGGTGCGTCTGTCAGGTGTACTTGATATAAACATACTGCCTCAATATTTAAAATATATAACTTTTCCGTTACTTGCTCAGGTATTCCAGTAGAAATTTTAAACATGGATGACAGATCCATCCAACTTTTTGAAGAGGCTCTAAAAGATGGAAAAGAGAGGGTATACAACATACAAATCATGGTTGTCGGCCACTTTGGTGTAGGCAAGACAACCCTTGTCAGGCGTCTTCTTGGGGAAGAGGTAAACATTTCTGAGAGACTTAATACAGAGGGCTTAGATGTCCATGTCAATTGCTGTGATGTGTCTTTATCAACCCATGAATGGACAAGGCGAACAAAAGGTATATTGGCATACACCGTCATGAAAGATCCACATTCCTCTATTTTCACACATGCTGTGAGGTGACACATATCACGTTTTCTTTTTATCTGTCCAATTTAAAGTCAAAATTTAATGTGATCTTACATAATGCTAGCTTATGTATAGGACATTTTGTTAATGCAAGTTACTTTTATTACAATTGGCTTACAGTCAAGCATTGCATTGTTTCATACTTTTAAGGATAATATTTGTTATGAAATCTTCTTGAAGTGTATATAGACGGTGTGCTTAAATTAGGAGCATCCGAGATAAAGCCTTTCACAAAGCTACAAGCCATATTTGATTTTGCTTGTTGTGTTTGATACCTTTCTGATTCAATTTTTTAATATAGCAGCTGGCTGCTCAGTCATTATCATTATCTAGACTTACAAACAAAGGCTTACTTGAGGACTCAGAAACATGCTGTAAGTATCAAAAGGAATTAGCTGTGGTATTTGTCCGAGTCTCATTTTATGTTTTAGAATTACATCTGAAAGCACACATGCTACAGAACGAGAGTATAAACTATACTAACCTTGCAAATGAGAATATTGTTAAATAACTCATTTTACAAATTAAAAAAGTGAAAACGTATAAAACCCAACTTATTATATAATTTAGTATGTTTCATGAATCTGTCATTATATTAGACGAAAACGATTAAGTGCTATATAAGATGCATGGCCTTTTCAGAAGTGGAACATATTTGTGACAACTACGTGCATTTAGTACGAAAGCTGCAAATAACGTCAAAGGATTGAATATCATCATATAAAAGTAACACTAATTATTACAAGTTTCTTCTTGTCTTACGAACTAACTTGTTTTCAGGTAACATACACTATTAGCTCTTATGCTTAAGCGTGAAAAGAGCTTCACAAACGTCATTTAAATCTTGGTACTGACATTGTCTATTACAATGTTGTATTACATATTTCAGCGACTCTTGTCAAGTTGGATAACCTTTATATTTTCTTCTTAAGTATTATCTGTTAATGTGACGACATATGAGAATTTTGTAATGATTAATTCCTCTATTGGCAGTTGTTCATTACTGCAGCTTAACCAGCAGAAGAAAAAAATATCTTTTGTAGAGCAACGAATGTCTTGTTTATAAAGGCATTACTACATGTCCTCTCATATGAATTTTCGATCCTTATCTGGTACCCTGGTTTTTTTTCAAGGTTAATTTAATCCACACTATCTCCATTATATTGCAATCAATACTGTAGGGCATAACCGATTAGCATTTTTCTACTGATTTCCGATTCCGGATTTTGGGCATGAAATTTTTCCGATTCCGGATACGATTCAATTAATCGGAAATGCTAAATTAAAAGGTTTTTCAAATTAACTTTTTAAACCGTGTTACACACGTTTTGCATATCACACCGATGTCACAAGGGGAAGGATATGGCAGGACTATAGCAAAATGCAACGAAGTTCAAAGCCACAGTGCCGACCCATTCTTTGTTCAACAATTAGTTGATCTTGCCGCCAGGCTTTAATTTTCCCGCCTTAATCATTTATGTCGGCAAGCGGCCAGTTCCATCTTGTACTTTATTCAACAATTAGTTGATCTTGCCGCCATGCTTTAATGTCGCGGTCAAATAAAAATAAAACAGGCTTTTGTTTGGTCCTATAAAGTTGGCCTCTTGCGGCGACTTAAATAAAAGCAATGAAATCTGATCGATTCTTGCATTTTCCAAAGTGATCGGTGATTGAAACAAGTTTATTGTGCTGTGAAAGTTTCCTTATTAACTTTATTTATATTTACGATTGTAAGAATCATTTTCTTTTAATACCTCATTAGCATGTGTCAGTGTATTCAATATTATGCCTTCATTATTGAGGATGTTGACATAAACGGGTAGGACTGTATTATATATTTTAATAAATTTAAATCTTTCGGTCTAACTCAAGTATTATCGTTTCACCCCGTTGTGTTGACCATATTGGACTTTTCTGACTTCTTATTTAACTTTATTAACGCACTATCGAATGACACACAGTGTTAGACACGGTGCTATAGAAATTCAACTTTATTATTTTTATTATCCGAATCGGTCGTTCCTGCCTTGTCCGACTCCGATTAATCGGAAGTTCATACTATCCGGTGGAATCCGATTTCCGGATCAAAAGTCGGTTATGCCCTACAATACTGATTCAAAGGGTGCATAGTTTCTTTGCCAGTAAGTTGTTCAGAGTTAAACTAGCACACTTAAAGTGGTTCGTGTTTGTCTTAACAGTTATGTCAATGTTTGACACTTCCTAATAACACCATTTCATCATCTTGGATATGGGACATAGACTTAAGGTTCTTATTTAACCAGTTATCATCATAGCAATTGCACAACTTTTCAGTATGTCACAACAGATTATTTTATTTGCCTTGAGACATAATAAGAACATACACTATTTGTCTTTATGTTGTATCAGTTCTGATTCTACTCACTTCAAATACGTCATATAGAATTTAATATTTTCAAGTCATTTGAGAGTTTTCAATCATTTACAGCTTGTCCTATCTGAACAAATTAGCTAATTTGCCAAGCTCAGTCATGTTAATACTACGTCAGAATATGACTGCAGGGATGAGACATGGTTCCAACTTAATGACCAACAGGTGACTCAAGCACCAGATTTCTTTACAACCATAATACAAAATGATTCATGAATTAACATATACGTCAATACAGATGCAGAGAATAATCATAGATGGCTTGTCTTTATACAAAGCCCAGAAATACAGAGAATAACCGTAGAGGGCTTGTCTTTATGCAATGGCCTGATCATTATCACTTTTTAAATATTGGCATTTCATTGTTAATTTCCCACAAAGTCATGTAACGTTGACCAGAACATATAGGTGTGCAGGACAATTACCAAGGGCTCCTGTTTATAAGTAGTCTCAAATTAGAAGGAAGTGACCTTTAATTCTTGGGGTGGTGGGTGGTGCAACAAAAGGCATAGTTACCCTAGGTTGCCAAATATCTGGTACACCCCTGCAGTCATAGTTAATAGTATCACCATATAATTAATCGTTTATGATAATACCAGTTTTAACAATGATAACTTGTGGACGATTCGATTTCCAATAAAGTTAATATGAAAGAATAAAAAGTATTGTATCTTAATTTGTTAATTGTGAAATATTAAAGAAAACTTATCTAACTATTACACTTTGAATATGGCATAGGATATGTGCTTGTTTCAATTTAATTATTAGGTACATTATTGATATTTGAATGCACTTGTGTTACATTTGAGCTGAGCTACTAAAAAGCGAACTGGAAATGAAACAGGCCAGTGAAGATAAAACAATGATGTGGACAACTAGTCAATTAAGAAAACTTATATTATGAATTGTTGATTAAGCCATGATTAAGTTGAATTTAATTGAACATCACGTTGGTGAGAACAATGCTCACAGGAAACTTAGATATTCAAGCTTTTCAAACTATTTCTCGAAATATGTTTATAGCATGTTGTATTCAGCAGTTATTGAGTTGAAATGAGAGTTTCAAGTCAGTTATGATACTATTCACAGTGGCTTTAGCGTCATAGCTTCTTATGACAATTATGGAATTATGTTTATAATGTGTTCTTCAGTAGTTATTGAGTGTAAATGAGAATGTAAAGTCAGTGATTTTAATACTCACAGTGACATTAACGTTACAGTTACGTTATGACAATCATTTAATGAAGTATTGATTGAAAGAGGAGTAAAGTTAAAGTGACAGTCATGACTAAACATTGAATTTATCATTATAAAAATAAATGATTTATTTGCAGCATAAAGAAAATGCTGAAATATGAAATTAAAACAAGCATAGATCTAATTCTGCATATAATAGCATAATCTTATGTCATATGTTTAGGCTCAAATAAACATTAAAACAAGAAAGAGAGAAAACAACTAGCTTTGAAATATACAATTTATTTTCGATCCCGGCCTAGTCATACTAAAGACGTACACAAATGGAATTAACAGCTACCTAGAATAACACTCAGCATTAAGAGGTTAGTGTTAGGTCTGGTCGGACTTGTGTCAGGATAATGTGACTGAGTAGGGAATCATGCTACATGTCTTTGGCATGATTCATCAGTACTAGACATCACTAAAAACTGCCACACTGCAGACATCGTAGCAATATGACTGAAAAATTGTTAAAGCTACGTTAACAAAAGTCCAAATCACACACATACGCACACACATACACAATTCATTTTGCCAGAAAAATTCTGTAAAAATGAAAAAATTATGAACTTACTCTTTAAAGAATCAAATCCAACATAATTCAGTAATAATCCAAGAATAAAAATTGTGAAGTCCTTATGTGAAAATGTTCTACTGATTTCAAGTTCGAATCCCGACGAAGAATTCATGATGGAGGACGTATGCTGAAATATGTAGCGTTGAAGTTTACAATTCCTTAGAGAGACAAGAATTATCACTCCGGGTTTGGAAATCTGAGTCTAATAGAACTGTCTTTGATTAAGAATTTCAAATGTGCATATGTATTTTCCAGGATAAAATAATTAATCCTTTTGAATCCTAATAATTTGAAATAACTCCGATCCACGTAATTTGAAATAATCTCCAAACAGCACAACATACAACTTCCTGTTTAAAAGCCCAGCTTCTACCGATAATATTATTGCAAAACAGATGTTATATCGTCCTCTAAACGTAAACACGGTGTCACGGGATCATCTTCTGGAAGCTTGTTGAAATTAGGTACTTGTTAAAGATCACTTAAACGCCCAGTGCGACCTTGAAGTAAACCAATCATTTTACGCTAAGAAATAAAAAATAAAAAAATTGTTTACATTATAAACACCATCATGACCTCGAGAACAACAAATCATTTTAAAATAAAAATAAAACTTGTTTACGTGGTTGCTACAAATGTTGAAACAATATCAAGATTTAGATCAAGACCTGGTGTTTATAAAACGAACAGTCAAGGTGAAATTAGTATTATCTCTAGTGAATACATTTACATTACAATGTCATGTAATGAAAACTAAACGAGAACTTAAAACTGAAAACCTAATAAATTGTAATAAATATATATTAAATCATATATAATTAAATCATATCTATATAACACTTCCCCCATAAATAAAAAGAATGATTAATACATAAAGCTTTCTTTTTACCACAGACTAATTATACATGAGGTTAAAAAAACTCGTATACATTGCACACATTGTACATGAAATGATATATTGTTATAGACGGGAAAGTGCGTCTGCTATTAAATTATCTCTTCCGTTGATGTACCTGATGTCACAATTATATTCCTGTGACAACAAACTCTATCTTAATGGTATTTAGTTTTTATGCTACACCTTGACGTTGAAAAGGTAAGGGGGTTGTGGCCACACAATAATCGAAGAAGAAGCTGAACTTAGATCAACTTCACAATGTTTTATGCCACTGTCAACGCCACACATTCCTTCTCGATTGTTGAATAATTTCTTTGGTGCGTATTTAATTTCTTAGAAAAATTGCACACTGGATGATGGCCTTCATCGATGTAAGCATCACAATTGTCTAGACCAGCGGTAATCATATTCATGACTCATTGAAATTTACATGGTGATGCTTTCATCCCAAACGGCATTACTTTATATTGGTAAAGTCCATCCGGAGTCACTAATTTCAAAACTTTCCTTTGCTCCTTCCGTTAGTGGAATCAGCCAAGCTCCTTTCAAAAGGTCAAAATTGGTGACATACTTAGCATTCCCGATCTTATCAATGCAGTCATCGATTTTTGATAATGGGAATGAATTTATTTTTGTCACACTATTCACCTTCCTCTAATCAGTATACATACGGAAAGTTTTATCTGGTTTTGTAACATGTATGCATGGTTAACTCAGTCACTTTTACTAGGCTTTATAAAATCATTCTTCAGCAAATTTTCAATTTCTTTTTTTCAAGTATTCATGTTTGAGAGCGTCCATCCTGTACGGGTGATGTTTGACAGCCTTGGAATTTACAATTTCAACGTCACGGAATTGTTTCAGTTCAATTCCTTCTAGTTCTTGCAAATATGAAAGTTGCTGGTCCAGATCTTTCATAATTTCTGAATTCCGATGATTTGTCACTCGAATATCAATATAATCCTATGATATTCTTGACTTAAATCTAGCCTGAGTGGGACAGGTACAACTAAATTAATTGCATGTTTAACCTGGCTATCTCTTTCAATATAGTCGTACTCCTATAACGTTTTAGATCACAGGAGCACTAATATTATAATTTAACTCATTCATTTTCGTCTTAACCTTATAAGGGCCGTAATATCTAATCTGAAGAAAAAATTGAAGAACGAGCAAGAGAGACGGAACTCCATTATTACCAAACTCAGAAAGAATGACAATCATACGAATGAAGCTTTTCACATGTTCTGTAGTACAATAATTTCACTTTTGACCGAAATTTCTGAATGCCAGATTCAAGCATATTATGCTGGAAAGTTCCAGACCTAAAATTGACCCTAGACTCGATTGGAAAGGCCAAATTGAGTAGCTTTTACTATTATTTTAGGTTTTATATTCCTCAAAAGAATTGCCTCTGGAAACATTGTTGACGCACACATAAAGGTGAACAGGTAATGGATAAATGACTTGGTCTTAGGTAAATAATTCAAAATTGAAGAAGGTTCAATTTTGCCTGAGGCACTGAGATGACACAATAAATGTGCATCACTTAAACACACGTTAACATGTGAAAAGCTTCATTCGTATGATTGTCCTTCTTTCTGATTGATTTGATCATATTTTATACTGAATTCTGACTTCTGCCAGTGTAGGATTTGAATGGTTCCAAAAGTTTAACCATACTGAAATTTAAGTACAGTTTTTGGCATTTTAGTATCCTTTCCCATTTTTAAAGTGAATATTATTGATGTCATGTATAGTTTGCATAACGCAATGTCTGTATTAATTATTGGAGACAATGGATACACTGACGTATTTAACATATTCATTAAAGGCAACATGCTGAACTTAATAACCATGTTGTTTTTATTTATAAGCTTGTGTAGCAATATCTTAAAGGTGAGGAAACCAATGGAGAAAGCATAAAACTATTGAAATGATGGAGAAATAAAACATAACTGGTACTTATTACTATAGGAATATATATATATATATATATATATATATATATATATATATATATATATATATATATATATATATATATATATATATATATATATATATATATATATATATATATATATATATATAATGATATTATACTTTGTTTTAGGATTTCTTTTCCCTTAGAAATATACAATTTCTGCATATTTATTTTCTTCAATTTGAGATATTCATGACAGTAAATATGTTGATGCTATGAACTAATATATGATTAGATTTCATTAGAGAAGAACTTTATAACATGTACTTCTATTACTACTACTACTGTGCTGATCACAGCAATGCTATGATATCATGCAATATACGCATATCATATTGAAAATGAACTCGACTTAGATTTTATTGTGTAGGTCAGCATGATCATGAATTATTAAGATATCAGTCCATGTCCTTGAGAAGCAAAGGAAATATGTCACTTAAATAGCTGTGGTGTGTCAAGATGTCATACATAGTAAGGCATCTATCTAGATGTAGTAAGGTCTTGGATTTGAGCCTTGGTCTCGGTGTGAATATTTTCCCAGAGAGAAGCACATCAAAATTCCGACATGTACTGCCTAATAGCAGCATTGGTGTCTAGGATTGAATAAAGGTTCATAAAACCTACTTTCTTGCTGTTGTTTGCATGATTTAAAACAAATCAGAATTTTTATTTTTTATTTTTTGGAATTTGTTTTTATATAGTTTGACTGCCAGACTTCACCGTGATTAAATCAAAACCAGATCTTACCTGGCAAGTGAATTTTTTTCAGAGTCTGTGTATCTCCTGCTCACAGCGTATTTGCAGAGTCTGTTTATGGATGGGATGATAAAGTGTGTCTGATTTACTTTTTCAGTTTCATTGCCAGCTTCATTGTTAGATGCAAAATTCAGCTGTATTTGTTCCTTGTGTTTTCAGATAATGAACAGGATTGTCAATTACAACACCTTGCAAGAGCGCTGAATGAGCAGCAATTAATGAAGGACAAGGCCACATGTGAGAAGCAGGTGAAAATTCTTCCTCAAGGAGAGATAATTGATAGGAGCTATGAAGTGGCTCACATTGCTGATGACGATAAGGAATCAGAAGTACTATACATCAGTTCTCATCAGCAAGACATTAGCCATGATCTTTCGTCTACTGCTAGTCAGCAAGGAGAATCATCCCCAGCATTAGCTCACAGGGAGCCACTTCAGTCAGAAACAAATATTATAGCCATGCTAAAATTGTTGCAAGAAAATGCTTATCAATTAAAAGAAGAGACAGACAAAACTTTGCCACTGACAGTGTGGGAGTTTGCAGATCAGTTCGCCTTTTACACAACACACCAGATGTTCCTGTTGAGCCGAGCCATATACCTCTTGGTTTCAGATGTCAGCAAACAGCTTACTGAACTTATAGCTGATGAGTGGTACTTTGATAGTGATGGGAAAATCAAGTGCAAAGTTCATGGTGAGTTCTGATGAGTCCTTTTTTGATAGTGAAGGAATAATAAAGTGCAAAGTTCATGGTGAGTTCGTCTACTACTCTGTCAGAATTAATAAACTCTTTGATCTTAGTTTTTTATACAGTAATACAGTTAGCACAGTTTTATTCCCCAAGAAAAAAAGATAACTGGACATAAAAGAAAATTAAAAACGTTTGTCAGTCCTGACTTGTAAGACTCTTGGCATGACAGTTACTTTGACATCCATTTTCTTTCCTTTTAATTCAGTGCCATTTTATTTAACCCTCTTTGTATTTGGAATGTAGCTTCAATATGCACGTAACTTTATGTAGATAAAAAATGTAAATTATACATAAGTTAAATCTGAGCTAATGGGAAAAATTTGAGGCAAATTAGGTTTGTTCCTAACAATGAAAAGCCATTCAATTTTGAAAATATTGATCAAAGTACGGGGAGGGTGGGTGGGTGTGTCCTGGGAATTTTCAACCAACTCTTGTTGACAGAAAAAATACGCAATTAAGTCCTAATTGAATTTGTTATGTTGGATTTAATACCATTTTTCAGTGCATGGTGGCCGGTATAAATGGTAGAAAACCCCAGGAAAGTCTTATTAAAACCACTGACCCATGGGAAACTAATTATATATTTCCTGGAATTTTCGGGGTTGCAGAACTCATCGTTCAGTTCAGATCCAGTTGTTATGAGGATGATTTGAGTGATAGCCCTAAATATACTTAGAGTCAATGCAATTACTCAGGCAGTCTGTTGTTGAAGTACTGGTTACATCTCCGTATTAGTATCTTTTCTGATGTGGAATATAAGAAGACCAGTGTTATCTTTGTAAATATTGGATGAAAATAAGAAAACTTATCTGAGCTTTTCTACTAGTATGTAAATTTAATGAAAATGAATTGCAAAAAAGTCACTGCTACTATAAGAACGTTTACACTAGGAACATGGTATTCAGCATTATTGTCAATAGTAACTCTTGACATCATTTTGGTGATCTTTACTGTCAGTCCTTGTTAGATATGTAGAAATATGTGAATTTTCAATGCAGGGATGACCTTGACAATGTATTAAATATACCTTTCCATGAAAATTGATGTTTATACACAACCAAGCATAGACTGGTTCATGAAAACCACTCCTCCATCTCATGGTCCAGTTCCAAGGCAATTTTACTACTGATCCTTCTATCAAGTAGATGATGATTCACTGGAATATGAGCCTATATGTTTGCACGTTCAACCATAAGCAAGTTACTTGACATCTAGCATAGATAAATTATGCCAGTTTCTCAGTTTAAAAGAGGTCACAAAGAAAGCAGACTTTGCATATTACTCATGTATATGTTGCAGTCTTGTCACTAAACTTGGTTCAGATCATGAAAATATTGTGTTCTGAGTGATGACAGTATAAGCATCTTCTAGTATGAATCTTGTGTCGGGTGCCAGTGTTTATTTTAGTACAAGTATAATCAGAGTTGTGACAAGTCAGTGGTGTTGAATAAATTGATGAAATGACATGGACGAGTACCTGTTGAGACTCGATCACCCCAGTGCATTCTTTGTAAACCAAGATGTTGTTCACTTTGAAAAATGAATTGCATCCAGGAAAAAGTCATTAAATGTTTGTGTCGAATATTGTGCAGTCTTTTTATATCACCCATTGTTGCACTACAGTATCTAAAATTATTGCAAGGTTTCCTCTGAAGTATATATTGAAATAATTCAAAGGGATATTTTGTTTGTTGAATGACCATTCATATGTTTGACTATATTGAAAAGTTTGAAACTTAAACAAAGGCCCTTTATATGCCCACTGTAATGTGGAGAGCATTTTATTATCAAACTGTCCATCTGTCAGAGTAGATTTTGTTCCGAGTTCATATATATCACATTAAATATGGAGTCCTTCACTTTCTGCACCATGCTGTTTGGCTTAAATATCAAGATCACTGATTCATGGAGATGTTTGTCTCCTCCAAATAACTAACATTTTCCAGAATCTATAATTGTAAATGTTGTAGATAGCTTGCACGAAGGATTAGAAAGAATTTTATTAATATTGAGATTTAAAGGTCAAGGTCATTGTTACGGAAAGTAGAGCATGGATTTTGCACTAAAGGATATATAGTTATTAAATATGGGGTTGGTGCATAATGTGCCATTGACACTAAAGTGTATTTATTTATATAGACAGTTAATTGACATGGGTGGGTGCATAATGTGCCATTGACACTAAAGTGTAATTATTTATATAGACAGTTAATTGATTTGGGGTGGGTGTATAATGTGCCATTGACACTAAAGTGTATTTATTTATATAGACAGTTAATTGACATGGGGTGGGTGTATAATGTGCCATTGACACTAAAGTGTAATTATTTATATAGACAGTTGATTGACTTAAAGTGGGTGCATAATGTGCCATTGACATTACTCTTGTTTATAATTTATTTTCAGAACACATTAAGGTTTGGCTAAACTCCATACATTCCTGTGCAGCATCACCAGAAGCCAGAAGCCCCCCTGTGATTTTGGTGGGAACACATGTGGATAAAATGTCACAGGTACAAATTATGGTTATGAACATCAGAGGTGTTACAAAGTTTATTTTTCTCCCTGTTTAGCTGTATTGATCATAAACTATAAGAGCTTATGGTATGGCCTGTTGTCGATTGTATGTTTGTCCATTACCATAAGGGACCCCGAGTGGCCGAGTGGTCTAAAGCGCTCTTCGTTATGGATCACTGCCATCTCACCTCTGCCTGCGTCGGTTCCAGTCTAAGATTCAGCCAATGTGGGTATGTGAGAAAGCTTGCCAGTAGCTTCTCGTGGGTCGGTGGTTCTTTCCGGGGTTTTCCCGGGTTCTTCCTCCACCATTAATACTGGCCGCCATATATAGCCTATCGTGTGCTGAAAAATGGTGTTAAACCCCACAACAACAACAACAACAACGACAACCATTACCGTAAGTTTGTTACCATGACTCATTTTAAACTGCTTGGAAGATTGCTCTGAAACTTTTACACATGGATTTATCTCATGGTCTGGTTGATCCTAAATGGAAATGGTGCCTATCAGACATACACTAAGGCTACCACATTGTCTTTTTTGAAACCTTGTCACAATTGCTCCTGATCAGATGTTAATATCATAATGGGGTTTTCACTAAACAATTTCGTACCATGTTGGTTCTAAATAAATATGATGGCTAATATGGCTGCAGCAGCAATCAACTTGAAAATCTTCATGTCACCACTCTCATGAATTGAAAGTAATAATAATAATGAAAATAATGAACACTTTGCATGGCGCCTAATCATTAGAAGCTCTAAGCGATTTACATCATTAGACAACACCTATAACATAAAAATCTTATATAATGATATGATTACAAAAAACAAAAATCATGAAATTAGAAAACATAAAAACATGCTGAAAATATTTAAGGTAGGAAACATTATTAGGACTTTTAAGTTTTTTTGGCAGTCGAAAAAGGTGAGTTTTAAAGCACTTTTGAAGGGGATAACTGTGTCTTTGTGTCTTATATCAGTGGGCAATTCATTCCACGTTGCTGAGCCCTGCTATGCAAATGAACGTTGCCCATATGACTTCGTTTTTATAGTGGGAATAATGAGTACACGATTGTCAGAAGAGGAGCGTAAGTATCTTGCTGATGCGTACACGTGGGTGAGGTCGGATAGGTATGTTGGACTGGAGTCTATGAGTGAAACGTAGCACAGAGAACAAGTTTTGGTTTGATTCTGGATCAAATGGATAGCCAGTGTAGGGTACAGAGCAGCGGGGAGGTGTGATCTGATCGTGGTACACTAAGGATATCCGAGCAGATGTCGTTTGAAGTTTCTGGAGTAGATACTGATATGAACCAGACAGAACTGAGTTACAATAGTCCGCTTTTGAAAGTACTAATGAACACATAAGTGTTTTAGTGGCATCAACTGAAAGATATTTGGGAATGGAGCTGATGCGTCTCAGCTCAAGATATGCAGCCTTTCATATGTTCATGACATGTTATTGCAATGTGAGAGTACTGTCCAGAGTAATACAAAGGTTTCGTACTGACTGTGAATTTAATGTTGTTGTTGCTGATATTTATTGTTTGAGGTAAAGGATGTGAATAAGAAAGTATTTGTGTTGTGATCTGAAGTTCCTCAGTTTTATCATCATTCGCCTGCATCTTGTTACATGTCATCCATGATTTCACATCGGAAATGCACCTCTTTAGACCTTGGATGGTAGCATCAACTTCAGTTGGGTGGCTAGCTTTGTATGTTTGGGTGTTGTCAGAGTACAATTGGTGAGACACTGGATGCTGATCTATGACACTTGAGAGAAGCTGAGTGTATACAATGAAGAGAACAGATCCAAGAACAGACCCCTTTGGAATACCACAACATAGATCAACTGGCCTGGAGTGTATTCCATTTGTGGGCACAATATGTGTCCTGTTGACCAAGTAGGACTTGAACCACAGTAATGCTGTATCATGAATGCCAAATACATGCTTCAGATAGTGAATTAATATATCATGGTGTATTTCAGACCTGCCAACCCTTACGATTTTGCCGTAACTCATATGAAAATTACCCTTAAGATACAGACTTACGTCCTACAAGCAAAAACTACGGACAAATGATCATTGCTGAAAACTCAGGATTCATCTGTGTTTTAATTGGAGCTGGGATTCATATTAGAATTAGTGAAACTATTCAGGGAACCAGACTAACTTAGAGCAGCACATCAGATGCTTTAAACTGCACTTATTCATTCATGCAAAGCGTCTGCATGATCAAACTGTGGATTATATATAAAAATTTAAAATGGCGTCCAGAAAGTGATGCATGTTTAAGACAAATGGAAAACAAGCCTCTTGAAAAGTGTTATTAATCACATAGAAGAATAATATTGAATATTTAGATTCCTGTGAATAAAATATGGAATGGACATTATTACGTTTATTGGACATCACATGCCAGTTTGAGTAGGTCTCGTGGCGGGTGATATGATTGCTGTCATCATGTGAAATGGATAAAGAATTTCCAAGAAATACGTCAAGTTGAGAGATGGAAACAAGCCACTGAGTTGCATTTGTTTTTAACTAAAGTTTGTGCGACTGTGCTAGTGGTAAATAAAGTATACAAGTGCTTTACACACTTTTCAGTTGAACATAATGTTATCGCGCTGCGTCAAACTTTTAATTATGTTTCCAGCTTTACAATAGCAGTTACTGATATTTTGTTACACCTTACTGAAAACTGGTCAATATTACGGACAAGCATCATCAGTTTTACTGATACGGACTCGTCGGGGTTGGCAGGTCTGCTATTGTGTAAAATGCTGCAGACAAATCAAGGAGGGTGCGGACTGTAATCTTCCCTTTATCCAAAGCAGAGAGAATGTCATTAACTACTTTTATAACAGTAGTTTCAGTACTGTGGCAATGGCGATATGAATATTGTACATTGCTTAAAAGACTGTTTGAATTCAGATGAGATACTAGCTGGGAAAGAACAACTTTTTATAAGATTCTTTATATGAATGGGAGATTAGAAACTGGGCAGTAGTTCTTTAAATCGTTAAGGTTGAGTGTTAGTTTCTTCAGCAGAAGCTTTACAATAACAATGTTATGTGTATAGGCTCGAATAAACAGTAACACAGAAAGAGAGAAAATAATAAGCTTTTTAAAATTTAACAAAAAATTTATTTCCCTGGAAAAATTCTGTTAAAATGAAGAAATAAGAATTTACGGTTTCAAGAATCAAATCCAAAAATAATCTGCAAATTAAATTGCAAAAGTCCTAATAATAAAATGTTCAATTGAATTCAAGTTTGAGTCCCGACAAAGAATGCAAGATAGCAGGCAATGACATTAGCCTTATCCCATACAATATTGTCGTTTACAGGTCCTTGTAAATAAAACTCCTGTGTTGGAAATCAGAATAAAATTTGTAAGCAATATCTTTCCAACGATTCTATATGAGCACACTTCAAATATTTCCAGAGAAAAAAGAATTAATCCTTTTGAAATCCAACTGATCTAAAGATAATTAACTTAAAAATCTGGCAACAACAAAGAAAACAACTTGATACAATGTTTAAAAGCCCAAAACTAAGAAATCTCTCTAAACATCTCTATTAAAACTAACAAATGCGTAGTTATAGAAAAACCAGAATTGCGAAACCAAAGGGTGGGGTCACGTGATCGTGTTTAGGTCACGTACACCAAAAATGACCCTAACGAAAACCAATCATTTTCTCTAAGAAATACAAAATTAAAAAAGTTGTTTATATCTTAAACCCAAAGCCCCATCTTGACCTTGACAACAAACAATCATGTTAAAATAAAATAGAATTTTTTTTATACTAATTTTGAAACAAGGTCAGCATCCTTGCCAACACCTTGTGTTTATGAAAAGAATGATTCAGGTCAACCAATTTTCTGGAAAAATATCATCTCCAGTGAATAAATTTACATTACAATAGCATGTAAGAAAATAAAAATTAAAACTGACCAACAAACAATTAAATTAAAATAAATATATATTAAATTAGATATACGTAACAAAAGTTATGAAAAATGATGAGAATTCCACGGATGAGAGAGAGGTGTTACAGTTAGTGAAAGCAATACCGGATTTAAGCACTGAAGCAGTATTGATGTTGGAATTGGATCAAGTTCATATGACTTTGGTGCACTCTTCATCACGATTGTATGTACTAAATCCATAGAGACCGGTTCAAATGCTGCCAATGATTTCCGCTGCAATTCTGTATCCCAACTGTATGGTGACAACGAGTCAATTGAAATTGTGTTGTCAACCTTACAACTGATGGTTTGTACTTTGTAACGGAAGAAATTTGCAAACAGGTCCGGAAGTTCGACTGGAGAGAAGGTAGTTGGAAGTGTTGTACGTTTGTTCCTTGATATTAGCTTGTTAGTAATCTCAAAGAGCTCTTTGCAGCTGGAACTTTCCATGATGTTAGTACTGTAGTGGGCTGATTCCGCTGCATGGACTATGTAACATTTTTCTTAGCGGCTTCATATATTTGGCTATGAATAGTGAGTCTGGTTGAAAGCTAAAGCCTCTCAGCTTTATGGCGGTCTCTTTTAACAGGGAAAAGCTGGCCCCTAACACTGCTATACCAAGAAGAACACTTTTGAATTGATACTCTGTGCTTGGTGACTGAGGCATGTTTGTCGAACAATGAGCGCAGGCAGTTATGGAGTTGTTCTGCTGTAGAAGGTAATCAAGTTGTTAGGTTTGCTTGAATGTCATGCATTAGTTTGGTTATATTTATCATATGGGGGTTTTTGTTAGTAGCAAAGAAAGGTGGAGGGATAGGGACTGATACATTAAGATGGCACATAATGCAGAGGTGATCTGCAAGTTCGAGGGATACCAGGGAGGACCGTATCATATTGTCAATAGGTCTATGAAGAATCCAGTCTAAATTGTGACCATGTTTATAGGTGGGTTGTTTAACTGACTGTTTGTGGTTGAAAACATTAATTGAATCTATGAGTTTTTATATGTTAGTGTTTCCTGGACAGACAGAGTGAGAGTTGAAATCTCCCAGAAGAATCAGGTTGCCACCTATCGAATTTCCATACTCCAGGAGATTTGGAAACTGCTCCAAAAAGAGAGATTCAGTCAGCTTGTTTTTTCTACTAGGAGGAGGATGGTAGATGCAGGAAAAATGGACTAACCTTTGTTCCAGTTTGGGTGTAGTTTGGACTAGTTTAAACAATGTGTGATAGAAATTGAAAGTTGTGGTGTGGTTAAGATGTGTGATCATAGAGTTCTTTCTGATGACAGCAATTCCACCTCTGCGAGAGTGGCGGGGGAACGAATTGATGGAGTAACGAGTGGGAGGTAGATCAACAGACTTGGGCTCATTGCCTGATGTTTTTAGCCATGTTTCTGTCAGGAAAAAGACGTCGATATTTTGATCGTTTATAAAATTAACCATTTCTGTGCGCTTTTCTGGTGGTCCTACTGATTGGGCATTGAATAATGCAATATTCATGGTATCTCTTGGATAGTTGACACAAAGGTTGACGATTTAATAGGGGTTTGAATAATGTTATCTAAATTAACAGCTGAGTGTGTTAATTGTTGAGCCGGAAAGGGCATAAGGGAGATAACTGCAATTCTTCTTCCTGTTCCACGCCAGCTTTGAAACATTTCTTTTTTCGCTTCTGGTTACATTTAAGTAATGATGAATGTAGTCCCAGTTCTTTTAGACTAGAGCACAATGTAGTGTGGAGATCCATGGAGTGGTCATTTAAAGCAATTAATTAGGGTCCATCATAGCATAAACTGGCTGACTGGTGAGTATCACGTGATGGCAGTTTAATCAACAACAATGGATGTTGTAGCAGTGGAGCAAGACAGCTGAGAAAAAGTCTAATTGTTCTCGTTTCCAAAACAAAGAGATAAAGAAACACATATGAACTGAACAGCCAATGCATGATGAATGCAATAAAATAGACAAAGACAAACAACAAGCACATATATCATGAAAAATGGCACACAAAAAATGGAACAGTTGCTTCAAGCCGGTTAAGTGATAGCGGGTGCATAATCAGTATGGAATATTCACTAAAATTGGTCCTAAATGAAAATGGTGCCATTCTGAGAGCCAATATTGTTGCCATGATGGCCATCTTAAAGATCCTATTTTAATTTTCCCTTCAGAATAGATAGTATGTTGGCATAGGGTTTTCATTATAAGACTTATTATTGTGTCTAGTCGATGCTAAATAAAACTTGTGCCAGTGTGATGTCCAGTATGACCCTTTTAGGAGCTATACTTAAAACCTTGTTATCTCTACTCCCGATAAAGAGAAAGTCATAGTGACATGGGGTTGCCACCAGAAAAAAAAATTGATTATTTCTAGTTGTTTTTAGTGATCGTGTGTCCAGTGTGACTCCATCTCCATTGTTTTTGCCACTATTACTAAATGGAAAGTCTTATCAGTATGGGGTTTTCATCAGAAAATTTGGTGCATAGTTGGACATAAATAAAACAATACTGATCTGACATCCCATATGACTATTGCTGTAGTCATCTTGACAATATTATCCCTATTCCTTCTGTGTGGATGGTGACATTGACATTGGATTATCACCAGAAGATTTACTTTCAATAGGGCCTAAATGAAAATAGTTTTCTTTACAATGTTTCCTATACAGATATTATACAATAAAGGAAGAAAGAAAAGACAATATTGAAGGAACATCTTTCCAATTTTTTGGCAGGCTCTTATAGGAGCCACTTTAAGGTTCACCGTCTTTGGGTTCCGTCATTTTGGATCATGACATTCCAATGCTGAGATAGAACTTGCCATTTACCTTTTAAAACACCACGCAAGTACTGCGGCTTAAGATGCAAATAAGCAAATAACTCAAGCTTATTTTCCAAAGAAAAGCAAATGAATTAAAACATTTACATAGACAAAGCAGTGTAACTATGTTTAACATGTCATAATGGTACGCTGTGGTTAGAATCTCTTTCAGTCTAGTTGTATCAGGCTCACATTTACCTTTAATGTAACCACTCTGGTGCCTTTGTGTTTAGAGTGTACTGCTTAGATACGGGAGGTCGCGAGTTTTAAACAAGCCATGTCATAAAAAAGACTTTTAAAAATTGTACTAACAGTTGCCTCGCAAGGCACTTAACATTAGGAGGCTAGTGTTAGGACTAGTCGACCGGGTGTCAGGATAATGTGACTGGATGGAAATATCTTACCTTTATTGCATTCTGATGTGTATCTCAGTATATAATCTATGATACATTACACTATCAATCCACATACCAAGATGATTGTCTTGTCCGTCAATACATAAAAAAATGCACGTATCTGATCAGCTGACTGTCCCTGTTCCTCATTGCCGACCCTAGCACTTTTTCCCCATCGTCAACAAACCCACACTGAATACATTATATGGTTTAAAACAAAAAACCCGACCAGCCTATCCTAATTTTAAAACCAGTACAATGGGAAACAAACATATTTTTTTTTTGGCCTCATCTTGAGCTGAAAGAACTGGTGCACTCCTAAGTATAGTCTTTGATTTATCAAAAGCTTCCTGACATTTGTCAGACCAACACAACTTGGTTTTCTAACACATCAAAGTATGTAGGGGTTTGGCAATTGAAGGAAACAAAATGCATCTGTTATTTTTCGTTTCTGATAGATAATGTGAATTCTGAGAGAGCGTTAACTTTAACTTCTGGTTTGTCTTGACTTTGTTCCAAAATGTGTCCTATCAATTTACACTGGACAACAAATTTTTACAAAAGTCATGTTACTGAAATAAAATTAGTCAATTCTTATCAATTTTTATGTGCTGAACACGAATATGACAGTCAAATTGCAAAATTGGCTCTAGTTTTTTTGTAATCTGCAAGAAATTAATGTTTACATAACGAAATGCATTCCAATAGTAAAAGGTCAACTGTAATAGCCTACCTATAAAAAATCAAGTCATTGACTACATCTTAGATTTCTTCGCCTGTCTCTTGTACAGCTGTTCGGGAGCATCTCTGAGGAGTGTCCAGCAGTAGTCAGCCAGCATTGTAGTGGACCATTTTCCCTGGTATCTTTGTTCCATTGTTGCGATATCTTGATGAAAACGTTCGCCGTGTTCATCACTAACAATACCACAGTTGCTAGGAAAGAAATCCAAATGGGAATGAAGGAAGTGAATCTTTAGAGACATATTGCAGCCAAGTTTCTTATACTTCATCAACATGTCTTCTACTAGTTCCTTATAGTTTTCTGCCCTAACATTTCCGAGGAAGTTTGTAGAAACTAGGCGAAAAGCATTCCATGCTTGTTTCGCGTCACCTTCCAGCAAGTTGTTGAACCGGTCATCTTTGAAAAGCTCTCGAATCTGAGGACCCACAAAAACTCCCTCTTTAATCTTTGCTTCGCTGAGTCGAGGGAATTTTTCATGCAGGTATCGGAATGCTGGCAAAGTCCGGTCAATGGCTTTCACGAAGTTCTTCATCAAACCTAGTTTGATGTGAAGGGGTGGTAGCAAGATTTTCTGAGCCTCAACCAGAGCTGGGTGTTGGATATTCTTCTCTCCAATGGCTACATTCTGCCTGTGAGTCCATTCCTTCCTCATGTAGTGCATTTCCCTTGCTCGACTATCCCACTCGCATAAGAAACACATGTATTTTGTATATCCTTGCTGCAGTCCCATTAAAAGGGCAACTACCTTCAAATCACCACAGAGGTGCCAGCTGTACTTGTTATACTCAATGGAATTCAGTAGCTGCCTTAAGTTATCGTATGTCTCTTTCATGTGGACAGCATACGCTACTGGAATAGATGGAAGAATGTTTCCATTGTGCAAAAGCACAGCCTTGAGACTCAGTTTCGAAGAGTCCACAAATAGTCTCCATTCTTGTGGGTCATGAGTGATTTTTAAAGCATTCATGAGGCCCTCAATATCGGAACAGAATATCAGATTACTTTCCTTTCTGAAGAAAGGCTCCAATTGCTGGTGGCGCTTTCGATATGCAGTAATTGTGACATCTTCTTCTAGAAGATTCCATTGTTGGAGTCTTGATCCTAGCAATTCTGCCTTGTTCTTTGATAAGTCCAAATCACGAATCAGGTCATTTAGTTCTTCCTGTGTTATTCTGTGTGGGGTTGATGATGCACCACAGTGAAAATCTGGATCACTGCATGCTGATGGACCAGGAGAAGAACAGGTCGACTCACCTTTGTCTTCGTCAGATGAATCAAGAGAATATTCTGCTGGAGGTTCTGGAATAGGAAGTCCCTCACCATGTGGAACTGGTCTCAATGCAGACGGAATGTTTGGGTAGACTATTCTCGACTTCTTTCGCTTCGTTATTCCGCCGGAAAGAGGAGGAACCAAGCAGAAGTAACAGTCATTTAGGTGGTTGCTTGGCTCTCTCCACACCATTGGGACTGCAAACGGCATTGATGACCTTTTGCAATTCAACCACTGTGAAAGCTGTGTTGTACATGTAGCACAGCATATATGCGGAGCCCAAGGCTTGTCTTGGTCACCAACCTTGCATCCGAAGTAAAGATGATATGCCTTCTTCACTTGAGAATTGATACTTTTCTTCTGGTTGGCAAATGTCACTTCCCCACAAATATAGCAAAAATTGTCCGCGGTATTAACACACTTTCGAGGCATTACTGTTCTTTATTGTACGTAAATGGATAAAATAATAAGTTTTATGTAACAGTAGCTTGAACTGTCTCGCACAACGTCTAAAATATTTTAAATGCTGAACCTATCTGATTGGGCTTTATATAGTACACTGCTTACGTCAGCTTCAGCAGCCGCCTGGCATTAGTATAATAGGCCTACACATGTATAGTACACTGCTGACGTCAACTTACTTCAGCAGCCGCATGGCATTAGTATTGCATTGCATCAGAAAATGATGCAATCAACTGTGGATGATGTGAGCATGATGGTATTATGCAATGTTACATCATTATTCCGGATGTTGCTGCAGTCCTACTGGAGAAATTTACACAGTGAAACATAGAAAATGAGGTATATGAATATCTTCAAAACGAGAGCCAATACAAATTTTTCACGGTTATATTCGTGTTCGGCACATCAAAATACTACAGATTAGGGCCTTTTCAAGTCAGTAATGATTTCACTGTTGACCAGTGTTATCAAAAGCATGGAAAAACTCAATTTTACTTAAATTAATTGTCAAATTTGCTTTAGTGATTCAGTGAAAGAATGTCTGAATGGTTTTGAATTTATCTCTCCCCGTTTCATTGTATATAATGATGTGACCTCACTTACTTTAGAGCTATTAATAACAGATGTTACATGTTTTTTTAAATGCTGAAGTGTTGAGAAAGATCCTTCCATATTAATTGTCACGACTGTTTGAAGTACTTTAAGTGAGTGGAATTTGCTGAAATTCTTTCAAAATAAATCAAAATTGCTGCCATCCTTCTTACATACAATAAATAACTCTAGTTCATATTTCCACATGATAAATGTTACAACTTTGTTCATGCAACACATTTCACAATACAATCCCACCTGACTTCCACTGCAACAATCAACTACCTGACTTAATCATCCAATGGGAAAACTTGTCGTCAATAAGTTCAATATATCGACTGAATTTAGAACTTGTCAACTGACGTTCAGCTCATTGCAAGTTACAATCATTTGCCAAAAACTACACACAGTGTAGAGTCATGTACCAGAAATTGCAAACAGTATAGATATAACTAAGGTTTTGATCAAGCCCCTGTTTAATTAACTTATATTGTTAACATATATAATTTAATGAATCTGCTTATTATGAACGGGATCTTTGCCTACCAATGAGGTGGTTTTGCATCTTATTTGCTGAGGTTCATGCTTTTCATTGAATGGCATTGCAAACTTGTTGAATGGGTTGTTGCGATTTTATTAGTAGTGACACCTATGAATATTAATGAGATGGTCTTGCATATAAATAGCTAAGCATTATAACCTCTATGGAGACTGTATGATCAATAGTATAATTGATTAGACTTGGTAAATATGCAATTATAATCATGATGTTTAATGTGTATGATCCCAAGTAAGATTCAGAGCGATTAATAATGGGATCTTACATTTTATTTGTTGAGCTTCATGTAAAATCTTAACATTTAAAACCAAGACAGTCCATGCTCCTGACATAAAAGTGGATTCTGGGAAGAAAAGGAACCAACTTTGTTCCATTTTATACATAAATGATCTCAAATGGGTAACGATTTAATATTGAATTTACGAAACAAGTTGAATGATGTTCAGCTTTTGTGAGCCCTGGCGGGCAAAAGCTCGACATAATTCAATGGGTTTCATTAATTTAATATTAAATCATTACCCATTTGAGATTCTTTTTATCACATAGTTTTTATTTCAATGGAAATTTATTTAGATAGAAAGAAGAACGAATATTGTACATTTTCACAGACTATAAATCAAAGAAAAAGCTTCCATCTAAATAAACAGAACATTTTATACGATAAAATCATTTTTCAAAACAATATGGTTAATGCGATGCGATGCCACATCGATATGGTAAACAGTAAGCCAAGAATAAATGTTTACCCTAAAATGTAATTTGCAGAGCTAAACGTTACATTGTTGCAATTTTTATGTGAAATAGGATTACTGAATACAGAAATTCCCACATTTACTGTAAAGTGTTTGTGACCGGATCTTTACAGTAATTGACTTGAACAATAGACTGTACAGAAGACGTAAACAAATTTCTTTTTGAGTCGGATCTGCATCCCATATATACTGCGTAAAGTTTTGTCAGTTAGAAGACCCATTCATGTCCAAATTCTTCTGTGAACATAAGTGAGTTTATTTATTTCTGTAAATTAACATTTACACCACGCTTGTATACATGGTGGATTCTATATCTACGTTACAGATATACCGCTCCCTCTCCCCACCCGCCATCAAATAAGCAATGCCCTTGCTTTTACTTCTTATTGTTGTTCTTGTCTTGTAGTTTTACGCCATGTCTCTCATTATGATACCGTTATACATGACATAACAAACCCCTGTGGTGGTAACAGATCCATATTCAGACAGCCGAGAAAATATTTCCTCAATTTCCTTTTGCGAGTCAAGTAAAAAAAAATGGCCACCAAAAGTGTTCATTCAAAACCAAACATTCAAGAAGGCGGGGTTAAAAACGTTATCCCATGATCCCAGCCAATCAGTAAAGAGGATACTGCACAATAATTTCATGGCCTTATTTGGACCAATCAGAATTACATAAAGTGATATTTTAACATGTGGTAATATCACAAATATGAAACTGCACATACTGTAGGAAAACCATACCTACTATGTGATAATGTGATATATATATATATATATATATATATATATATATATATATATATATATATATATATATATATATATATATATATATATATATATATATATATATATATATATATATATATATATATATATATATATATATATATATATATATATATATATATATAAATGATAGCCAGTCTGTGGGGGTTCCAGAGAAGTCATTCTCGGTAACGAGAGTCAACCTTGGTAACTGTTACTGTGTCCAAATTTTAAAATATATATTCTAAAATTTGTATCAACTTACAATCATCTAACTTGAGCTGGACAAACTAAGTGGATAGATGGTTCAATGAAATTAGTGAAAAATAAGTTTAAGGAATAGATATTAAAATCAGCCTGTTAAAAGTACTAAGGATTGTAAAATATAATTGAGACTTCTAATGTGAAGTACGTCACCCACAGATGCAATTTAGAATTCAACATTATTTTCATATGGTCTCTGAAATATACATTGTAAAAAAGAGCCTTATCAAGGTATCGTTTGTGTTTAAATGGAATAGTCCTAACAAATAAACCTAACTCTTGAATCTAGATTTAGTTAGAACTGAAGGTCAACAACAAGGATTAGGGTGGTTAATTATGTTTTGTATTCAAGAGAAATTTGAAAGTAGTTCGAGTAAAAAATATGTCATTTTTTGTGACACAGATCATGATTTTCACCTTAGATGTCAAATTGAAATCAATTAATGTTGTCAGTCATTCAAAATGAAGAAATTATGATGTTTGGGTATGGAAGATGTATGAATATTGCTATCATTGATAAAGCTGTATGAATATTGCTATCATTGATAAAGCTGTATGAATATTGATATCATTGATAAAGCTGTATGAATATTGCTATCATTGATAAAGCTGTATGAATATTGATATCATTGATAAAGATGTATGAATATTGCTATCATTGATAAAGCTGTATGAATATTGATATCATTGATAAAGCTGTATGAATATTGATATCATTGATAAAGATGTATGAATATTGATATCATTGATAAAGATGTATGAATATTGCTATCATTGATAAAGATGTATGAATATTGCTATCATTGATAAAGCTGTATGAATATTGATATCATTGATAAAGATGTATGAATATTGCTATCATTGATAAAGATGTATGAATATTGCTATCATTGATAAAGATGTATGAATATTGCTATCATTGATAAAGCTGTATGAATATTGCTATCATTGATAAAGCTGTATGAATATTGCTATCATTGATAAAGCTGTATGAATATTGCTATCATTGATAAAGCTGTATGAATATTGCTATCATTGATAAAGATGTATGAATATTGCTATCATTGATAAAGATGTATGAATATTGCTATCATTGATAAAGATGTATGAATATTGCTATCATTGATAAAGAACGCTGTTTCGACATTACCCAGTTTGTACCAACATGCTCTCTATATTTCTAGAGTGGCCACTATGAGAATCGAGAGATTTGTAAGAACTACTTCAGAGAGATCCGAACTTGTCTAGAAAACGAACCTTCCAGGTTTCACTTGGTTAACGAGGAATTTGCCATTGACAACACTGTTGTGGACGGAAGATTGGAGGATTTAAAGAGGAAAATTATAGAGGTGGCATCACAGCAGCCATACTATCATTTGGAGATACCTGCACGGTGGATCCCCTTGGAACAGAAACTGATGAGGCTGAAGGAAGCTGGAGTGAACGTACATATTCACACTTATATTGTGAAAGAAATGAGGAAGTTTTTAGTGAGATCAAAATGTTTTAGCTCCCATTAACCGGTTTTTATGATTCTACAATGTTACATCAGTAATATATTGTTTGCTATCACATGCTGCACAGAGGAATGCTATGTTGGTATCAATATAATATCTTTTCAAAGAACTTTTGAAGCAGTTGAATCTGTGGAGTGTGGGTTTCTTTTCTAGCTGGAAATGCTTTTTTACAGACTATGTACTATATGAGAAATGAACCCTAATACTTTTTCTGATCATGCAGTTTAGTCACAGTTAATTTTATTATGCTAAATATTATGCAGACGTAATGTGTTTGAATTGACTCATTATCCACTTTATTAATACAGAAAAATATTTTCACATATAATTATTTTTTTAAATATTTGTCATATATGCAAATGAGGATCATATCATAACATATTCTTCTTGAAAGAAAATAATAAACATAGAAAATTATCAAAGAAAAAAAGTCCTGTCAGACAAGTCTTCGTTTATGTTTACAGGTGATTCCTATCAGCTTATTGAAAGAAATGAACCGGACTGGAGTTGTTCCATTATCTGCAGAAGAACTGGATTTATTTATTAGATTTCAACATGCTATTGGCAATATCCTTTACTCTAGGTGAGAGTCAAATTGGTTTTCCTATCTGAGCAAATAAAACATTATTTTCTTGCCAGTCAAAGGGAGATAACTGAGTGGGAAAAGAGAAGATGCTTACAGATATTAAGCTTGATGCTGACATGCAAAAGGAGGTCTCTACTATGAGCGAAAAGCATAATTAATTTAATTATTAATTTCATTGAGGATTTCAGTCACAAAGATGTTTGTTTTACTATTAGAAGACAATTGAGGGTAACTGTTTTAGACCATTTTCTTGAAAAAGTAGTGTCCACATTTTATGTCATTAGATTGTAGGTTATGCAGGATTGTGGCAGTGGCTTGACACCAAGTATCAGAAGACCTGCTTAGATGAGAAAATACCAACTGTCATTATAAGCTGTATTTAATTATCATTGATTATTGACGTCTGAGTTAACTTTTCAATCTGATGTTTCTAGGTGCAGTGCTTTCTTACACTGATATGGTTTACATAAACACCAACAGATCATCTATTTATTTCAGCTGGTTTTTTTTTTTGACTAAGCAGCTTAGCCTTTTTAAGCACTTGCAGTTAATACTTCAATCCATTAAGATTGAAAAACAGCTTATGGTACACGTTTTTTATAAATTGTATTTGCAATTATTTTAAATAAAGCATGTCTTCAGTGCAAAAGAAGGCTGCAAATCATGTCCATATACTCATTAAGTGGCTACCATATGCTGACACCGTGGTTTCTTCCATTCTAACTTTTTGACATTACACTTGTACCTCACATCGAAACATAGCCATTAAGCTATATACGATGTGGTAGGAAAAGTTAGAGGAAACTCAGATTTATAGTCCTGGACATGCGACTTGACCTTATAGATCTAATAAAATCATTAGAGATTTGTACAGCCTTACTTTGAAATATGCTTTGCAAATGCATAATTTATTCTGACCTTTAGGGGACCAATTCATCTTGGGATTTAAACAATTTGCTCTTCTTGGCTTTGGACATCACAGAATCAGTCATTTTTTAAAAAAGAGTGTGCATGATAGTATAAATATATGCTGAATATTGATAGCTGAAACTTTACCAGACATCAGACAATTAAACTTATGAAAACTGCTAGCTTGGCAGCAAATTTACTACCTTTGGGCTACTGCATATTTCACGCTCTATACAACATTTACTTGATTTTCAGTAAAATTATTTGTAATTTTGCATTAATCATTCCATTTGTCCATCTGACATACATTCGTAACATGTTGTTTTCATCAGTAGATCTTTCGGATTTGAGATTTTAATTTTAAGGTCGGCATTATAAAGCAAGTTGACTTTTATTTCAATAATTGATATACACTTTAGATGCACTTGTTTGTCAGTTTCGCAATTCATAAATATCAGCCAAGTACAGAAAAAACAGACTGTTATACATTGGCTGTCTTTACAATCAGTCTTTTCAGCTGACATGTCTGGCACAATGATTCCTGGTTTCAAGTTTTGTATTGCCATATAAGAAGGTCAAGAAATATAAAGCATTACGTTTTCCATTGAAACGAAAGGGTGGCAAGTGAACACAGAAAGTGAAGGCTTTTTCATATTACAGCACTCCCTCTATAACTCGTGCCCTGATAACTCGCGAAACTGTTTATAATGCAGGGTCAGTCTTGGATCCCATTTTTTTCTACTAGAGAGTTACTAATCGTTTCAACCCTATTTGTTAAATATGACGAAAATCGAGATCAAAAATAGTAAATGAACCGTTGATAAATCACTCTTTTTATCCTCGAAAACGGCCGATATGACATGGAAATTTGAATCAATATTATGAAATTATCGACATTTAATAAGAAGTCGTCTGTTTTGTTAAAATGTATCTCCAAACTAAATTTTTGGTACACCGTAATAAAAACAGTATGCAATGAATTTCGATCAATGAAAATGGTGCTAATACCTACTGGAGGCAGCACTATAATAAATAAATACCAATTAAATAAGTTTTTTTTTTATCAAGTGAATTGTGAGTTTTATTTGTATCTTTTAGATAAGTTTAAGTGTAATGATCATAAACACAATGTGCAATGTTGTATTCAAATCTACCGTAACAGCTATGACTGCAAGCGTTTCATTGACAACCTCAATGCCGATGCTGTTTTGCTTAAGTATTTGTTGCAATCATATTGGTATTTTATGTATTGTTGCATCTATTGTTGGACTAAATTAAAACCATAAAATGTTAATTAGTCTTTTGTATGAAATAGATAAAAAGTTAAAAGGCATGCAAATCCAACCAGTGTAAGAACTAGCGGCACCAGATGAGAGACAGGTCATTGAACACTGTTACCATTTGATTTGTTTGTTTGTATGTGAATGTAATATAATTAAACTACTTTAAATTGGCATACTCATACGAATGTGAAAAAGATAGCAAGACAACCAAGCAAAATGAATAATTGATGACATAACATTCCATTTCACAGATTGTTTTATTAATAAGATAGTTTCATAGTTTGTAGTTATTTTTTAATTATTGAATTGGCAGTGAGAGAATTCCTATTTGATGAGGTTTCACTATTACTTGAAATAAAATCAGTGCATCAATATTTTACTAATATAACAATTAAAAAATGACTTTCAGTGGTAACAGCTGTTTCAAAATCAAAGTGCTCGACTGTGGGTTTTTAAAAAAAAAATAATTAAAGGAATCTAGTTTGATTGTGAATTTGAATAAATAAGTAGTCTGGTTCTCTGAATAGAATGCTTCTTGCATTGCAGTCCACTGTTGTAGGGAACATACAGATCAGAGGGAATCAGACTACTCAACTAGAACATAAAGCAGTGATTTCACATACACGTAACGGTTGTTGAAACCAGTTGGAATATTATTAAAGATCTCTCAATGGCTGGGCATCTTGAAAAGAATATTTTTAATACATAAAAACAAAACATTTAGTTAGAAAAAGTGCTTTATTGAAAATTATTCCCAACATGACTTTAAAATGAGTATTCAGCCATTAATCACAAGTTTCCTTCCCCCTAAGCAGTTGTCTTTATGTCCAGCACAGATGGCATCATTTCATATTGTTATGGAGGTCCATGGATTACTTGTGCCCTCGCTTTGAGTGTGGTCAATGTTTTTTGGACCCTATCGTGCCCGAGTTATCGAGGGAGAGGTGTAATCTCTTGGAAATGAACACCATTCTCAAAGCAGTCCATGTCTGGGTGGAGAATATCAAAGGAAAGATGCGTTTGATAATGTCAGATAATTTGTGCATACCTTGTTTGACATGGAAGATCTATTTCAGAAAATTGTTAATGTCTGACACATTCTGGGAAAACTGTTGTGGCTGACTCGTCAAAGAGAATACAGGTGTTGTATACAGATTGGTCTGTCCACCCATCAATTTGCCTATGAGTCAGACCAATGCTGGAGTTATTTATGACATGTTCGAGAAAAGACTCGCCTTCATCGCCCCATTTCCTAACCAAGAATTATTTGATTTTTTTAGTATATCAACTTTTTTGTGCATGAACAATGCTATTAGAAATACCAATGAGCGATTTTAAACCCAAATCTGTCTTCAGGAGATGTCATTGTATTTGTAATAATATATGAATCTGTATGGCAGAGATTCCAAAGTATTTGAAATAGCATATGAATCTGTCTGAAGGAGATTCCATGGTATTTGTAATAATGGGTAAAATTGTCTGAGTGTGGGAGATGCGAATTTATTTGTAGTGATGGGTCAAATTATATGACTGAGTGAGAATGTATGGTATTATAGTAGTATGCAATGTTTTCTGAATGAGGGAGAGCCACAACGAGGTTTCCACCATTTTGACATAAATAATTATATTAAACAGGTATTTTATGTGATGTTGTACCTGAAAATAAACATATCAATATTAACGAATAAGGGATGTTTTTAAAAATGTATATGATGCCCTGTGCTGTGCCAGAATGCACATTTTCACACCTAATACGTCTTTCTTGTTATAGCATTTCTATATGAATTCAACATGCTCTGCTGTGAAAGAATGAACTAGGTCACACCTAATATGCCTTTCTTGTTATTATAGTATTTCATTGTTAACTCACCATGCAGCACTGTGACAGAACGAACAAGTTCACACCTTCAATATTCCTTTGTTAATGCATCATGCTGTGCTGTGATAATATGAGTTTAATGATAAATGATGAAAGTTAATCATCTCATTGAATGTCACCTTTCCAAACAACAAATTGAGACTATTCTTTATTGCATGTCATTATTATGTTAGGTTTAATCCTCCTCATTTGGCATAGTATTCACACAAATTTTAATCCGGGGACCTTCCATAAGCAGAATAATTTTCCACAATATCCAATACTTGAAATATTATTTCTCATCAAATTTGCATAGCATCAATACAATATTATCTGTTTTAAGATTTCTGATATATTGCTTATGTGTAAAATAAAATAAAGAAATAAAAATTCCCAAATATTGAACTAAACATGGATTATTTGACATGGAATGTATTACTGGAATACAGAAGACTATTAAATACAACACTTCACTTTTTCATTGACATGTACATTTTTTTAAGTCTTTGACAGGTGAAAATATGAATTTTCCCAAAGCACCCTCTTTCTCTAATTTGCAAATAAATTATGCAATTATACATGATGTGGCTTGCCTGCAAATTAGATATTCATTACAAATTAGTAGCTATAGTGCCATTTCCTGGTTTCTTAGGTTTTAACAAACATCAGCACTTACTTTGACCGTTTGAGAAATAATGATATCTCTCATTAATTTAGAAACATTTTTTACTTTAGCAAAGTATGAATAATAACTGATAATGACATATTCCCTCATACTCCTCATAGTTTGGTTTCAACCGTATGACCTCGTATGAGATCACCCGTTTTAATGCACCTCACATGTGTATTTCTTCCTCTGGCACCATTGCACATATGCTTTTATGAAAAGATATATTGCAGAACAACATCAATATAAAACTCTAATTTACAGGAAAAATTACAAAAAGGATTTTCACTGTTTATTACTAAAGCTTTTTTTTTCAAAACTATTAAACTGAATCTTTATTTTGCAACGGGTGTTGTCAGAAAAGCTAAAATAATCCAATTTGGATAAAACTTGGTGTTATGATAAAATTGTTTCCTTTTGGTAAAACTATTGGATTTAGTGTACTTTTCCAGTACTTTATTGGCATTGTGAATATAAAGAATCAAAATCATTGAATATACTGTTTTGGGAAGATAATTTCTTTTAGCATCGTTCATATCTTATGTCTCTAAAAAGCGCAAGTAAAACAAGACTGAATAAATAATGTTACAGATGTAGGTATTATTGCCATGTATTGCAATTCTGACTATGTTCGAACCAATTTAAAATAAGACTGAATACATAATGTTATAGGTGTATGCATTATTGCCATTTATTGTGTTTCTTACCATTATCAAACCAATTTAAAACAAGACTGAATACGTAATGGTACAGGTGTATGTATTATTGCCAGTTATTGTGCTTCTTTCCATTAGCAAACCTATTTAATATAAGACTGAATACATAATGTTACAGGTGTATGTATCATTGCCATTTACTATGCTTTTTACCATTATCAAACCAAGTTAAAACAAGACTGAATACATAATGGTACAGGTGTATGTATTATTGCCATTTATTGAACTTCTTTCCATTATCAAACCAATTTTAAACAACACTGAATTCATAATGTAACATGTGTATTTATTATAATGCCATTTATTGTACTTCTTTCCATTAGCAAACCAATTTAATATAATACTGAATACATAATGGCATAGCTGTAGGTATTACTTGTATTTATTGTACTTCTTTCCATTAGCAAAACCAATTTAATATAAGACTGAATACATAATGTTATAGGTGTATATATTATTGCCATTTATTGAACTTCTTACCATTATCAAACCAATTTAATATAAGACTGAATTCATAATGTTAAAGGTGTAGGTATTATTGCCATTTATTGAACTTCTTACCATTATCAAACCAATTTAATATGAGACTGAATACATAATGTTAAAGGTGTAGGTATTATTGCCATTTATTGAACTTCTTACCATTATCAAACCAATTTAATATAAGACTGAATTCATAATGTTAAAGGTGTAGGTATTATTGTCATTTATTATAGTTCTTAACATTATCAAACCAATTTAATATAAGACTAAATACATAATGTTATAGGTGTAGGTATTATTGTCATTTATTGTACGTCTTACCATTAGCAAACCAATTTAGTATAATACTGAATTCATAGTGTTATAGGTGTAGGTATTATTGTCATTTATTATAGTTCTTAACATTATCAAACCAATTTAATACGAGACTGAATTCATAATGTTAAAGGTGTAGGTATTATTGCCATTTATTGAACTTCTTACCATTATCAAACCAATTTAATATGAGACTGAATACATAATGTTATAGGTGTAGGTATTATTGTCATTTATTATAGTTCTTAACATTATCAAACCAATTTAATATGAGACTAAATACATAATGTTATAGGTGTATGTATTATTGCCATTTATTGTACTTCTTACCATTATCAAACCAATTTAATACGAGACTGAATTCATAATGTTAAAGGTGTAGGTATTATTGCCATTTATTGAACTTCTTACCATTATCAAACCAATTTAATATGAGACTGAATACATAATGTTATAGGTGTAGGTATTATTACCATTTATTATAGTTCTTAACATTATCAAACCAATTTAAAATAAGTTAAATGTCACGATTATCTTGTAGGCTGACTGAAAATATGCTTTCAAAGTAAAATTGATTATTGATCAGATTTGAAATCCTACTGTTATTGTTAGCGAGTATAAAAATAGAGAATATGTTTCATGTGAATTTCCCCAAATTATAATAAGAAACAACCACTTCTGAATATCATTAATGGGAGATCCATATAAAAGTATAGCAATATATACCATTCTGAACTATGCTACTGATTTAATTATAATCTGTGAATAACTTAGCTAACACAAGTAGAGTAGCAGAGTGGATGCTTATAATGGTAGGAAAATTTATTTGCCGCGTTAGAATAGCTTGTAATAATTTGTATGAGCACTTGCTGATTGGAGAAAAGAGAAGTACATGTAGTTAAATATAGATTTTTCAAGGTGTGCCTCTTTGGTTCATTTCACAACTGATAATGATAGGATTTTCAATAAACGTATCTGTCTCTGTGTCTCAATGTTGATCCTTGTAAACAAATGATGTTGTGATATCATTTTGTTCTCTCAAGAATTATTGTGAGGTTATGACACTGCGTCAAAATAGGGTCATGGACGATGCATATAGATACGTACATTCGTATGTACATGCATACATACATACATACATGCATACATACATACATACATACATACAAACATACATACATACATGTGCAGGAATGTGGTGTAAATATTATTTTCACTTGGAATATAATGATTTTGACTCTCAATATATGGTGAGGTACGATGCATTCATTCATGCATACATACATGCTCATGCACGAAAGCACACACACACACATACATGCATATGTTAGAATATGGTGTAAGTAGTGAATTAACTTGGAATATGTGATTTATCTATGTGAATTTGTTAAAAAGTATGAAGGCAGAGCTGCCAAAGACATAGTTATTATAAAATATATGAATCTGGAAAGGAAACAGTAAAATATAATTTAAAACTAGGTGATTTTTATAAAGTATTTTGTTAAATGTCCTTTCCCTTCCATCTACAGCTTGGATGTCCTGAGAGAGAAGATTGTCTTAGAGCCACAGTGGCTGATCGATGCCCTTAAATCCCTAATCAATGCTGATGAGATGTTCTTTCTGAGTCTCAACAGAGCTGTCACAGAAAAGTGGTTCGAGTTTAAGATAAAGGGAAATCTTTGTCCAGAACTAATTGGTTTGTAAAATTCTCTATTCTGTATAAGCTATTATCAAACTATTACTTTAATTATAAAGTTGAACTGGACTGATTATAACGCATTAATTTTTTGAAACATAGATGAGTGAAAATTCACAAACTCCGACTGAAATGTCACAAAGGCAAACAATACTTTCTTTTTACCCAAAATTGCTATTTTTTGCTATTATTTGTCAAACATTGTTGCAGTAGATGTACTTCATATATGAAAAGATAAAACCTGTTTAAGTGGTTTGTGTGTTTATTCAGATATCATAATATTTTATAGGAAGCAATATTTTTTCTCCAGCTCCCAGGGTCAGCCATTATCTAATTGCAAATCAATGCCCCCCTTGCATTGGATCAGCAGTTTTTATGTTAATTCTGCTGAAATCAGATTTTATTTGATCTTTCATCAGCTCTGCCAAATATCAATCAAAAGCTTGTTTTGTATACTTTTTAACGACACCATGGTTTTAAAGGAATAAATGGAAAACAGCTAAAACCAACATGTTTTGTCAAATTCAACAAACCATGTATTTCCTTGGAATACAACATGGAAAATGGAAGAAGAAAAAATGAAATTACGCTGTTGTGAGTTAAATCTGAAATTGTCCTATAATTTTTAACACGAGTCATAATGAACAAAGTTCTGAATAAATTTTAGTGGTATTTCAAATAAGTTCCAACGCTGAAGATGTAGATGGGCCTGTAATGACCTGAAAAGTGATGATATGAGGCTTCATTTCAATAGCGTACTATATTTCATTTGTAAATAATTATCTTCGGGCAACACTGAGGCCTCATTTGAATGTCATATTATATTCCATTCATAAACGATTACCTCAGTCAGATATTACCAATGAGGGGTCATTCAAATAGCATATTATATTTCATTCATAAACAATTACCTCAGTCAGAAATTACCACTGAGGCATCGTTCGAATTGCATGCTATATTACATTTGTAGACATTTACCATATACATTTTGAGTGACCTACTATAACATATATTGTATCAAAATGTGGCTAGTTTAGCATATAATAATGATGATTCAGTCCGAAGTCTATTACAGTATACTTTGTCTCTAATCATTAATATTGCTATTTTAGCACAGAATACAGTTTATTCGTTCAAATCATCAGATATGGTATTTGTGTAACATATTGGTTAGGTTAATTTCTTCAGAAAATTCAATTTTGTATAATTATTTACAATGAAAGCACCAAGCCTCTAGCCATATATGGATGTACAAACCATATATAGAATTTCATAATTGGATCATAACCTCATCATGTGGGATCAGACAAGCTATATGTTATGTTGCAACAAACTGTAACTTAACAAATGTAAAATGGGTAAACATTAAAAAGTCATCAGTTTTAAATGTTTGCCTTTTGTAACAGATACGTAGATCGTATTTTAAATTCATCCTTACTTTCCTAACATCTAAATATTGCACTGGTTCGCACGTCTGCTAAACTGTTTTATTAAGTGGACAAAAACCTTCCATGCCGCATCAAAGTTAGTAGGTTAGATTTGGCCTCATTGTCAATTTTCCTATTCACGGAGAAGTACAGCAATGGCTTTGCTAGGGAAGCGACAGTCTTTTGTGCTAAAGTTATTAAACGGGCAGCTCACCATTTCATGGCCAATGTGTTCACTGCATCGGCTTACTTAGACCTGATATGATATGGCGCATCTCTGCGGTCCATGTCAATTAAGCTTTATGGATAACCCTGGTTGGGTCACCATTACTTTCTGGAGGAAAACCTGAAGTTCAGAGGCAAGCACTTCAGGAACTGCCCCCCCCCCCCCAATCTCTGCTCAACCCACACATGTATTTCAAAACAATCAGCCCCTTTAATTTGTGAAAGGATGATAATCGTACCAGGGACAAGGGATCTTCTCAGTTGAGTGTACAATACAGATCTCAGCCTAATGCAAGGAGACAACAGTCTAACCGGGCTAGGATGCAGCCATGCAGAGGAGGGAAGAAATCAAGTTTCTCCACCTTCAAGCCTCCTGACTCTAAACATTGACCTACCCTCTTCAATGCCGACAGACAGCCTACCTGTGAGCTGCCACCTCCTGCAATATCATTCTCACTGCATCATCCTCTTTCCTCATAATGATTGGGTGATCCATGTCATTTTGGAGGCATTTCAGATTTCATGTTTCCATCCCGTTCCCCTTTTCCCCTCTCCCCTCTTCACAGACATTCTGTCAGATTACAAAAAAGATGCATTTTTATAGAAAGGATATATGACACTCATCGAAAACTGGCCATGAAGATTGTGCGTAAACCATACTCACCGGGTTTTTATTCCAGATTGTTTCTTATTCAGAAGGCAAATGGCAAGTTGAGGCCGATCATTAACCTGAGTTGTTTCACAACTAATACATTTTGTCACTGACATTCAACATGGAGGTGGCGAGATCAGTCCGTGTCTTTATCTGATGGGGCAAGTAAGCCATCAGTCTTGATCAGACCCATGCATATTATCATGTCCCAATCCACCCTGCGTCATGGAAATTTCTTGTTTTGCTTACCATGATATGGTTTATCAGTTCAAGGTAATACCCTTTATCCTCAACATCAGCCTTTGGGTTTTTACCAAGGTTATGTATTGCATCTTCATCCTGTTCCGATCGACTTTGTCTACAGTGAAGTATGGCTAGCTTAGCACAGAATAAAGATAATTCGTTCAGAATAGGCATCATGATTCATCTGATTTGATTTGTGTAGCAGATATTTTAAGCTAACAGCTGGCAAGAAAATCCAGTTTTGTGTAATTATTTACAACTGAACCACGACACTGCTAGTAACACATTAATGTACTGAACATATGTGGAATCTTATCCTTAGATGATAAATCACTACTCAAAAATGTGATTTGTACTGTCAAAAAGGGTTTTATTTATCAGTAGGTAACTAAGCGGCTATATTTTTAATGGAGTAAAACCGAATTTTCATTGGGTGAGTTCATATAAACCACAAAAGATGTTCCAGATATGTTTCTATAGCATTTTAATTAGACCAAAATGTGTCTTCCATCATATGCTGATCCAACAAACTTTGTATTATTTTGTTAACAAACTATAACCCTAGAAATAAATGATAAGTTTTAAATCGTTTCCTTCTTTGAAGAGATACATAGTACATATTATAAAATCATGATTAATTTCCTAATCATATATAGCCATCTTTAGGGGATCATCTGAATATACAAGATATTCTATGATGGATTCTTCATACATAAGCACCATGGTCGGTATTTCATAAACGATTGCATTGGATGTTACTTACTCAATGTGATGTCCATAAACGATATTTCATACACCTTTACCATGAACAATATTTAATACACGATTACCATAGACCATACTTCATACATCATCACCATGGCAATACTTCATACATCATCACCATGGACGATACTTCATACCTGATCACCATGGATGATACTTCATACCTGATCACCATGGATACTAAATACATCATACCTGATCAGTATGGATGATACTTTGCTTAGTTTTGCTACATATACATGCATTGGTAATAATTAATATCATGACAGAAAGGTTAATCAGTCTGTTATAGTATTCATGAGGATTTGCTTCCCTTTACATGTGCCGACATCACCTTTTCATGTCTCCTGATTAAATAACTAGAGAAGATGTAGTTATTGTTATTATATGTCAGTTATGTCTGTATGAAAATGTATGGATGATAATTTTGTAGATATGTGTCCTTTTTTAACTGACTTCTGATCTCAAAGAGGAAGTTCAAAACTCTAATAGCTTCCAGATCAAAATTTAGGCTTGAGTTTGTTACTGTTTTAACACGGGTGTAAGTCATTTTAATAACTAAGTGAGTGTTATTTGTGTTAATGAAGTTTGTCTGTAAATACTACATAATTTCTTTTCAAATATTGAACCAATTGGAATGTGTATGAAAAACATTTACATTTCGTATTGAAATTACAGTCACATTGTGTCCACCTTTGTACCATATACAGTCGGAAAATGTATGCAAACAATTTTACACAGCCAACACTAACTTAGGTAATTGGCAATGTTAAAGATTAATATGCCCACTACTGAAGAATTTCTGTCTTTTGTGATAGTGATATTTTTGTTGACCTTAGGATCTTTATTTGTAGATGCCATATGGACAAAGGAGAGAAATCAGGACCTTTATATCAGTAAGGAGTACCTCTTGCATCTCATGGAACAGATGAATATAATTGCAAAACCACGATCGCATACTAAAGATGGGAAGGAAATCAAAGTATGTTCATACTTATTCTGATGTTTTAGTACTGTTGTTTTTTTTTCCAAATCAAATCCTACTTGTTGGTCCATTTATATTAACATTGCTTTAGGCAAAAGAAAATATTGTCTGTCCATTATGGCAGGTATGATTAAATAGATTTATGTAAAATAAACAGTTGTCTGCACTTTATGGTGGATCTGTATCTAAAATTGATAAAGGCAAACAAAAATGTGTCACCTCTTTCAGTTGAATACTTAATGTGATCAGTTCTAAATTATTTTGCATTTAGAATTGTTTCCTACCCATTCAAGGATAAGTAACAAGCATTTAATCTGCATTCATTAGATGCTTGTAACTCCAAATAAACACTCTTTTGCACCAATACATTTTCTAATGACACATGCTGCTTCCGATTCCCGAACTTTTAAAGCTATGAATTACATCAGATTACTGGAGTTAAAAATGTGTTAAAAGTGAGAACTTTAGCTGATGCAGCTTGACTGAAATTGATCTTTTAACTGAGTGCATCTCGCATGTAATTAGAACCGGAACTGATGTCATTTGAATGCTCGAAAATATGCTACATTGCAAATGGGATATATGTCAACTTTTTGACCATAATGGGTACACCATATAACAAACTTCAAAACTTTTCAAACACTAGATATGTAAGTTTAATAGGTCTGATCACCAGCTTAAGTAAACTTCATTTGTTGATTGTTAGAAATAATCTTTGAAATTATAAACATGGATTATTTCCGCCTTAATCATGAGGATTTTTTAAAAATGTATTGCCTGGATATTTTATTTACTACTGAGTCTATAAGTAGAAGAACGGGTGCAAATTAAGCAATGAATATTAACACATTTATATTCTTTAATTGACATGGAGTATGTTTTTTTTTTTTCGTCGGAGAAAGTCAATGCAAGGTTAATTCTAATGTACAGTCAGGGACAATTTACCGCAAATTATCCTACATGTGAAAAAATGGGGATACATGTTTTAACTGTCTTCTGAATTCACTTGAAGAAATATAAGGATATCACATATTTATATAATTTAGGGTACTATAAAACTTGTTTATATTTGTACCATGTTTGCAAATTCCCCACATCCGGAAAATTGTGATTTCAATTTTTAATCAGCTTTAGGCGTAATATCGTAAGGTTTTGAGTGGAAAAAGAAAACAAAAATCTTAAATATATAATAATGAGCGAAAATCCAAGAAAGGTAATAGTTCTTAAAAATACATCATTCAAAATATGTTGTGCATAGCTACATATTGCCTTATAATGGTTCAGATCAATTTAATAAATAATCAAAAACTAAAATTATGAAGTACATATACTTATTTAATCAAAACGCCACCATCGGGACAAGTGATTTAAGAAAATGAAATGTAAGCAGAGGTTATGCTAGTGATATTCTTATTTTGGAGCTAAAGTATGAAAAGACATTACTCATGAGCTTTGAAAAAATGTACATAATAAATTTAAGGAACAGTTTCCAATCTTGTTCCAACTGGCTAAGCTAGCTATATATATGACCGATCGGCAGGGACATCTCGGCACAGAACAATATTCATACACTGGTGAGGAACATATTTAGCTCAGAAAAATCAACATACTAATGTGTATACACCTAGAGGAAACATTTTTTGATTTAGCTAGGACTCAAGATAGAGTGCAGCTGGAAGAAAGATAGATGAATATTGTAGTCTTAGGTATATAGTGAATTATGGCCGTTTCCTCCTCCCTCCTTTGTGTTTTATCCCCCCTATTTTCTTAAGAAATGGATACCCCCTCCCCATTAGACAAATTCCTGGCAACATCTCTGAAGTGGAAGCAATGGAGGTGCAGCTGGAGAGGAAAGTATAGAAGCTAAAGACTGGTTAACATCTGGGTTACAATGACTTCTTTTGAAATATCATTTCCCTTTCATATTACGTTTATTTATTTCTGTATTGGTTTTGTATTTGTTTATCGTATTTAAATTAGTAACTGAAACACTTGATACTGTGAGCAGTCACTCAAAACTGGTCATTGAAAAGTCATTGAATAGTCATTGAATTTCAGCTCTCCTGACATGTATGAACCATGTTTCATGGATTATTTTGTTAATTAAGTTTTGTTGTGCTAGTAAGTATTGATTTTAATTTTGTTGGATTTTATTTGATTTGACATTCGTGGGCCGATATTTGTGTGTGCCTGTGTGGACATGATATGTAAAGAATAACTGGACATTGTGTTTATAACCCTTTGTGGCAGGAAGCTGATGACTTCAAGGCCTGGATATTGCCTTCCCAACTTAAGACTAAAGCATCATGTCGGCTACGCAGGTCATTAAACACGTCACATCATTAAGTCTGGAAATTCATATTTTTTGGACTGGAAAAGGTCCTAAAAAGGTCATAAATCTTCTAAATTAATGGCAGGAACCCTGTTGTTTTGCAACCCTATGTTTCCTTTGAGTATTGCAACCAACATGTATACTGTATCCAGATTTAACTTTTATTAAGTAATTGCCATTTTTAGTCACCATTTACACTGCATATTGATTATAAACCTTCATATATTATCTTCACCATCTCATAATTGTGTTTTTGTTTTTTTTATTGCTTGTGGGTAACAAATGTTTTACCTGTCTTGTTGTGCTATCAAGCTTTACTGTGTCGGCGTGCCATAAAATACACAATCAACCAATAAAGCTGTACCGATTAATCGGCCATACTCATGATTGGGCCGATTATCAGAATAATCGGTATCGATATAAATAATCGGTGCAGGTGTAAACAAATTTCGAAAATATGAATTCAATCATAACATTCATCTTGACATAGCTTAAATTTTAAATCGGTATTAAATAGTGGAAATTAATGAATAAAAAATTGGTTTGGGGGTTAATTGAAATACAATATATTCTTACAAGTAAATACCTTATAATACACTTGCTGTAAATTACCGCTGATTGTCTGCACACAATAAATTATCAGTGCCTTTCATGCACTCATCCCAATCACAGCAGCCAACCAGCCAATGAGGCCTCGTGTGGCTGTTGAACTTCCAGTATACACATTATCAGATAGCTAGGCAGATTAGATAGCTAGTGAAATTTCCAACTGCTACGAAAATATGACTCACAATAGTTAATCTATTCCTTAGCCAGTCCTGCAATGTTGCTAATCAACGTATAGCAGTCGCATGCTGAAGCAGCTGAAAGCTGACATACATATATTATGCAGCATTGATATTGGTATGCCAGCGCCAGCAATGTTACCTCAGCTGCTGAGCTGCTTCAGTGCGCGACTCTCAGCGTGGTTCGTGCATCCATCCAGCCAAGTGGATAACTTTAGTAGTAACTTGCTTGATTTAAAACATTATTTCAAGAGCGCGAATCGATTGGATTATTAATATTGGCTAGCGATTGTACACTATTAAATATATTACCAAGCCTATGCATAATGTCGAACTCGAAACACTCAAGTTTAGTCTGGAATTGCTTCAATTTAAACTCAGTCGACGAGCCCAAAACAAATTGCACACTTTCCAATGCATGTATCTCCAGAGGTGGAAAGAATTCTAAAAACTATACGACATCAAATCTTCTTCAGCACTTGTGCTGCAAGCACATTATCGAACATTGCCTGTTTCTGGCAGATAAAAAAGAAAAGAATGTGCGCAGTTAACCTCAGCAGCTGCAGCAACTCCTCATACTCTTGACTATTGATGTCATGCTGGACCGGAAGCAACCTTTTGCATCTGACGACCCAAGAGCTATTAGTTGGCACACAGTTATTACAGAGTTCATGGCAGTAGGTGTGCAGCCATTTTCCATTGTTGAAGACGTTGGATTTCTATGTCTGATGGTGAAGGCAGGACCGCGTTATACAATTCCAAGTCAGACGCACTTTTCCACATCTTTGATACCTGACATACATAAGGCAATAGAAAGCAAGGTGCGTGATTTAGTTTTTGCCTAATCTGACCATAGTTTGACCTCTGATGCCTGGTCAGACCAGCCCATCGGCGTAGCCTTCTCGAGTCTTACAACACACTGGCTGATGGAAGACTTTAAGTGGAAACAGGTGATTTTAGCAGCAACTCCTCTCGATCTCTCGATGAATCACACACAGGAGAATATTTGGCGAGCAAACTGGACAAATTATGCGAGGAATACAACATTCCCAAAACTTGTATCCATATTCTTCTGCGTGACAGAGGTGCATACATGGTTAAAGCAATGCGTCTGGCTGAGCTTTACATCATCTGTTTTGCACATGTTGCAGCTCGTTATAAGTGTTCGCATTTTGTCGCAACGAGCTTTCAAAGATGTTATGGCAATCTTGCGATCCATAGTCAGCAAGTTCTGGCACTTCATCCCGGCACAACAGCAGCTCGAAGATCAGCAGCAAACATTTTGCGTTGCTCATAAGAAACTCATCCAGGATATCCAGACACACTGAAATTCTGCATACAATAGGTTGGTTTCGTTATATGAACAAAAAGAAGTCTACTCTACTACTCTCTATGACCTGCCTAGTCTAACAGCCCAATAGTAGGTCTTGATTAACAATATTGTGGACACATTAGGTCCATTCGCGGACATTACCAAGGAAGTAAGTGATAGCCAAACATCAGTACCTGTCATTCTTCCTATGCTGAAAATGCTTTGAATGTTGCTAGCTCGAGGGCATGAAGCGAGTCAAAGTATTCAGACAGTGCGTCGTGATATTTTGACGTCACTGAACACACAATTTGCTGATGTTGCCAGCAACAAGAGGCTTGTCTTGGCCACCATCTTTGATCCACAATTCAATCATCGCCTATTCGGCGAAGAATTACTTGTGACCAGATCCAAATAATGGTTTAGAGATGAATGCAGCATAGTTGTGTCAGCTGACAAACAGGATAACCCCCGACCAAAAAATAAAATAAAAACTTAAACTGAAACAAATGCCACTGGACCATCAACGTCGCGTCTTGGGATTTGTTTTATATGGCCAGTGACGATCCTCTCCGTACCGCAAATGAAACAACCCACGTGGATGACGCCGTTGACGCAATGCTTGAATTGTATCTGGCCAGCCCTCTGTTGTCACAAGAAGAAGACATATTCAGCTGGTGGAATGCTCACAGGTTTCAGTTCCCCTGCTTGGCTAAATTAGCTAGATGCTATTTGTCTGCACCATCTTCAAGCGTTCTGAGCGAGCAGCTGTTTGGTGGCACAGGCCAGACTTTTTTTGGATCGTCTTCGAAATCTTACTTGGTTAGGAGGGAGAAATGTTACTGTTGCTTAAATACAACCTACCTCAACTACGCTTTCAGTATTAGCTGCAGACAGTGTACAGTGACGTCTAACCTTAGTCTTAAAGCAAACGTAATATTAATTTTAATTATTAGTGGGCTATTGTTATTAACATTTTTAGTCATGTATTGCAATCTGGTAATGGCGACATGCATCATTGAAAGTATGTTAAAAGACTAGCTTAATAAATTTCCATTCATTTATATCTTTACTTGGCAAGCCATACGTTTTATCAGTGCTAGTTTAAATGTTTTTCAAGTTTTGTGTTTGTGTGATCGTTGTTTTCTATAAATAGCAATGTACTTCTTATCCAGTTTCTGTTTGTTTTGTATAGAAGTTCAAATTCACTTGTTTCATAAACAACCTTGTTATAACTCACATGGCAAAATACCTGCTTGCATTACACTAATAGGTTTATTTTTCTGAACCAGTCATTGTTATGATACAATAACAATAAAATAATCGGTCTCATAATCGGTATGAGCAATTTTAATAATCGGCTACATGCGGTATTGGCATAATCGGCAAAAAGTGACATCGGTACAGCTTTATCAACCAACCCTTCACAATGACTAAAGTTATCAACTGCACACAGTTACCAGCTTTTGTGGATGGCTTCCACTTAAGGTAAGGAAGAAAGCAACAATTTCTTTGTGAAAAGGTCAAATTTCACTTTCATTCCAACTTAGGGAAGAATATTAGTTCTCAACTATGCACAGTTACCACTTTACAGATGACTTGCACTTGGGGTATGGAAGACCACCATTAGTTTTGGAATCAGAGAATCAAAGGTCAGGGTCATTGACTAAAACAGTTTGATATTGGTTTCTAAAGCATTACCTGGCTCACAATTTGTGAGTGGCTTGTTGTTAGTACAAGGAAGAAGCCAATTGATTTAGAGATTAAAAGATAAGGTACTTCGAACTAAGTTTTGATCCATTGATCAGTATTGTCCAGGATCAGTCATTCTCCATGAAGGAGGACTATTCAACATGGGGCAGGTGTTTAATCTGACATTCATGGTAATCTGTGTGTACATTCATAGGGAATTATTAAACATGTGGCAGGTGTTTAATCTGACATTCATGGTAATATGTGGGTACATACACAGAGAATTATTAAACATGGGGCAGGTGTTTAATCTGACATTCATGGTAATCTGTGGGTACATACATAGGGAATTATTAAACATGGGGCAGGTGTTTAATCTGACATTCATGGTAATATGTGGGTACATACATAGGGAATTATTAAACATGGGGCAGGTGTTTAATCTGACATTCTTGGTAATCTGTGGGTACATACATAGGGAATTATTAAACATGGGGCAGGTATTTAATCTGACATTCATGGTAATCTGTGGGTACATACATAGGGAATTATTAAACATGTGGCAGGTGTTTAATCTGACATTCATAGTAATCTGTGGGTACATACATAGGGAATTATTAAACATGTGACAGGTGTTTAATCTGACATTCATGGTAATCTGTGGGTACATACATAGGGAATTATTAAACATGTGGCAGGTGTTTAATCTGACATTCATAGTAATCTGTGGGTACATACATAGGGAATTATTAAACATGGGGCAGGTGTTTAATCTGACATTCATAGTAATCTGTGGGTACATACATAGGGAATTATTAAACATGGGGCAGGTGTTTAATCTGACATTCATGGTAATCTGTGGGTACATACATAGGGAATTATTAAACATGTGACAGGTGTTTAATCTGACATTCATGGTGATATGTGGGTACATACATATGGAATTATTAAACATGGGGAAGGTGTTTAATCTGACATTCAAAGAAATCTTGTTGATAGTTTCGACCTCAGCAACACATTTTTATTTGTTTTCTTCTTATCAAAACTGAATTCAAGATGTTAATTTGCCCCATGATTATATAATATCATCTTTTGAACGAAATCACATAACGGACATAGATAACTCCAAGATTATTGTATAGGCTGATTTCTCTGACTGGCATTTTTATAAGGACGGAATTTCGTGTTTTAGCTTGCCAGGCTATAAGCTCATGTAGGTTTATAGTATGGTTCTACATTGTCATGTGCTGTGTCATCTGCCTGTTAACAGTTGCTTGCTGCCAGTTTACTCTGGATTCCACATTTCTCATTAGTTTTAATCACATTTGGATTCTGGGTTTATATAATTAAATATTTGGAAAGACTTTGAGATAGATCTGCACATATTAATGATTAAATTAATGAGGAATTATTCGTTTGATTCGATGAGACTGCTACAACTTTGAGGTCATATTTCTGGCATTCTTTCGTCAAACTTGGCAGAGATGATTACATTTTCAATATCTTGGATGAGTTTGTTATTAATGGGTGAGATCGACATGTATGTGGCATTCTTCCATGTGATTGGATGAGCGTGTTAACACTTTGTGATCTGATTTTGATCCAACTCAGAATATTTGGTTATATTGTCAAAGTGTCTCCTATGAGTTTTAATAATGCGCAAGTTAGGTTATCTTGCCTCCAATTGCCATAGAGACTATTTTTAATTTTCAGTGCACTTGATATGATATAATGAGATCATAAATATCTTTGAATTGCAAATGAACATAAAAAAGCAAATAAGTTTTTTTCAGAATGCCAGCTACATAAATTTCAAAAGAACAGTTCATACAATTAATACTGTGCAAATGTAAAAGAAGGTATAAAATAAAAAGCAAGTAACACTCCAAGTAGATAAAGTTATTGGCTTTAAGATTTGTTTGCAATTCGGATGAATCAACTATCTTGAGGCAGCTCGCAATAATATATTGTAAATAATTAGTGGACAAAAAGAACTGTGAAATGCTTGACTAGATGCATTAATGCATTCCTGCTCTTATGTTACAGATTTGCAGGCTAGCATAAACTATATGCATTGATACAATGATCATAGTCTTTTTATACAGTTATATACATTTGTTTGCAGATATCTGTGTCTTATAAACTGACCATGGAGAAAAGTATAATATGTCTATCTATCAGCCTGTCAGTTACCAGTTTTACTTCCACAGAGTGACTCATTTGTAGGTTTACACTTATCGAACTGTGGGAATGGCATGTGACTAAAAGAAGAAAAGTTGTTAATGCATAGAATCGCGATTTGGCTACAGTGATCACTCTTTACACACTGTAGTCAAATACTTGTTTGTAAAATAATATAAGGTACAGTTTCTGTTATAGGTTACAAAGATTGTGTTCTTAAGTCAACTTATTGAAATGGCCAATTGAATAATTCGGGTGAGTGATATCAGTCTCATTTGGACACTTGCTGGGGTTGGGGGAGGACAGTGATTTCATGTGAGAATGATTTTTATGAATAGATTCTTTCAACATTTTGCAACAAGTATGTGCATGATAAAACATGGTTTATCCTCATTATTGACATAGTAACAATAGTCATGTGTTCTGACGGTTATATCATGTGTATAAATGCATTATGAACTACAGTATGTTTAACAGCGGATACATTACTACTGAATACCAAAAGCTATATACACCACTCTCTCTCATAACTCACGCACTGATAACTCGCGAACCTACTTATGACGCGGGGTCAGGCATGGATCCCATTTCTTAAACTAGAAAATACTGAAAATGGATCCATACTTGTTGAACTTGAAGTAAACACAGTCAAAATTGGTAACTTTGATATATCGCTCGTTGTATTGTCAAAAACGGTAGATAGAACCTGTAAATTTTAATCAACATTATGAAGCTATCAACATTTAAAAATAATTTGGTACATTTTCTTTTCAATCCACATTCTTAGTACACCATAATTAATAATATTCAAGAAAATTTTGATCAATGAAAATGTCACTTACGCCTAGTGGAGGCAGTGCTTTAATAAATAAATATCAATTCAGTTTTTACAAAACGAAATATATGTCAATCTACTTTGGCAGCTATGTCCACGAGCAGTTCTCTGAGATCCTAATTAAGTGCCAACTGTGATTTGATATCAAACGGAAGTATTTTCTTGTACTGATGCACTGAATTAAAAGCTGGCCTCCTTTGTATTATCATATTAATTTTGTCTATTTAATCAAATAAAAGAGGTGGAATAAAAGAAAAGGTAAAAGTCATGCAAATCCTACATGCTTAAGGTCTAGTGGCCCCAGTCGTATGGTGGGTGAACTCGTGTATATTTATACATCGAACAGTTATTGTGTACGTAATATAATGAAACTACCTTAAATTAACCTACTCAGTCATAACTTTAAACAAAGCAAGGCAAGCAAACGAATGAGTACTTCATAAAATAAACAACTTTATTTGTTTCATAGATACGGAGCAGTGAAAGAAAACGAGTTTCAGAGAATTCCCGAATTGGTGCTTAGAGATAGCCTCAAGGATGAGAAGTTTTAATTTTACCTGCAATGAAATCAGGGTATCAATATTATACTAATTAAACAGTACAATTTTTTTTTTTGATGTAGATGATTGTCACACGAAAATAAAGGTTGCTGTTTTTGAAGAAAGTAATCTTGTTTGATCGTGTATCAGAGTTAGTCTGGTTCCCTGCTTTGTACACTCCTTGCTGCGCACTACATTATTACACGAAACTCCAGAAACTAGACTAATCAACAAAACAAAACATGCAGTGATGCAATGCACAAATACTTTCGTGTACACGTGGCATGTTGTTGAAACCATTTTGGAATAATGTTAATGATCTATAAGATTTTTAACATTTCGAAAATAAATGTAATTTATACAAAATAACGAACATCATTTGGAAAGGCACTTTATTGTCCATTGTTCTCGATGTGATTTTACAACGAGGATTTAGTCATAGTTCAGTTCCCATGCCAACCCCAAACCCACATTTTCTGGATGTCTAGAGGAATTTGTGTGGAGGTTCCTTGGTAACTCAAGCCCTCGTTTACGATGCAGTCTATGTTTTTGGACCCTGTTGTGTGCAAGTTATCGATGGAGAGGTGTATCTGCCATTGTACAACCTTGCCTAGAGTGGTCCTTTTTTTTGCCTGTCCATCAATGTTTGCTTGTTGCCACTCAGAAGATTTTGATCATACCAGAAACATTGGTTCAAAGCATCAAGCTCTTGGATAACTTGAAATACAAGAAATGTACGTGGAGTCTGATTGACTTATCTTGTTACAATACTGATTATATTTGTGATCCAGTAATGATCAGACTTAATATGTGGACTAATCTTCAAGCGGCCGGACGAGATCTATAAAGAGGTAATTCACACATGTCAATAACTGTTCTGCATTTGATTTTCTGACCTTGTTATCAACAACTTCAATCCTAACCTCAATCTGAACTTCGCCTCATAGCATTACCATCACAACCTGCAGTAATGTTTACCGATAGGACTCTTGATCTACTTAAGAACCGGGATAGATTAATCGAGATTGCTGCAAAAGGTTTTCCTTTTAGAAGTAATTTTATGAAATCTGAATACGTTAAAAAAGCAACACGCGGAAATTGGCCTGCTGTATTATATATTGCCTCTAAAAATTTGAGTGTTGACACAAATGATCCCGATTATCTAACATTTAAACGAGATGTCAAAGCATATACACAGTCTCAAAATAACCACCCGTTGCTACTGGCAGTTGTTTAGGAAGTGGGTTTTTTGACTGTCCTAACAATATCATCAATGATGCGCAACATTTAGAAGTTCTCATTGGAGGAAAGTGAGCTGGAAATTACTCACCAGAAATAATTAATGAAGCAGCTGATATTTGCAGACGATTATTTCAAGGTGGTATCATGGATATCGATATCTATCGAGAGTTTATTAATGAGCTCGTTGATGACAATCAAAATGACTAGCTATTAGATAAATAAATAATTATATAAAATGATCATACACGATTCTCATCGTAGGTCAGTTATGGTCAGGGTGGTAAATTCACGATTACCAGTATACAAGATGATTTACGGAGATGTATTTGGTGATGTTGTTTAGGGTTTATTTGCGAGGATAGTGCCTAAAGCAATACCGATCGCAAAACAAGTATCAATGAAAGCTATTGACGTTGTTCGTGATAAAGGTACTGGTGCTGTTGGCTGCGCTGCCAGTAAAGCGCTCTTGGCAATCAAGGACAGATTAGCACGATTAATACGCAGGCCTAAAGCGGTCCAGCCACCGCCTGTGAAATTGCCAAGCACCGAAGTCGCAAATCAAAAACTAGCAGAGTTGATAAATCAAGGGGCTGAACAAATAAATACAAGTTTTATATCAGGAAGTGGTCTTCGTTTTAGACGATAATAAATTATAATAAAATGTTTAAACGTCAATCTGACCCAGCGTTCGACATGGATGCACCAGTACTCAAGGACGAATCGGTGCGTGATTTTCAGTATTATTCTTAGGCGTACAACGTCCAGATCAACGAGGACGAATTGAATTATAGGTTCAAGACACAAGTAGTTATTTCGTGCCCTCTGAAGCGTTTGTGGAACTAGAAGGTGAAATTTTAAAGACAGATGATACAGAATATGACGCGGGTTTTAAAGTCGGTTTTGTCAATAACGGAACTATGGCATTGTTTGAAAGGGCTGCGTATCCCATTAACGGGAAAACAATTGAGTCAATTGAAAACAATGTTGATGTGGGTACAACAATAATTGGTTTGGCAAGATACTCTGATGATTATGCAAGATCAACTGGTCCATCAATGATGTTTGTTAAGAATAATTCTGATCAACCTAATCCGGATCCTATGTCTGCGAAGACACATGCAGTAATAGGACCAAATCTGAATTACAATTTGCGTTTTCATACGCGTAAATTAATGTTGGAAGGGAATCGTAGAAAATTGTATTGTGCCATTCCGCTGTCGCATATATTTGGATTTTGCAGAGATATCCGAAAGGTAATTTATGGAGTAAAACACACGGTTGTGCTTTTTAGAAAAAATGATGACAATGATGCCTTATGGCGACCAGTAGATGACGCTGGAAACGAATACTAACAAAACGTTTGTTGTGGATGTCAATAATGACTCCGGCAATTACTGAAGAATCGTGACTACTTTCTTTTATGGATCAAGGTGGTAAATCGTTGTTATCATGGCTTACAGTAACCACAGATAGTTCTCAAAGTACCACTAACGGTTTATTTACATGGCATGTAGCATAACAGCAGGGGGTTTCTGCAACGATACATATTTGCATTGCTCTTCAAGATATTACACGAATACACTCACAATAACGTAGTCACATGATATTTGATCCACTTGGTGTTACTGATGTTTCTTTAAACATAAACGGGCATTAAGAACCATCTGAAAATATACAATTAAATTGTACGAATAATTATGTGGCATGTGTGCATTATCGCGTGATGAAATATATATCGCGTGATCTAAATATTGATACTGGTTTGCAAATATGACAGGTGGATTTTAGGAAATATTATCCAATTTATTACTTCTCACTAGAGCATCTTGATTTAACTAGACAGTCTGTCGTTGATGTGTATTTCAGAGCTCAAGTGTTAAAAGGGCTATAGGTGAGTACAGAGCAATTCCTGTTATACTCAGCGATAGGACAATGTTACTTGAAGGTGTTGGTGGCCGAATGAGAGTCGTTGATGCACCAATAGAAAACATGTAGTTTTCAAAAAACATGTAGACAATTAGATCAGTTGCGTTTATTATAAAATGTCATACAACCACGTTGATGTTAATTTGACTTCTGCTCAGATAACGAAATTACAATCAAAGAACGCGACTGTATGTGGGGCAACGATAACACTAAAAAAACGACCAAATTGTTAATGGTGGTCCAAATAACCTATCGCTGACTAAAACCCAACTAAAACGTTTCAATAACGGAAAACAAGCAAAAACCGGAGTTCAACTTGATTTTGCTCCAAAAGCCATCAAGGATAAGGTTAAAACCGGTGGTATATTTCCACTTCTTGCAGCAATACCAGCACTGATAGCTGCTGCTGCCCCAGCTGTCGCAAAAGCAGACGCGTTGGGAGCTGTTGGAACAGCTGCTGGAATGGCATTAAAGAAAGTAACTGGAAAATGATACAAAAAAGGACGGGGTCTAAGACTTCCAGGAACTCCGACTTCATGGTACCTAAAACGGTTTTGACATAATACGAAGTATTGCACTCACTGATGTCAAATTTTGGTTTGCTCGATGCTGATGAACAACTTAAAATAAAAATATTCAGAGGTGTTTATATGCGCGATCAATTACCACAACAACCGAATAATCTAGAAACTGGAATTATTAATCTCGATAACAGCGATGGTCCAGGAACATACTGGGTTGCTTACGCGATACATCCACGTGGAATTATCTATTTCGATTCGTATGGGTTAGCACCACCAGTTGAATTCCTCAAATATGTGCAAAACACTCCCATTCCAATCTTGTACTCAACGCTACCAACACAAACATTAACCTATCTACCAATATGTGGTTGGGAAGTAATTAATGTGCTTGACGCGATATCAAAATCAACCAAACCGCCTCACAAAGTCGTGCGCGAATATACCTCGGGCCGATTTAACATTTAAAACAATCCTTAAAGAATAATGGTAGATATTTACGAAGATCTCTCATCGCAGCAAATATAAGAAGATGCGGTGATGTAGATTTATCAAAATATGCGACCAAAACTGAAATCGACAATCTTTTATTTTTGTCCGGGATAGACCCAGATGAGGTTGTTATTTTTCAGGACAGACATGGCAAGCTAAAAACCAGCAATAACAAATGGAATGACATAGTTCGCAGGGTCCTTGGAGCTACCCCGGATAACATTCCTGTGTTTACTGATAGAGGAAGAAATCAGAGACTCAAGTATATCGTTTACAACCATCAGAGATTAAATATCAGCAAGTGAGACTAATCGCCTAAAAAGATATTGGTGACACAATGACACGTAGGCTCAAAATGAACGAAAACAAAATACTTGTGTTAGCAGATCCAACATCCGACAAAGATGCTGCAAACAAACTATATGTTGACAACGTAGACAATAAATTTTCATCGTTGCGGGCCGAATATGACCTTCACGTAAACGCGTTTTAAAATCTTCGTTAGTTGCATCCACCGGAGTAGTATTATCAGCGCTAACACCAGTAACAATCGCAGTAACTATATGGGTTTCTTCATCAACTGCAATCACATGGATTTTTAATATAATCGCAAAAAAAATATCCTCATGCACGAGCACAAAATTACACGATTACGTCATACAGCTAAACACAGCAACAGCCGCATACTCAAAATTATCGTCGTTTATATCATCAAGCATTGACGATACAACAATATAAGATTCCGAATTCGTGTTAATGGCTAAGATATACGAAGACTGCACCCGCCATTTAAAAACAACAAAGATAGATAATGACAGAATTAATTCAACAGATAGTCGAAAATACAAGCCTCAAAAGAACTTCGATGATAACGGTAAGTTCGACTAACCCTGAATTTAGTATTAATTTTCCAACTGCAATTTCCGTGAAAGAAATCACACTAGCACAATTACGAGTATATCACAGTTGGCCCAATATCAGATCAAAATCGTTTGGTGGATTACCAGCAAATAATTCGTTTGTGTTTGCAAATAAAAATAACGCAGATGGTACACCAGACTGGAACGTCATTGGGATACCAACCAGGTCTTATCAAATCAAAGAAATCAATGAGGAACTACAAAGGCGAATACAAAATATCACAGAAAAAGAATTCAAGATAGCAATGACCGTTGATGAACCAACCCTGTCTTATGCGATCGAAATAAGCACTCCCGACTACGCCGTAGATATATATCAGAGTTCGATCAGAACAGTTTTAGGATGGCCTGAAATACCACCCGAAGCACCACCGATACCACCAAAACCGAAAAAGGCTGACTATGTCACGGACAATAAATCATACCACGGAATTCAACCATCATACGAAGGTTTTTTATATTCTTTACAACTGGGAACCTTAGGTAATATATTTGAACTTCGCGGTTCTGATTTCCAATGGTGTTTTGCTTATGAATACGATCGACAGGGAAAAAAACAATATACCAATATTAACCTGAATGTGATCAGTCGATATTTTATGGTTGCTAATCAAGATCATGAAACACAACTGCAGCGACTATGGCAAAGTTTTCAGGAGTATCTTTTCGATATAACAAGTTCACACAGTGAAATCATTAAGCAAATTGAGATATTAAATCAGATTATATTCGATGTGGAATATTTAAACCAGCGATTAATTCAGGCGATAATCGATCATGTTGACAGCGATAAAAATTCTAAACAACAAGTTTTAACCATATATAGAACAACATAAACCGATCTGCCGAATTTTAAGCTTCCCGGGCATAGCGCAGACGAATTAAAAAAATCCACCAATAAAATTATTGATGAGTTCTTTCCTGACATACTCGCACAGTACAAAAAAAAAACATTACCGCAAGCAACTATTCTCCGGCACAATAATAAACGAGAAGGGATAGGCCGACATGTATCCCCGGAAAACGTAAATATAACCCCTGTGGTTGCGGTCAATCTTGTGTGTGATGTAATCGATATCAGCTACAGCACGGACACAACAGTATCAAATTAAGCCCACCAAGGATTTGTTCTTTATTCATTCACCCCGAAATAACCACCTGGATATCTGATTGTGCAATAGCCGATCAATCAGGTTTATTTGCAGTGTTATAATCCACTGTTATCAAGAATAAATTTCAGACTAACAGACGAATCTGGCAACCTTCAGGATTTAATACATCAAACACTACTTGTAAAGTCTTAAGACTTTTATCCTAAGGATTTCTATCGTAAAGATCTCATCATAAAAATCTCATTCAAAAAATATAATTCTCCTGACAGTCAGTGTTGATATTTTTTTGCTGTTGCTCAGAATTATACGAAATTTATTTTTTACTGACAAACTGTCAAATTTCTCAATTCTGAAGGGTACTTAGCTAGTCAAGATCCTGACAATTGTCTGATTTGCTAATTCTGCAAGGAACTTAGCTAGTCAAAATCATAAAAATCAACCGATTTGCTAATTCTGCAGGGAACTTAGCTAGTCAAAATCATGGAAAATCGACTGAAATTCACAAGCAAGTATAATAATTTTATTTCTTGTTCACGAGCAACAGTACAAGTATTTTATTTATATATATTTTGTGCTCATCGACTGATTTGTTAATTCTGAAGGGTAACATGCCTGTCACAATCATGAAAATCGTCCAATTTGTTAATTCTGAAGGGTAATATGCCTGTCAAAATCATCAAAATCGTCCGATTTGTTAATTCTGAAGGGTAATATGCCTGACAAAATCAAGAAAATCGTCCGATTTGTTGATTATTAAGGGGTGTTTACTAGTCAAAATCATGCGAATTCAGTAAAAAAATGTATCTGCAAAAAAATTTATTTTTTCCTGACAGACCCTGATTTCTAATTAATCAAATGAGTATTATATAATGTACCCGCACGTGAAAGTTTTTATACACGACAAACAAATACTTAAAAACTACATCAATGAGGTGTTTATGCAGTCCCCGGTCAGCACAGTTGATTTAGTTATTGATGTATTCGGTAATGAAGACTTTTTATTAACGCAGGGACAGTTAGATGAACTGCGGCAAAAACATATTTGTATGATCACATGTGACGGAGATCAGATTTTAAATTACGTGCATTCCTGTTTTAAATTTGATCGGCTTAAAGAAATATCATTTAATTCATCAGATGCAGGTCAGATTGATACAAATGAAAATAACTCATCAGATTGATACAAGTAAAAAAATATCAGATTAATACAGGTAATTTTGTTTTTACTTTCGATTTCATTTCCATGTACATGACTTCATTTCCAAGAAATCAAGGGGATCTAACTCTCGATTGCTTCACAATCTGACATAATTTGTGTCAATTGTCTTGCACGAGGATTATTTAATTTTTTTTATTCGTATTCTTCAGAAAATGCTGATCTAATTTTTTTAAATGCACGAGACAACGAAACAAATTCATTTATTTGTGCTTCTTTTGCTGCAGCCAGTGATTTATACATAACAGTTAGGATTTTCTTTATAAATCTGTACTGAACAGACAAAATATACTGACCTTCCAATATAGCCTCATACAATATTTCAAAATCAGACATGTTTTTTTCAGGATTTCATTCATCAGATATGTTGATTCCGTTTCCTTCTAATTTTTAATAGCAACAGTTACATCACTGACATTTTCATAATTCATTATTTATATAATTATATATTTAAAAGAAGAAAAAATGTGTACACCATTTATGTCAACTTCTGAGTTGTCTTATAACATCCTAACAAGTCCAAAAATGGTGGTTTTTTACACTATTTAACGTGCCCCCTCTAAATTTTCTTATGACATTTTAGCAGGTTTGACGGTTAGTGCAAGGACGGCACATACATATAAGCGGTTATACTTTATGCTCAATAGGTTTGCACACCTCCCCCAAAATCAATCCCGCGAGGTGCAAAATGTCACCGCGAGCGCTGATAACGCGGGAGGTGTGCAACTTTTGGGTTCCGAAACCCCATTATATAATTCGGACGCTATAGTATATAAACTGAGTGATACTTGGAAACTCAGAAATAGCTCAAACGGTGGGTGTGGTTTTTCGTATTTCTTATCTTAAATATAATCGCGGAAAGAAATGCAGATGAACCAAGAAACCAAACGAATTCAGTAAAACAAAGATATTGTCTGTGAAAAAAAAATTAAATAAACGATTACGCCTGCCGTTATTGATAAAATTCTTGACTTTGTCAACCTTGTCTTTGTCACCTTCACTTTGTCAAGGGAAGTAATTGGAGATATTTACTTCCGTGTTAGGTAACACGGAGAACCGTTTTCCCACTGTAATGTGTATAAAATAGACGATTCGTTACAGTTAACTGTGTACCATTTGACCTTTTTGGTTGTTGCAAAATAATACTTGAAATTAGTTCTACTTTTCAGGAAAATACCCGCAGAGGATAATGACATGTGTTACGCAATTTTCTGAAAGTCAAGGTGAAGGAACTAATTGCATGACATGTACTTAACGGAGTTATCTCCATTAGATAATGCTGAAATTTTTATAAAAAAACCTTTGGATTGAAGTACACAATCTAACAATAATGAAAAACAATCTTTTGATTATATTTCTTTGAAAATCAAGATTTACATATATTTTCTGAGACTCTCCATATTGAAGCGCTGCAAATATCAAAATACATGCCAGCTGCATACATTGAACAAAATATTTTTGTTTCGTTTGTCTTTAGATTTATAGATACAACTGCTTTGGCGCTATTATCATTACATCCAGTGTTTCCAAATTTACAATTCTGACTTTGTGTGACAATTCTCAGATTGGATAAAGAATTATTAAGTTTATTTTATCTATATGATCGATCATATGACCATCTTCGATCACCCCATGAAATACCTCAAACACGAAACGATGACAGTGATATTTTTATTCCCTGCACCAAACATAAAATAGCCAGTATTACTAACAGTACCAACTGATTTTTTCAACTTGCAGTGCCTAATTGTGCCATCGCGTGACGCTTTGTAATTTTTGATGATGGGGTGTGGGATAAATTCCTGGTTCATTTTATATAATAATGTCGTTTGTCTAATTTATAATATGTCTGAAAACTTAGTTATATAATCGCGATCGCATTTTAGCGCATCATTGTTATTGTTTTGTTAAAATATCGCTTAAGTTCACGGTATATTTTCCCCCGCAACTTGCACATAACTTTGTTTTACCACTGACTCCAATATCCCATCGCAGACAAGGTATTGGTCCAAACTCCCCACCGAACACTTTGTGAATGTTCACCGCATACTTTTTCTGCTGGAGTTATTACAAAAAGTTACAGATCCCAATTTAAACCACTTGCACTGATTGGTTTGAGGCATTATATATATATATATATATATATATATATATATATATATATATATATATATATATATATATATATATATATATATATATATATATATATAATAACATTTCTTATTTAAATGTTTGTCTTAAAAATACTATGGAAGAGTTTGAGAGATTATCTGCAATCAAAGCCCGGTAAGCTTCTAGATTTGATCTTGACAGTCTAACCCCTGATTCGCTTAGGCAAGCCCTGACTGGTCTGTTTGATATTATCAGAGATGCCAAAGAAGAATTTCGTAATGATAGAGCATCTCACGTGTGATCTACATTCAAAATTGTACGCGACACCAAAAGGTGTTGACTCTGTCATTGATGCTACAATGAGAGATGCACTAGCGAAAACAATTATCGATTACCTGAATCAAAATTATCATTTCAGAATAAAGTTTATTGTGCAAGCAGCTCCCGATAAGTGGATTATCTATGACAAACATGACCCTGTCCTTGCTAATGGAAAAACTGCTTTGTTAAGTAAAGATTCCAAACCAGGAATGTAAACTGGGATTGATAAACCATATTACGCTCGAGCGTATCCTGTGACCGCGGTCATTTATGGAATTTATCCGATAAAAAAACCAACATTAATGATATTGCCCCAATGAAATTTTCAAAGCTGAATTGTGTAGCTGAACGAGTAACAGAACATTTTACAAATTCGATGCTTGGAAACGGTCTAACGGCGTTACGACGTGAAAAAAAAACCAAACAAATGGGCTGAACGGGTCAAGGATAAAGAGCTACAATAAACGATGTTGTCGAGTTAGAAAAAGCATTAAGATTCCACATAACTGTAGCAACGATAAAAGGCAAGTATAATACAAATCGAAATATAATCGGAATGGAGCTCCAATAAATATCATTGATCATAACGCTCACGCTTGGACCAGTGCGGTCACAATATTTCCACTTGATCGAACTGTAAGATTGTACCCGTCCTTGGAAAATTCCGAGGGAAGGAACTCTGAGAGAGGCATGTTCGATTTTATTAAACAGATAAGTGAAATCGCCCCTGTGTCAGTGTGGTTATTTTCTAGTTCAGGTAATGAAATGTATGATCAATTTGTACCCGTTCACGGTGAAATGTACCGTAAAGAATCTCTTCATGAAACAATGAGACAACTTGCACAGAGATACTCAAAAGATACTGACCGATTAGTAACTAATTGTTTCATTGTTCGATTTGCTGCCAGAGAACAAAATTCCTGGAAGCCAACCCGAAGAGAATTTATTGAAGACATACAATTAAGTTGTTGCGAATACGGACACGGCGGATTGTGGAATACCAAGTATAATTACAAGGAAATGATATCAGGTGATATGGATGCGTGTTATCCAGGAAGCTTTCTCGGGATGGGAGAATGCTCTGGATACTTTAAAAGATTTGGACACCCCACAAACTCGATGAGGCGGGTGGCTATTAATGGACCATTACCCGATTTTAACCTAACATGATTTGATCGTGCAGTGTCATCTGAATTCGCCAAGGGTCTTCATGTTATTTGTTATGCTTGGTTTTATCGACATTTTAGTGAAAAGAGCTGGGCACCAATAGTGTTGTTACAATATATGCTTGATTGTAAAATACTGGTATCGTTGATGGTTAGTGAGGCAATTATATCATATCGGGCACAAACTGAAGTTTGGTTACCGACACCTGAACTGGTTGATTGCGAAAGCGATGATTACGATACATTAATCGCCAACCTCGAAGAGAAAAGAAACGCGAAAGATCTCGGCAGAAGAATAATTGGCAAGTTTACTCAGGGTGGTGCATTTGATCATAAACGACATTATGCAAGAATGATTATAAATCCCGCCGAGTATAAATCTGTGGTCGCTGATGCAACTGCGAGAGGTATATTTGTAAGTCGAGAAAAAGTTTATTTATCTTCAGTGCTGGTTTATGTCCCTATAAATTTGCTATCGATGATAAATAGATTCCCTGACACTGCAGTTAGAGTTGCAACAGATTCGTTTTACATCAACAAGAAATACCTGAATTTGGTAACTCGTTTTACAACTGATGATGAATCATGGGGTTCGTGGAGAATAAAAGAAGAAATGGTATATGATTATTGTGAGTCCGCAGACGTTGAGATTAAAGATAGTTATTATAAATCAGAATTATCAGAAATGTCGAGTGCACCATCTGTGTACGATCTAATGTCCAGACACAAGACTGTTTATCTCAATGGGTCGGGAGGGTCTGGTAAGACGACGCGAGCGATTGAATTATTTTGGAATTCAGACTCGCGTGAGAGCTAAAACAACGTGGGGTTAACTCATGCACTTATCACAGCTTTTTCAGATACAAGGGCGACACATGGACTACGGATCGAATGGGAGAGAAATATATTCCAAGGATTATCTTTTGGGTTAAAATATGTATGGTACCGTTAGAAACATTAAAAATATTTCTCGATTAGTTATTAACAAAAAATACAGCTGTGATAATGTGTGGCGATCATGGCCAGCCACCACCTTTTCTTGTTCCATCTCCACATTTGTGGTTAAAAGATTTTGTTGATTATTACGAGGAGATAAATGAGGATTATAGAGCGCTTGATGCAGAATTAAACGAGTTCAAGAACTGAATCAGACTACAACCGAATACAATTCAATGTGAAATAATGCGTAAAATAATTTCAGAGAATTCAATGAGCGACTTTCTGCAAACGTGGATACTAAACGACTTGATAGTGGCAAGTAGAAAGATAGTCAGAAACACACTTCAACAGCAGTTATTTCAATTACACAAGAAAATCTTTTCAACACTACCAGTGCCATTGTGTTATAGACCAGCTGATTCGCGGTTACAGAATATTGACGTTGATATACCAGGACAGTCAGGGAGGAAGCAAAATCTCGTATTAAATGATATTGCCACAGTTGATGTCAATGTTGTTGAATATGCACTGCGCGCTGACAAATCCCCGTGGACCCTTGGATACGCAATGACGATACATTCATCTGAAGGACTGACTATCTTTGATACAGTTGTTTGGATCATTGATGATCGTATCGAGTGGTCAAACTTAGTTTACTTTGCTGTATCCAGAGTCAGAAGAATATCTCAACTGCGAAGGATTGTCTTGGATGAGTCAATGGCTGATGAAATTAATAATGAAAACAATAGTGATATAATAAGACAAAAATTAGCTGGTTACAGACAGAGTGACAACAAAAATGATCGAGAATTTGACATTGATGTTAAACGTGACACTGAAACAACAGCAGAATAATCACTGTGCAAGCTGTAATTGTATAATGTTGTGGCAGTATTCGAGTAATAATCCAAGACAATTCGCCGTAGATAGAAACGATAACAACCGTGGTCATACACGAGCAAATGTGATGCTAACCTGTCTTGAATGTAATAGCCGTCGGGGTGCTAGTTAAGTGATCTAGGCAGTAATTGTGTGTCCTCGGGAATTACTTGTAGTTGTTCACGTGTAAATCCACGCTGAGGAGCAGCCGAATCCAGTCTATATATTGCTTGTCTACCAGTAGATCTGGTTATACCAGATATTTTATGTGTCGTGATGCTCCAGATAGGATCAGTCGCAATTTTTTTACCACCTTCAAGTTCACCTGGTTCACATAAATATCTCACAGTGATATCACACAGTATTGATTGTGTTGAACAATCACGTCTTTGTGGTATATGCTTTTGGTAATTGCGTTAATAGGTTTCATGTTGGTTGTTCGAGTAATTTCATTATTTAATGCAGCTATCACACCTGGTAATTTTGCAACCCATTCACATGATCTCTTGTCCTAAATGAATTCCTTCGCGTATTGATATTCAAATAACCGCTAAGCAAGTGTGAATTTCAGTATGTCCTCGTCTGATGTTCACATTATGTTGCTTCATCAGCGATGATACTACACCCTGAAATTCTTTGCCAGGATCAACTTGTAACAACTGTGGCCATCGTATAGATCCTCGTTGATAAATTTGCTCAAACGCAGAAGCAACCTCAGATGCTGTTTTAGTCGTTAACGGTTCCGCATCTTTGTATCTACTTGCAACATCAACTACAGTTAACGCGTATTTGTATATAATTTGACGTCTTCGGATTTTAATAGTATCATGTGGCAGAAATAATATATCAGCCTGATGAACTTCATTAGGAACATTAACATCAAAATGTGCAAAGTGAATTTGTTTAGCCGGTGGTTGGTAAATTTGCCATATTGCCTGTTTGGATAACCAGTTTTTAGTAGTAACGCGCGTAACTTTTGCTGCTTCAGTGAGTTTACTAATTGCTGCGCTACCCCTCCAATATCCTTTTGGGGAATAATAAATCGACTCCATATATAATTAATTACCAGCACCTAACGCTAATTTACCTTTCATTGCGGATTTTATTAACCAACTAGCCAATCTTTCCTTGAGAGATTTATCAGTGATGGAATTTAACGCGTGAATTAATTTCACATTCGCGAGATGCCTATCTTGCAGATTTTTACTTTTATATGCTACATCATGAGCATGACACGCTTTATCAATAGCGTTTACCGGATACTCACCTGGTTTTGGTTGATCTTGGTCATCAAGTCTGATATCAAGTCTGGTTCTAGGACAGCAGTAATTATATCCTGGGAGGTGTTTTTCTCCTGGGTATTTAGCCCACGGAGTCCCGGGTAATTTTATTAATTTTGCTGCGATGTCGCCCCCGTGTTGCTTTTTTTTACTTGACTTTATCTTTGGCTTTGGTTTATCACCTGACTGCACTGACTTGTCAGTGGAGATAAATTTACTTTCTTTGTACCACTTCGTTCACACTTGCCTGTAAGTGCTGATCTGTTATTTTTGTTGTTGTTGTTACTTAAAGTAATAATGAAGTGGAGGAAGTGGGATAAGTTGTGTTTGGTAGCTCCATCTGTGGACGATCAACGATGCTACGAAGTGTTAAAGATTTTATTGAAAGTGCAAAATCATTAAATGAGAGCGGAGGTGATGATGTTGAATTTATAACTGACATCAATGAAGCGCCAAGTATTGGTGATATTGATTGATTTATTAATAATTTAGTTGTTTACGATGATGTGATGCTGTATAAACAATCAAATCCAGCTAATGATATTTTCCAGAGGTAGACACAAAAACACAGATGAGATTTATGTAACCCTGCGGTATACACAAATTCCTACAGTGATCAGGGAAAACTGTAATATTCTTACTGTGTTTAACGGAGTTGATATCACACGTTACGAAATATTCATCAGACCTGGTGTAGTGGTGATATGGACATAAATAAGTTAGAAATTTCTTTAGTCGTGCTAAAATAACCCCACACGGATTTATAACAATAAATTTGCACGATCCTAGAACACGGTATCGAGTTGGTCTTGATAAAACGTTTAATTGAGCAGCATGGAGGACGACGACAACGAATTGGTTCATTTTTTGTAACCAAGGCACCATTAATATGTTTTGCAACCAGATACCGTATTTGGACTAACTCAGGAGGACCTCCCATGGAGGTTTCTCCCTCCTAGAATTCCTCTTGAAACGTAGTTGACGTTATATCCGGTTGAAAACCCTTTTTTGGAGACTTTATTTTGACATTTGGAACCTTATACATTTTGTATGATTCGCCCTCCCGGCTGCTGAGCTTAAAGTGTATGTTTATATCATCAAGATTTCCGGTGTTTGCGCTAAGTATACATTCCACCCATAATAATGAGGTGATCTTAAATATTACTGGCTGAGATTTTAATCACAATGGAAGGCATGTGTCTGATAGGATATTGATCAGACTTGGATCATGGATGTATATAATCAAGCAGAAGATTCCTTCATGCTAATGATGTCTTGCTTCTGATTTCCTGATCATGTTGCTGTGTCATCACTGTCTATGATAGGTTGTACTGTAAAATAAGATTTACCTTAAATAATCTTGCAATGGATTCACCAAGCTGTTACTTCTTTAGAGCTAGTTGTTATATTTCTCCTCCAGCTTTGAAAAACTTGAAAATTAGGAATCCTGGAATCTTATTCGGTTCGAGCATTAATCTTTTGTTTGCAGCGTGCTCACAATGAGTACCAATCAAATAGTGAGAGTGAGATCTTTTATTAAGTTTATAATGCTGTATGTTCTTCTGGTTTTGTTCTATGTGAACTTTGCACTGTATATATCAGCACACAAGATAAAATTAATATGTACCACATGTTTTTGTTACATAAATAACCCCAATAACATTAATGTATACATGCATTATTTAACAACACGAAGCCTCTGCTTCCACTTTTTACTCTGTGTCAATGTCCGTGTTGTATTTCCTCACACAGACAGGATAATATGAATGATTAATATTTGAAACACATTTTGACAAATACAGAATACATATTTATATTTTATCGTGTCATCAGATATATTTAAGTCCTAATGTATCTAAATATAAGGTATTCCTTGACCTTCAAGTCCTAACTTAAGCATAGGCTGTGTAAATAAATGGGATTCATTTAAATTCCTAAATTCTCCACAGGCTGTGTGAGTACATGTATATAAAATTGATTGACTTTCAAGCTCTAATCTGTCCATAGGCTGTGTGTCCTAATAACTATGACGGCCAATACAACTGCTTAACTGAGTCTGTGGGTTACTCAGATTTGCCAAGCTTACCAACTCTCAAAATTTGATTCATCATAGATCGTTGATGCATATCACTGATTTCAAGGTGACTGTGATAATTAACCCTGCCCGCCACTCTATGCATAAGCTATATCTACGAACTGACCAGTCACATGTATGGACCTTCCACAATTCAGTGATATCTATCAACTGAGCAGCCACATATCAGCATCCAACCCATCCATCCACCTGTTAGCTATATCTAAGAAATGTGCAGTCACATGTTAGGAGTGCCTGCTGATAAGATCCAATATTCTGTATACACCTTCTAAAGATAATTGTAAATATAACAGTAATTTAATTAAATTGTATTACATTCAACATGATTATAAAACATATTTGTAGTCTACGTGTTCTCAATCAGAAAATTTTGGGTCCAGTGGCCATATGAATTCAAAAATTGGTGATATTATTACTACCGAACAAAGTGACTTTCAGAATATGCTTACCTGTTTCTTGTTCATTCAAAAAAAAAATATCAGCTCATATTATCATGGGCATTTCTGTCATTTTTTAAAACAAAATTATGCCATTACAATTTTGATTGTATGGCATTATGTTTTTTGAATAAATCATTGTTATTTTAGACAATTGCAGAGTGTTATGCAGCTTCCTTATCTGATAAAATAACTCAATCCATCATGATTCAGGGTATATATATATATATATATATATATATATATATATATATATATATATATATATATATATATATATATATATATATATATATATATATATATATATATAATAGATGAGAAAATTGTTATAATAGTGCTAAAGTCTGACCTAACATGATGAATGATTCAATTCATATAGTTTTATAAAAGTTAATATTTATTGCAGAAATTATAAGATGCACAGCCAGTGCAACTGTAGTAATTGTCCGTCTTCTGAGACTTGTCGAATTCATTTTGATCATTTGAATCAGCATTTTGTCCTTCCTGTGGACATCTTAAAGTAAACAATCATGTGGGTTTAATACCATTTTTTAGCACATGATATGTTATACATGGCAGCATGTATATTTGGTACAGAAGCTACCACCACCCTGTCGGAAGCAAGGGTAAGGATTCCTGACATACCAATTTTGATAAAGTCAAGACTTCAGCTCATACGGACAGAGTTCAGATGAGAGTGAGCTGCAAATGCAGCCACCTTGGAACACCTGGCCACATGGTGCCCTTTCAACCTTTTTAATGAATTTGGCATTGAAATATCAAATGACGAGACTAATTAAATAGGGGCCCCGAGTGGCCGAGTGGTCTAAAGCGCTCTTCATTACGGATCACTGCCATCTCACCTCTGTCTGCGGCGGTTCGAGTCTAAGATTCAGCCAATGTGGGTATGTGAGAAAGCTTGCCAGTAGCTTCTCGAGGGTCGGTGGTTCTTTCCGGGGTTTTCCCGGGTTCTTCCTCCACCATTAATACTGGCCGCCATGTATAGCCTATCGTATGCTGAAAAATGGCGTTAAACCCCACAACAACAACAACTAATTAAATACGCAAGTTGAGCTGATGGTTGATTGGCTGAGATTGTTACCATTATGGAGACTTTATACAACGTGTCATCATATTATTGGATGAACTTAATTTTATATGCAAGAGTGTATTGTGTGTCTTGTCAGATGGTCTTGTTAATACCCAAATCTGTGATTTGGGGAATATGTTAAATAATTTGCACATAAAAGTTATTGCACGATTTGAGTGTTAAACAAAGTAGATAGGGTCTAATCTTGATCGGATAATTACAGCTGTATCGATTGTTCATGTTATTGTAGATTGGCATTTTCAAGACATTCAACTCAAACTTTTATATGATCAAGGTAACATATGGTAACTTAAGTTGGTTACCTGATATAAGGGACAGGTTCCATATCCCATGGACCTAAGATTTAAGTGACATTCCCAAGTACATAAGGTAAGGTTTCATAACCCATGGAGATAATTTTTAAGTTGCATTCCCAAGTACATAAGGTAAAGGTTTCATATTAGACATTATTTTTAAGTGGCATTCCCAAGTACATAATGCAAGGTTCCATATCCCATGGACATAATTGTTATGTTTAAGGTAACATACATGCATGTACTTATTTTAAGTTCTGTAATAACGTTATTTCATGGCACTCAACCATTGCTATATTTTAATGCATTTCAGCAAGAGGACTACTACCTTGTTCCATGTATGCTTCATCAAGCAATGCCAAGAGAAATTATATACCCAGAATCATATCCTGAGATAGAAAGTACATCAGTTCTCTGTTTCGTGTATGCAGGGAAGATTTTACCACCTCCCATTTTCTACAGGCTTGTCGGTGCATGCTTGACGCAATGGCCCATTGCGAAAAAGAGGTCTGAGAATCTTATCTACTGTGGTTGCTGCGTGTTTGACCTTGACCTTCATCATAGATTGACCCTCCACTTCAGAAACTACATCATTTTTGCAAGGGTCACAATAATGGGAGTCAAAGACACAGCTTGGACTTCAGAGATATGCAGTAACGCCAGAGAGCTCATCGTCGAGAACCTAGCAAAGATAATTGGAAACCAGGGCCTGAATCTGCAGTTCGAGCCACATATAAAGTGCCCTGATGCTGATGTAAACAGTCTGGAGGGCTTGATTGCTGTGTCACTACTCCAACAGAATGAAAAAGTAGTCTGTCATTCTCATAAAAAGAGTCATATACTTGTTTCAAGGCAACTTCTTCAATACTGGTTTGAGGACGAGGTGAGTATCTGCAAATTATTCCTGTTAAGATGTTCCCAAATGTAAAGCATGTTAGACTGTCATAGTTTCTGCATTTATATGTGGTATATTACATAATGGGTGGTATATTATATTGTTGTTGTTGTTGTTATTGTTTTCAGTTGAATATCATATTTCAGCAATGATAGGTGGCCAGTAGAACTGACAGAGGTAAAATTGGGAAATATCCTGGTAAGAACCACCTACCCACAGGAAGTTACTGTCTCACATATCCACACTGACCAAGCCCAAGGCTCAAATTTACACAGAGATGATATGGTAGTGACCGGTAACGTTGACCCCTTTAGACCACTCAGACACTCAGGGCCACTATTCTCTTAGACTTGGGTAAATGTCATGTCCATTAGATAATTACGGTATAATGTGTGGTTTGTTAGACTTTGGCAAATGTCTTGTAATTTACAGTCTGCATACTGTATAATGGGTGTGTTGTTAGGCTGGTAAATATCTAGTCCTTGAAATTCTACATATTTTATAATGTGTGGTCTGTTAAACTCTGACAAATGTATTTTACATCAGGCGAGTTATATACTGTATTATAACGTTTGGTATGTAGACTCAGGCAAATGCCGTTTACTTTAAATGATGTATAATGTATAGTCTGTTAGACTGTGGCAAATTTCGTCTCCTTTACATCATTCGTGATATGTACTGTACAATGTGTGGTTTTGTAGACTCTAACAAATCTGTTGCTCTTTACAGCCTTCAGGATATATACCATATGTAATATCTTGTTTGTTGCAGATAGAGCCAAAATTAAGATAAAACAGGAAATCACAAGACAATTTTAAAGACAATAAATTCATTAAAATGTTTGTGTCATAACTGTGGTCTTAAACTAAGTAATAAAAGAAAGGAAATCAACAATTTTATTAGAATCAGCAAATTTATTGCTCTCGGATGTAATGTGAAAATTTTAGAGGAATTTAAAATTGAGGGAATTTAATGCCCCAAATAGTCCTAAATGTTTTGTCCCAAGTCCAAAACGTACAGTGTTCCAAACGAATTCCAGTATTGGATATACTGATGTACCAATATTCTTGAATATGTTCATGTGCCAACAGTCTTGATTTATCACAATGATTTAGTCCAGAATGACTTTGAACAAGTTCACAATAATCCCAACATAGTGATTTAGTCCAACTTTTCAATGAGCACTTTGTAATTCCAATGAATACGTTTTAATCAACATGTCTTCTCAGATTATATATGAACAATACACAAAATATTTCCAGAGATTGAATTTAAATGAGCAATGAATACTGTTCTTTATCAGAACTTTATATATATATATATATATATATATATATATATATATATATATATATATATATATATATATATATATATATATATATATATATATATATATATATGAATCGAAGAAACAATGAAATATCCAAGATGTGGTCCAGTGTTTCCTTCTTAATGTTGTAAACAAAATTGAGCAAAGTCAGGTAGGTCATTTATATTCTACCCCCAATGACAGATAATGGTCAGGCATACAATATGAATGAAATATACATACCACCTCTCATGATAAAGAAACGAAAGATTTATTCAAAAAAATGTTCTTTTGCATAATAGTTAAATATATATATGATACAATAATAATGAAAATTACATATATCTCTTGTGACTGTCAGAAAACATTCATAGAATAAAGCAATATTTTATGTTCATTCACATGAAAGATTATCTGCCATAGGGCTATCGTTTCCTTTGAGCTATTTTATGTCATTGTTGTGGTGCTGCAACGTCAAAACATCCATCTCAACAATATCTGAACTTTACTTTTTCATTTTGCTAATGAAAAAAGGGGCTTTGATCCCTGAATACAAAAATTGGAGAAGGGACTAAAATAATATATACTTCAAAGTTTTGTAATACCAATATCTAAACTGAATATTCCTTCTCAATTCAATCACTAAGGTGAAACTTGGATTTCTTACTCAGCAAACTGGTCTGTTATTCAGAAGTTATGGAAACAAATTAGGCAAAATTTCCTGTATTGTCCAGCTATACCCAAAACTTGCATCAGCTGTTTCAGGAAGTGGGTACACGGAGTTAACATTGACCTTAACGTGTACATGTTTAAATCAACTCCATAACTCTGGTATACAGATAGGCCTCAGCTGGAGCGTACGAGTTGGGTAGCAAGTTAGGCATGTTTAGGAGCATGCAAATCAGGTTGAATGGTGTATCTTTTGGAAAATATATATCCAGTAGTAAACAATGTAGCTGTTGGAACATTCAAATCTTGTAGAACACGTGATATGCATTGGGGCATATAAATCAGACTGAATGCTGGGTATATATTGGAATGTATAAAACCTGTATAATGCTAGACATATATTGGAACATACACATCTGGTTGATTGCAAGGCATTTATTTGAGACTATAAATCAGGTAGACTGCTGGATATCTTGGAGCATATAAATCTGATTGAACCCTAGGCATTTATTCAAGCATATAAATTTGGTAGAATGATGGATATGTGATGAAATATATAAATCAGGTAGGATGATTGGCATGTATTGGATCATTTAAAAACGATGTATGTCTATTGGAGCATACAAATCAGGTGGTTTGCCATGTAAGTACTGGGGCATATAAATCTGGTAGAAAGCTGAGTTACTATTGGAACATATACATCAGGTAGAACGCTTGGTATCTATTGGGACATATAGATATAATTCTGATAGAAAGTCGACTTTATTAGAGGACATAAAACCAGTCAAGAGCTTGGATTCTGCTGGAGAATATAATGTTCTCGATATCGACATGATGAATATAATACACATTGACCATTTAAAATCCTATGCTAGAAAATCAACAAACATTGATTAGCGGTACATCACAGACAGCATAATATGTATGTAGTTGACCGTGTGAGCTGCCTTGAAGAATGATTAATACAGGCTTATTACTATGACTTATACACTCAATTATTTTCATTGCCCAAAATAAAGTTCAACATTTAATTTTTAATATTACCAATACATTCACCATCTGGCTTTGTAGACTATGGAAATGACATTCTGAGCACTTTCAGACAACGATATATTTAGCATTCTACTCGATGGCCTAATAGTATGTTTAAAATATGTTTTAAATATGAGTAGTGCCTGCAAACTTTATTATTACAGATTGTATAATGAATATAGCTAAACAGTTTAAAGTTATTATACATGTCTTGTTCATTGAAAGTTCTAAATATATTTTGTAAATAGAATTAAAAAAATAAAATAAATGAGACATTTAATGATTCTTACTTGTTTAGTATGTCACTCTTTGTATACAAAATGATTGAATATATTCCATAAAGAATTTTAGAAATATAAATATACTGCTCTTTGGTTCTGACTTATTCAGCATTCACTATTTGTCATATTAAAGATTGTTTACAGGGCTGCCACGATACTGGGAAATTGGAAAAAAAGGCAAGAGAAATTACCTTTTCCTTACTGTGTAAAGTCATTATGTTTTGTAAGTATGGATGAAAGTCTGGAAAAGCCTGTGACCTTGATGACATAAACATTTACATAATGGAGTTGTAACGGAGCCGATCTTGATTTAAATTTATTTTATTGTGACCAAATAGTTGGAGGTTGCAGTATGGATCATTTGGGTGTTTGCCATATACATATTCATATAGTTAATTCAAATTCACAGTGGAGTAAAAATGTCTGGTAGACTGGGTAATGCACAGGCAGCTAGATATTTTGATATTTTCTTACATGGAATACATGAAAGCCAGTCTAAAATCACAATATGCCAACATAATTGCTGCCGGGGGTAGCAGACGTAAGCGCTGTTACATCGAGTCATACCTGCCTGAAATCAGTAGATATTTATCTCAGAATCTGTGAGTGTTAAAATTGTTTTGTCTTTAATCAAATGATAGATGAGATGAAATTTGACATAGGACTATTGATAGAAATACGAGTACATAAATCTAGCAAGATACATGTTGATGACATTATTGGTCCAGTAGTCGCTGATTTAAGTAATAACTCATTTCATATGTTGTAGAAAAAAATCAGAGATATTGCATGAAAGTTGCATACTATTTCTGATTACCCCCATCACAAACTTCTTTATGCATTAATTCTGAAAACTACCTGCATAATATTCATGAGCTGAATAGCACATGTCAACCATAATTTTGTTGTATGACAATGCTGCCATCTTGACATATGCTGCCTGCTTAATAAATTTGTCTTTGTCCAGATTGCAGAGACAGCGAAAAATTTATGGTTGTTGTTTTCGGAGTAAATATATTAAAAATTATATATCCTTTCTGGATTCTACAAATTTGTGCGACTTTCATTTTATATTTTCCAAATATTGTACAACAATACTGGAAAGAGGATCCTTATGTTATGGTTTCCCTATGCCAACATAATACTTTTAAGCTGAGCAAAATTAGATTTTTTATTATGTAAAATGAGATAACTTAACATACCAATTTGTATGAATATACAGTAGCCAAACTATTGTGATATTTATTTTTTTGTTTAGGTGACTCTGATGTTACATGTGTTCTTTAAGTCCATTCAGTAGTGGTCATATGTGAACCTTGCAAAAATACATTTCACCCTAGAAAAACCCCACTAGAAATGACCTGGACATTTACCTTGAAAAAGTGCAGGAGCTATGTATATAAGAACACTTAAATAATATCAGAAATATTAATATAGCCTCTAAGGTTCTGACTAATTAAGTGTACTGTACTTTGTCACAATTCTTCCTTTTAAATTGTCTAGAATTATTGCGTCATTATGTCACATAAGAGAGAGAGAGAGAGAGAGAGAGATAGAGAGAGAGAGAGAGAGAGAGAGAGAGAGAACATCAGGGAACTCAAATGCTTAATTGTGCTGGCAGCACATTGTTGACTGAATTTAACAAATATTATAAAAAAATTAATATATCCAATCCTGTGAGTCTGACTTATTAAATACACAGATCTTCGTTGAAGAAACATGGTTACCTTAGCATTAAGGTCGTGGGTTCGAACCCTGGCCGAGTCATACCAAAGACTTACAAAAATGGTACTAACAGCTGCCCCGATTGGCGCTCAGTATTAAGAGGTTAGTGTTAGGACTGGTCGGCCTGGTGTCAGGATAATGTGACTGGGTGGGACATCTTGCTAAATGTCTGCGGTATGATGCCCCAGTGCAAGACATCACTATAAACTGCCACATTGCAGACATCGTAGCGATATGACTGAAACGTTTTTAAATCTACGTTAAAAATCCAGGTCACACACAGACACACACACCTTAGCATTTGCTCATTTTTTATTTTATATAATACTTGTATCACTATTTATTGTGACAGAAAGCAAGAGACATGAAAAAACTCGGGAAGAGCTTAGTGACAATGTATGACCTTTTGAAGATGCTAACCAAAGGCAGAGCTTATCATGCCCATCCATCTCTCTATCTCTCACCTTACTGATTTAGTCTTAAAACTAAAATTTACCTAAAACAATTGACTCCATTATTTTATCAATGTTATGTCATATATTAAAACTGAGATAATGATTTACCGTAAACAACTGTATCCATTAATATTTCAGTGTTGTGAAATTGACTGTTTTGTACCATGATAAAAAATTACCAAAACAGTTGTATCCATGACTATTGGAGTGTTCTAGTATTGACTTATTGTACTGTGATACAAAATTTACCTAAAATAATTGGATTCATTTTCCTACCATTGTTATGTCATGGGCTGTATATCCTGAGATGATTTATCATGCGGAATTAATGCTTGAGTTATGAGAATATGTTATGCAAACACTATGAAATTAGAAAATCTAGGTAACTTTTTTGATTCTCCTTTTCACAGTTTAGCACTGAATATGAGCCAGCTGATATATATTCTAACTTATCCATATATAAATCAATAATTGAAAAAGAGGAAAAAGTTTGTTTACCTGGCCGGAATCACTTATTTGATTCTCCATGTTTGCAGTTCAGCACCGAATACCTGCCAGCTGATTTAATGTCTACATCATCGATAGAAAGTATAGCAAGTATGCATATTGAAGAGTTTGCTGACCTGGATGCAGAGGACACACATTCAGAATATATTAAAGTCCCAATGAGAAAGTGTGAGGTATTTGATACAAGTAATCTATACTGTTAGTATCTTTTATTTTCATGGAGCTCAAGTTTGATGGTTTTGTTAAAACAAGACATTTTGCGTTGGCACTTAAAATCATTACTATGCTTGTCAAGGTTTCCGTAGTAGTAGGTATTTAATTTAGTGGTTTAATCTCTACAAATAAGTCCCAAAGATACAAAAGAATAGAACGCTGTTGATGCAAAGGCAATTACACTAATATTTGAAACCATACTGCCACCTGCATGAACACACACCCATTACTCAACCAGTTCAATACTTACAATGTGCTTTCATTCAGGTGAAATATATCATTATAAACCAACATAGCCAATAACAGCAAAATAATACTAACACCACTATAGGCATATATAAACACCTGTCAAGATCAATCACATACACGGTGTTTTTGTTCTCATGCTGAGCATGTAATGAAGTCGATGCAGACAATAACACTAAGCCAGCTGGTTATTAAAGCACATGAGTATTATCTCTTAAACCACGGTTCATACATTTTCAGTATCAGTACTTTCTGATAAAAATAGTGTTAACACAGTGGCCTGAGAATGTAAAATTTGGACTTCCTAATCCGTGAGTGGCAATATTTGATTTGTCTCGAACTCACCAAGGTGAGAGAATGCTGATTAATTGAAAGACAGGGTAATCATCTATTTGCATGTGACTTCCCCATGAATAAATGTCATCCACAAGACCAGACAATAGATAAAGAGTACAAAGAATAATTAAAGTCTTTCGTCCACAGTTGGTATGCCAGCAGGCTGCAACCTTACAACTTAATTATTCCAGCCAGTTCATGCTGAATAAATAATTGCAGCTCAGGCAACAGTGAGCGTAAGATTGGACCTAATTATCTGTGGTTTTGGAAAATTGGACATGTTTAATTCTGTAACTTGGGGTTAATTTATCTGACAGGCAATTGTGTGAACTACGGGATTTGGATTACATGATGTTGTTACTATGACTGTGGCAAAATTCAGTGAAATATGAGCTTTAATACTTAGCTGTAATGAGTGTGTATAAATGGTGTTTCATTAATAATCTTAATTCAACCAATAATTCCAATATTTTACAGGCTTGTTGTTCTTTTGGATTAAAAACTCATTGATAAAATGAAATATTCTTCCAGGAGGATTTAAATTTTCAACATCAATGAATGATGGATTTGAATAAACTAATAAATTTAATGTTTGCATCCTAGTATTTGTGTTATTCTATATTTTATTTCTGTATTGAGAGTGTTTGAATTCCTTATGCTTTTTCTCATTTCTATCTATTCTTATATCATATATCAATTTAAGGCATTGAATCTTATTTACAGGTATTGGTTGTATTATAACTCTTTTACAAATGGTTAAAATAAATCAAACATGTAAAAGCTTTTATTTTATTGCCATATTACAGTATTGACCTTGAACGATCAAGTCCCATTAGCGGGTCATGATCATATTTTGCAAACGTTTAGTAGCGAATTTATATATTTGTTTCCTCCATGAAAATCCCTGATACTGCATTACCCTCTCAAAGGTGAGGCCCGGTTTGGTGAAAGTATGGCACATAAATAAAAGTAGGTTATTTAGTGCAGATTCAGCAATCTGAATAAAGTGCCTTCCCCAAGGACACACCACCATATATGACTCAGACTGGGTCAGTGGTATGATTTGAATATAGATGTAAAAATTTATGAAAAGTCAGCTGGTTCCCGTTGATGCTAATGATCGGTTACCCGATCAACCAATTTACGGCCATGGTCACTAGATCTTATGCATGTTGGATTTGCACGCCTTTTAACTTTTCCTTTATTCAACGTCCTTTATTTGATACAACATACACAATTAACATGATAATACAAAGGATGTCAGCTTTTAATTCGGTGAATTAATTCAATAAATTCATCCGCAAGTCAGATAACAAAACATCTTTGGCACTTAAGTAAGTTCTCAGCTAAAATCTCACCGACATAGCAGTTACGATCAATTGCAATTGATGAAAGTTGTGTTTGAATACAAGAGGGGGCAGCGCATTTATGATGATCACACTTATGCCAAACTTAAAGATGGAACGAAAACACAAATGTCGCTTGATACAAATATTGAATTGATAATTATTATGCGTAAGTGACATTTACATTGGCCAAATTTCGTTAAATATGTATGGTGCACTAAGACAGTCTTTTGGAAAGAACATGTAACAAAATATACAACTTATTGAAACGTGATAAATTTGCAACGTCAATTAAAATTTCCAGGTCCTATCTACCATTTTCGGCGATAAAATGAGCGATGCATCAATATTTCATTAATCACGATTTTCTTCTAATTCATAAGAAATAAGGATAATGATCTTGTTTTGTATTTTCTAGTTTTAAAATATGGGGTCCATGCCTCACCTAGCCTTATCGTGGGAGCAAGTTATACAGGGAGCGTTTACATTAAACAGGACTAGGAAATGAACTGTATATAAAAATGGATCCAAAAATACCAAAAATGATACAAAAATGAACGCAATACAAACAATGTAAATTTATGTACAAATGTGTGTACAAACATAACAAACACTATGAATGTCCGTAGAAATAGTTATGCTTCCTTAGCTTCCCAGAATAGTCAGTGCAATCGTGATATTGTAACAATTATGAATTTCAGGAAAAGTTAACAGTGTAGGTTAAATAAATATATTCAAAGTATTAGAGGAAAAATAGGTTAAGCATATGTTAAATTCTCCATATAGCAATGTACGTTTGCTAAGCATCACATAGACGAAATTAACACTGAAATTCAAATTGATAACTTTATCTGCATTGGGGATATGACAAAACTGTTTGAAGAGACATGAAGACAGGATGTGGGAGACTCCTATTGTATGTCAAAAGTGGTACAGTTTACAAAAGAAAAATGGATCTTGAATCTGCAAAAGTTGAATCAATATGGATTCAGATCACCCCATAAAAAAATCTATCTAGTTGGTTGCTTGTATAGGCATCCATCCTAAAATGTCAACTGGAATGAAGAGTTTTAATCTCAAATGGTAGAAAATAAGGAACCTGTTCAATGTACATAACCAAATGGTTGCACTGGCCGAAAAATACAAGATGGAGTTCTACAATGGATCAATGTCACACGACACGAGCCTTTAAGATAGGACCTAATTATCAGTGTTCTTTGGAAAAGCTAGACATGTGTAATTCTGTAACTTGGGAATAATTTACCTGACAAGCATTTGTGTGTGACACGAGTCTTGATTGACATTATGTTGTTTCTTATGATTTTGACAAAATTCAGTGAAGTGTGAGCTCTAATAAATAGCTGTAATTAGTGTGTATACATCGTGTTCCATTAATAATCTTACTTCAAGCAATAGTTCCAATATTTTATAGGCTTGTTGTTTGTTTTCAATATAAATGCATGGATAAAATGAAATATTCTTTCAGGAGGATTTAAATTTTCAACATGAATGAATCATGGATTTGAATAAAATAATAAATAAAATTTTTAAATCCTAGTATTTGTGATATTCCATGTTTTATTTCTATATTGATAGTGTTTGAATTCCTTATGCTTTTTCTCATTTCTATCTTATTTATCTGAGATATAAATTTAAGGCATTGGGTGTAAATTACAGGTGTCAGATGTATTATAATTTTTTTTCTTCAAACTATTAAAAGAAATCAAACATGTAAAAGCTATTATTTTATTGCCAGATTACAATACTGACCTTGAACAAACAAATACCATTAGCTGGTCAGCATCATATTGTGCACATTTTTAGTTGGGGATTTAAATTTGTAGTTCCTCCATGAACATATGTGATACTACAGTACCCTCCAAAAGGTATGGTGAAAGTAAGGTACAGAAGTACAAGTAGGCCATTTAGTGCAGAAGCAATTTGAGCAAAGTGCCTTGCACAAGGACACACAACCATAGGTGACCCAGGCTGGGCCAATATTATGATTTGAATATAGATGTCAAAATTTTAGAAAAGGTTACCCGGGTATCCATTGATAGTAAATGGCATCATTGTGGTAAAGCGAGTTTCAGAGAAAACCTGAATTGGCACTTTAAGATATCCTCCAGGATGAGAAGAAGTGTCACTTATATTTGCAATGAAATCACAGCTTTAGATCTGGCGATGTCAAGAGCAAGCAAGACACAGAATAACGAGTAATGTTCGATGTCCGTGTCATATGATACTGATCCATTGTACAACTCCGTCTACTGATCTTGTATTATTTGCGTGTGTAACCATTTGGCTATGTACTTTGAACAGTTTCCTTATTTTCTTTTTACAGTTACTGTACATGACATCCCAAGAAAACAGATGGGTTTCTTGAATTTGAAACAATGTGCCACAGATTCAATATAGTTTGATGCACACTTAAGTAGCAGATCAGTCAATACTAAAAAAATGCCCCAAATTTTAAGTGAAATGGGCTTTATCGATGCGACTGATGGGTGTTATATGACTAAAAATGGACTTTGTTAAACTGAATAACGTTATATCAGGACAAATATAATACAATTATTCCTTAAACTTTTGAAAGGGGAATTTGACAGTGATGTAATGAAGCATTATGAATTTGTAGACTTTATTGCCTCACAGCTAGAGTTAAACATGTGATGTAGACTAGATAAAGTGAATGTTATGTATACAAATTGTATCATTTTGTTTTGTGTCTCTATTCCTGTACTAATGCATATGGATTTAGCTGATTTGTGTCAAAACTGTTAACTGCAGATCCAGGTAAGTAGCAAAAATAAATGTACATTTTTTATATGGTTTTCTGTAATTATGGCATGCAATATACAGATTACTCTTGTTATGCCCAGAGTGCACTTTTTCCCACTCATATTAGTAATAATTACGCTTTTACCTCCCAGGGAATGTATATTATGAACTTACAACAATGCAATTCAGGTTCACATTTAATATAATTTTCCTTTGATCGAGTACCACCATTAAGATCACCTTAGGAAAAGCCAAACCCCACCTAGTGGGTTCCTTGTATAGGCATCCATCCTAAAATGTTGACTGGAATGATGGTTTTGAATTTCAGATAGGGAAAGTTACAAATGAGAAAGAATTTTTCATATTTGGTGAAATAAACAGGGACATTCTAAATTAACAAATAAAGAAACTTTGTTTTTTCATTGAACCTTTTTGGATTTTGAAATTAGTCAATGAACTCACTAGTGTAACATTTAATTCAGAACCACTTATAGACCATATATACAAAACTACTAAAGAAGATGCTTCAAGAATGTTTGTTCCCAGAAGTGATTTAAGTGATCATTTTGCGATTTTTCTCATAACAGGAAAACATACCAACAATGTAGGAGACAAATTCATAAATCTATCACATACAGATATTTTATAACTTTCAGTAATGATAATTTCATAACGAATTTAAAACAAATTACACTGGGATACTGAAGATATTTTAAGCACTTGCTCTGATCTGTCTTTGAAAGATGTTAATAAACAATCAAGTTTAAGGACAGGTAGAGTTAAGTATGATCATCAACCTGGCTGGTTTACCACAGTTTTAGATAAAATGATTCAACAAGCAAAGAGAAATGACTACCAAAAATTTCCTAAATGAAGAAACAAAAAACACAAAAATATCTGGAAAATGTGTAAGCAGTGTAAGCAGAACAGTACAAAAGTAATTAGATATGTCATTCCTAACTAATGATGGTAACCGTGTTTATGACACTTATGACAGTGCAAATACTTTCATTAAATTCTTTGCAAAGATTGCCTCTAAAATTACAGAACTTAAGTTAGACTTTGATAATTCAGAACTAAAAGGTTCTTTCCATAAAACTTCCAAATGTTGCTAAATTTAAAATGCCAGAAATGAGTTCTGAGTTTGTTTTGAATTACCTAAGAGCATGGATGTTTCTAAATCTACATGACTTGACATGACAGGTCCAATACTTCTGTAGGCAGCAGCATATGCTATTATCAACACTGTTACATTTCTATGTGAACAGACTTTGTGAATCTTGAAAAACTGTCCAAGTAACACTACTACATAAATCTGGATCCAAAGAGGATATAAACAACTACAGAAAAACATAAATTCTTCCATCCCTTTCTAAATTACTAGAAATGTATGCACATTCTTTTTTATATGAACAATATCAACTACCACATTCTACATCATACAGATCACAATCTACATCATGAAAATCAATATGGCTTTCGAAGAGATCATTCTTGTGAGGCTGCACATACTTCCATCACTGATAAGTGTCCGAAAGCTCTACTATTAAGTGGTTCACATCCTACTTGAGCGATTGGTCTGAACAGGTAATATTAAAATGGACCCTTGTTTTTTTGTTCTGTTTATAAATGACCTTTTCCTTAAAATAGGAGATGCAATCTCATCAGCTGACTTGTATGCTGAACACTCTACTCTGTTTGATACTAAAAGCAGCCACGCTGAAATTCAGTAAATCATTCAAATCGCTTTCAAGGTATTTCTGATATAGTGCAACGAAATGTTATGATTCTGAAAAAGAACACAAGTTTTGTTGATAACTATACAATAGAAAAGAGCAAGTTGTTGTTTTTGTTATAATGTTTAATGCCATTTTTCTGCACAAGATAGGCTATACATGGCAGCCAGTATTAATGGTGGAGGAAGAAACCGGGAAAAGCCCGGAAAGAACCACCGACCCACGAGAAGCTACCACCAAGCTTTCTCACATTCCACATTGGCCGAACCCAAGACTCGAACCCATGCAGACAGAGGTGATATGGCAGTGATCTGTAACAATGAGCGCTTTAGACCACTCGGCAACTCGGGGCCCCGAAAAGAGCAAGATAGAATTATTTAAGTATTTGTAAAAAATAAATTGAAATGCTGTCATGTTAAAATTATATTTTTTTAAACAATAATCTTATCTTTGGCACCTAAAGATCTTTTTCTCAATGTTATATTAAACAAGCTCCAGAACCAGAAAACATAAAACAATGGTGCACTTATTACTGGTGTAATTATTGATGGTGTAATTATTAAAGTACATGATAAACCACACACCTCCTTAATTTCATTGTCATCTCAACAGCAATTTAACATGTATTATTTATGTTATTAGTTGCTTATATAATGTGTATTTGCATGTTTGTGGATTTCTCTGTGTGTGTGAACATTTTGGTAGCTTGTATATTGTATTTACATAATAGAGGACCTCAAGGTAGATTAGTTTTCATTTGTAACAGAGTCATTCTCCGAAAGTAAAGCCTTTATTATTATTATTATTATTATTATTATTATTATTATTGTTGTTGTTGTTGTTATTCATAATTATTTTCATTGTCAAAAGTAAAGTTCAAAATTTTATTTTGAATATTATCTAAGTAACTTTTTGTGTAAGTTGTAAAAATTTGTTGCACAATGTGATTGAATTTTATTTAGTACTCCACTTGCGCTGTCATAAAAAACGGTTTCAAATGTATTAAAATATCAGCAGGGTCTGCAACAGTTATTCTTACAGCTTTTATATAGTGTTTAAGAAGTATCATTTATAGCTTATTAGAGTTTAAATTTATCATACCGGTGTTTGTCTTTGGAATTTACACTTAATTGTTTTTAAATGATATAACAAGATGACATAAATTAGAAATTTGTTTTTGCACCCTGTGATCTTTGCTGTGGTCTCTTTTGGATACAAACAGATTTAATCTATTCCATAAAGAATTTTAGAAGTATAAATACAGCGTTCTTTGGTTCAGACCTATTTATTATGCTGCTATTAGTCATATTAAAGATTATATGAATCACTTAATGAATTATATGTACCAATCTTTGTCATATAAATATAGTTTACTCTGAATATTTCTTTTTCAAATTTTTAGATTACTTGCGTTGCTATGCAAAAATGAGAGATAGAGGTAGAGAGAGAGAGAGCAGTTAGCCATACAAGTTTGTTTTATACAAATGTTTAATCATCATAGGAAGAGATTAGTGACACTTTTAAACTTTTGTATATGCTAAGCGGAGTAAGACTTTCTTATGTCCATCCTTCTGTCCATCTCATCATACCACTGTATTTTTAAAAATATCAAAATTTACTTAAAACAACTGGATTAATTTCCCTACTAGCGTAATGTCATTACCTGTATTTACTGAGATGACTTATCATGAGGAATTAATGCTTTAGTAGTACCAACTTATGATGCAACTAATTTTTAATAACAAAATCCCGGTAACTTATTTGATTCTCCTTGTTTCAGGTCAGCACCGAATACAATCTAGCTGGCATAGTTTCTACCTCATCCAAATACAAATCAGCAATTACAGAGAGTGAAATGTCTGCTTACCTAACTAAAAGGGACATCATAAAGCAGATGTCTGAATACTTCACTGCCCCAAGGAGCAAGTTTGAGGTATTTGAAACAATTAATCTATAGTGTAGTATCGTTTTTTCTCGTGAAGCTCAATTTGTGGATTATTTTAAAGACTATTTTCCCGGGTACTTAATTTTGTGTTTTTTCTGTCAAAGTTTACATATTAGTACTCCTCTCCCTCGATAACTCATGGACAAAGAGGTCCACAAACATAGACCGCACTATAAGCTAGGTGCGAGTTACCGAGGGACTTGTAAAAAACATCGCTTTGACATCGAGACAACAAGGGGGGGAGGGCAATGGCGTTAGGGAGCTGAGCTGTTTATTGACTGAATCCTCACTTTACAATCACGTTGACACTATATTTTAATAACACCCTTTTTCTAATGAAGTTGTTCGTTATTCTTTTTAAATAACATTTATTTTCAAAATGTCCAACATCTGAAAGATCGTTCCAATTGGTTTTAACAACCTTCACCTGTACATCAAAAAATCTGTCTATTACATCACTGCTTTTTGTTTTCTTGATGAGTCTGGTTCCCGTAGTGGTTTTTAATATTATCCTACCAAATCGGGAGCCCACAGATCAGGGAACTAAACTAGCTGTTGACACACCACCAAACAAGATTCCTTTTTTCAAAATCACGCGACATTTATTTTGTGTGACAATCGTCAGTCGAAACTCAATTTTTGTATTGTTCACTTAGTACAATATTGATGTCGTGATTTCATTGGAAGTAATTATGAAACTTCTTATCATCATTGAGGATATCTCTAAGTGTCAGTTGAAGAAGTATATGAAAATTGCTTGCCCACTATAGACCGTATCTGTCAAATCAAGCTCTTTAATTTACGAAGTATTCATTTTACTTGGCTGCCTTGTTTTCTTTGATCACAGTTATGAAAAAGTCGGTTAATTTAAGGTAGTTTATGTAACATGCACTGTAACATTTATAAGTGTTCGATTGATCAAATGAGGTGTGTTCACCCGACATACGACCGGGGCCGCTATATTTTAAGTTTGTTGGATTTTCTTTCCTTTTAACTTCTCTTTTATTCCACCTCCTTTATTTGATTCAAAAGACAAAATCAACGTGATAATACATAGGAGGCCAGCTTTTAATTAAGTGCAACAATACAACAAATACTTTCGCAAGTCAATTATCAAAACACGGTTGGCACTTAATGACGTTCTCAGAGAAACGCTCGCGGACATAGCTGCTATGGTAGAATGATGCATTTTATGTTTAATTTCAGCAGGACACATTGCATTTTTGACGATTACACTAAAAAGGAACTAAAAGATAGAACTAGAACACAAATTTCAATTGATACATTTTTTTTTAAAGTTGTGTTTATTAAAGTACTGCCTCCACTCGGCGTGAGTGACATTTTCATTGATCAAAAGTTCCTTACACATCGTTAATTGCGGTATATTAGGAATGTTGTCTGAAAAGAAAATGTAAAAAATGGTATGACCTATTTCTAAATTTGATATTTCATAGTGTTGATTCCAATTTCCAGGTAATATCTACTGTTTCCGACAATGAAACGATCGATACATCAAAGTTTCCGTTACGTATTTTGATAGCGATTTTCTTCAGCTTCAAACAAATAGGGATAAATTTTGGGGGTACTTTTTTTTGTTTAAAAAAATGGGATCCACGCCTGACCCCGCATTATAAGCTGGTTCGCGAGTTATCAGGGCGCGAGTTATCGAAGGAGTCGTGTATATGTTGAATTCATGGTTTAGTCCCAACAGATATCCCCAAAGAATATAAAAGAATAAAACTATGCCAACACAAACGTCAGACTCCTAATGTTAAAATCCATACTACCCAACCTGCACTGGTACAAATCAAAGACCCAACAGGTTGAATACTTACTCTTTGCCTTGGCACATGTGAAAAACAATACTTAAAACCAATGCATCGAATCACAATAAAACAATGCTACCATCTCTGTAAGAAAAAATATACACCTGTCAATATCATTAATTTACACTGTGTTTTCGTCTGCATTTCTCAACATGGCTGATCCATTGAATGCAAGCTCCCCCATGAGAAATAGAAAGATGAAGCGAAACCCACCGACCCACCTGATACAGGATTGAGATTAACAAACCGTCGTTTTCAGGGCAACTACTTAGTTAATTGCCATAGGATTTTAATTTTGGCCAGAACGCTCTGTTAGATAAAACTTCCCATGATTTTAACAAGATCTATTCAGCCATCTGTTCAAAAGTATACCAATTAATTACCTAACATGAAGTATAAATTCAGTTAATCACTTTTACCTAAATTACATTCAATTGAGCTTTTTTGGAAGTTTAAAATTATACTCTGTATACACAATTTCTAAATGTAAGATTCCACATGAAAATTTGCACGACTCTAGTTACGATTGTGGCTAATACAGCACTGTTAATATGCACTGTTAATATGTAGCAGCGCAATTTAACCAACTGGACAAAATTTGACTATAGAATCACACCTTAGCATTTTAGACAAAAAATGGCAGACGCTTCCTGCCTAGCCATTTGACTCCATACCACCCATGAGTATGCAAGAGATGAGTGTGTGGGCCAGTTCCCAATCTTCTGCATCACCACATACCCTAAAGATACAGAACACAGAACCGAGGTGTCGTCAAACGTGAGCTATATTCCCACCAGGTCATTCACATTTACAATACTGATATCCGATTGCCATACAAATGCGTGTTCCAATTCTCACTCATTCCTAATACCAACGATATGCTGGCTATTAAAACCTAGTATGATGGTATCATCATGAGCATGGTTTTATCCCACCTGATCCTTAAGTAATGCAAATTTAATTGACGGGTGATTGCTTTAATGTAACGTCACCCATTGAAATATTAAGTAGTCAGCATTACATGCATAACTTAGTCGCACATACCCAAACGGTTAACGCAATATTATTTCAAAAGAAGACAAAAACATTTCCTATATTTTACAGGCTTCTTGTTCTTTTCGATTAAAAACGCATGGTTCAAATGAAATATGCTTTTAGGAAGATTCAAGTTTTTCAACATGAATATAAGGTCGATTTGAATAAATATTAAATTAAAAGTGTTATATTTGTTATTATTCTATATATTATTTCAGTATTCTTCTTCCCATTTCTCTCTATTCTGATTGCATCCATCAATTTAAGGCAGCAATTATAAATTACAGATATCAGGTGTTTTATAACTTTTTTCAGATGGTTAGAATAAAGCAAACACGTGTACAACCTAATATTTTATTGTGAGTTTTTGGTATTAATTTTGACTGATTAGATACTATTAGCATTGTTTATCTCTAGGAATAAAACACAGTAAGGAAATGGGTGTATGGCAGATTATCCTCATCCAATTCAAATTTTACTTTGGAGACATAAATTCATGGTTTAGAGCACCAACAAAGACCACAAAAGTGTCCCCCCCCACGAACAGTTCTGATAGTGCAATGCTCACCAAAATGCTAGTCTGGGTTTGGGCAGCACATGTAGGTTATTTGTTGCAGAAGTAATCAGAGTTTGATACTGTCATTCTAGTGCCTGTGCCAATGCAGCTCCTTCCTGCCAACAGCATGATATATATTTTAATCTTTTGTTCATCTGTTATCTTTCTTATTTCTCAAGAACATCTTTTATGTTACATCAACTACCTTTGCCATACTTAGTGGATGCCTAGCACTCAATTAGAAATACTAATTTTGATTTTGGGTCAAAAGGTCAAATGTCAAGGTCATTTCAAGAAGCAAAATGGAAACCACGCAATAATATTTCCACATTAAATTTTTTTTCCAAAGTTAATAGTTCACAATTACTGTGATTGAAATTAGAACAGTAATTATGTACAAAAATATAATTTACTTCTAACTTACTGATATAAGAGTTTAAATACCCATTAGATTTATGAAGGTGTTATCAGGAAATGTATTGCTGTTTAATTGTTAATATTAAATGACATACCAATTAGATTGATTAATAGAGGACTTCAAGGTAGATTAGTTTTCATTTGTAACCGAGTCATTCTCTGAAAGTAAAATCTTTATTATTATTATTCATAATTATTTTCATTGTCAATAGTAAAGTTCAGCATTTTATTTTGAATATTACCTTTGTAGCTGTTTGTGTAAATTGTAAAAATGTGTTGCACACTGTGATTGAATTTTATTTAGTACTCCACTTTCATTGTCATAAAAGATGGTTTCAAATATGTTAAAATGTCAGCAGGGTCTACAATAGTTATTCTTACAGTTTTTATATAGTGTTTAAGAAGTATCATTTATAGCGTGTTACAGTTTAAATTTATGATACTGGTGTTTGTAATTGGAATTTCTAATCAATTTTGTAAATGATATAGCAAGATGACATAAATGAGAAATTTATTTTTGCACCCTGTGATCTTTGCTGTGGCCTCTTTTGGATTTAATCTTTTCCATAAAGTATTATAGAAATATAAATACAGTGTTCTTTGGTTCAGACCTATTTATTATGCTGCTATTAGTCATATTAAAGATTATATGAATCACTTAATGAATTATATGTACCAATCTTTGTCATATAAATATAGTTTACTCTGGATATTTCTGTTTCAAATTTCTAGATTACTTGCGTTGTTATGCAACATGAGAAATATAGGCGGGGGGGGGGATAGAGATAGAGCAGTTAGCCATACCGGTTTGTTTTATACCAATGGTTAATCATCATAGGAAGACCTTGGTGACACTTTTAAACTTTTGGATATGCTAAGCAGAGGATGACCTTCTTATGTCCATTCTTCTGTCCGTCTAATCATACCAATGTATTTTTAAAAATATCAAAATTTACTTAGAAAAATTCGATTCAGTTCCCTGATGTTGCATCATGGACTGTATTTATTGAGATGACTTATCATGAAGAGACAATGCTTGAGTAGTATCAACTTATGATCCAAACAATATTTAATAAGAAAATCCCAGTAACTTATTTGATTCTTCTTATTTACAGTTCAGCACTGAATACGAGTCAGCTGATATATTTTCTACCTTATACTCATACAGTTCAACAAATGTACAGAGTGAAGAGTCTGAATACCTACCTGAAAGGGACATTAGAAAACAGCCTTCTGAATATATTACATACCCAAAGAGCACATTTCAGGTATTGGAAACAATTAATCTATAGTGTAGTATCGTTTTATTCGTGAAGCTCAATTTATGTGGATTATTTTAAAGACTATTTTCCCGGGTACTTAATTTTGTGTTTTTTCTGTCAAAGTTTACATATTAGTATATGTTTAATTTATGGTTTAGTCTCTCCAGAAATCCCCAAAGGATATAAAAGAATAAAAATATGCCAACACAAACGTCAGACTCCCTAATGTTAAAATCTATGCTACCCAACCTGCACTGGCACAAATCAAAGACCCAACAAGTTGAATACTTACTCTGTGCCTTGGCACATGTGCAAAACATTAATTAAAACCAGTGCATCTAATAACAGTAAGACATTGCTACCATCTATATAAGAACAAATATACACCTGTCAAGATCATTTACTTATACTTTGTTTTCATCTGCATTTCTCAACATGGCTGATCCATTGAATTCAAGCTCCCCCAGGATAAATAGAAAGATGAAGCAAAACCCACTGACCCACCTGATGCAGGATTGAGATTAACAAACCGTCGTTTTCAGGGCAACTACTTAGCTAATTGCCATAGGATTTTAATTTTGGCCAGAAAGCTCTTTTAGATAAAACTTATTATGATTTTAACAAGATCTATTTAGCCACCTGTTCAAAAGTATCCCAATTAATTGCCTAACATGCATTATAAATCCAGTTAGTCACTTTGGCCTAAATTACATTCAGTAGAGCTTTTGTGGACGTTTAAAATTATACTCTGTATACACAATTTCTAAATGTTAGATTCCACAGGACAATTTGCATGACTCTAGTTACGACTGTGGCTAACACAGCATTTTTAATAAGTAGCAGCGCCATTTAAGCAACTGGACAAGATTTGACTACAGAATCACACCTTAGCATTTTAGACAAAAGCCGCTAGACGTTTGCAGTTTGACTCCATACCACCCATGAGTATGTAATAGATGAGTGTGTGGGCCAGTTCCCAATCTTCTGCATCACCACATACCCCAAAGATACAGAACACAGAACCGAGGTGTCTTCAAACGTGAGCTATATTCCCACCAGGTCATTCACATTTACAATACTGATATCCGATTGCCATACAAATTTTGTGTTCCAATTCTCACTCTTTCCTAATACCAACGATATGCAGGCTATTATAACCTAGTATGGTGGTATCATTATATGCATGGCTCTTATCCCACCTGATCGTTAAGTAGTGCACATTTGTTTGACGGGTGATTGCTTTAATTGAATGCCACCCGTTGAAATATTAAATAGTCAGCGTATCAGACATACCTTAGTTGTACATACCCAAATGGCTAACGCAGTTTTATTTCAAAACAGGAGAAAAACATTTCCTATATTTTACAGGCTTCTTGTTCTTTTCGATTAAAACGCATGGTTCAAATGAATTACGCTTTTAGGAAGATTTAAGTTTTTCAACATGAATATAAGGTCGATTTGAAGAAATTTCAAATTACAAGTGTTATATTTGTTATTATTCTGTATTTTATTTCCATATTATCTGTGTTTGACTACCTTAATCTTCTTCCCATTTCTCTCTATTCTGAGCGCATCCATCAGTTTAAGGCAACAAGTATAAATTACAGATATCGGGTGTTTTATAACCTTTTTTCAGATGGTTAAAATAAAGCCAACACATGTACAAGCTAATCTTTTATTGTGAGTTTTTGGTATTAATTTTGACTGATTAGATAATATTAGCATTGTTTATCTCTAGGAATAAAACACAGCAAGAAAATGGGTGTATGGAAGATTATCATCATCCAATTGTAATTTTACTTTGGAGACATAAATTCATGGTTTAGTGCACCAACAAAGACCACAAAAGTGTCCCCCCCACGAACAGTTCTGATACTGCAATGCTCACCAAAATGCTAGTCTGGGTTTGGGCAGCACATGTAGGTTATTTGTTGCAGACGTAATCAGAGTTTGATACTGTCATTCTAGTGCCTGTGCCAATGCAGCTCCTTCCTTCCAACAGCATGCTATATATTTTAATCTTTTGTTCATCTATTATCTTTCTTATTTCTCAACAACATGATTCATGTTACACCAACTACTTTTGCCACACTTAGTGGATGCCTAGCACTCAATTAGAAATACTAATTTTAATTGTGGGTCAAAAGGTCAAAGGTCAAGGTCATTTCAATAAGTAAAATGGAAACCACAAAATAATATTTCCACATTAAATTTGGTTTATAAAGTTAATAGGTCACAATTACCGTGATTGAAATTACAACAATAATTATGTACAAAAATATAATTTAATTATAACTTACTGGTATGAGAGTTTAAATACTCATTAGATTTATGAAGGTGTTATCAGGAAATGTATTGTTTTTTAATTGTTAATAATAAATGACATACCAGTTAGATTGATGATGACATTATCCAGATGTTTATTCTAGTTTAAGTATTAATATGAAGTGATATGCCCATGATATTCATGAAGACACTATCTAGATCTGTATTCTAGTTCAATATGAACTGACTTGTCCATTAGATGTTGTATACACTATCTATATCTGTATACTGGGTCAATATGATTTGACAGATCCATTAGATGCTGTATACACTATCTAGATATGTATTCTAGTTCAATATGAATTGACATACCCATTCGATGTTGTATATACTATCTAGATATGTATTCTGGGTCAGTATGAATTTACATACCCATTAGATGTTGTATACACTATCTAGACCTGTATTCTAGTTCAATATGAATTGACATACCCATTAGATGTTGTATACACTATCTAGATCTGTATTCTGGGTCAGTATGAATTGACATACCCATTAGATATATACACTATCTAAATCTGTATTCTGGATCAATATGAATTAACATATCCATTAGATGTTGTATACACTATCTAGATCTGTATTCTAGTTCAATATCAATTGACATACGCATTAAATGATGAATGCACTATCCAGACCTGCATTCTAGTTTAAATAATATCTTATCATTTCATCCATTTAATATAAGTTTTCCTGTCTCCTGCTTGGTTGGACTTTTATTCCACCAATTGATGGCCATCATTGGCAGTATAATCAGATGGTGGTGATAAATCTCTTGATTACTAATATCTCAATCATTCACATGTTTGAACATACTTAAAAAAGAAACAAATATGTAAACACATTTGAATCTTGATTGGCAATTATTGCAACATAAATCGATCTAGCAAAATGGATGACTCAATCAGTTCTCTCTGTGTATATGTGCACTGCAACCTTTTAACATTGCTTTTCATACACTGTTACAACTGCTACACGTCAGATGCCAAAAAATTAAAACAATTTCATAATAAATTGACTTCTGTGCTTATCTGGCTGTCGAAAATTTCCCACCAAGCAATTTGTTTCTTCAATTCCTGGGGTCAGCTATTGTCTAATTGCTCTAACAATGTATGTCTTCTTCAGAGAATCAACACTTTATGTTCAATAGTATTGGAAGCTGGATTTATTTAGTCTTTGTTTCCACTTTTTGATGCTGTTTATAAGTTTTATATGTGGACCCCTCACAACTCCCTAGCTCCATTAATAACCGTCGAGTGAGGCGCCCCCACCATCTTGTGCTGAAATCTTTAAAGGCTTTTATATTTATATGTTGCCCCCCACATTTCTGTTAGAGTGTATTTATCAGTAATGGGTCTGTAAAGTTTTTGATTAAAAAAATGTATTTATATATATTTTTATTTGAACTGGCATACAATCAAATTCATCAGAGTTGTTTAATATTTAAAAGGAAGCCAGAGTTGTTTTTGCTGTTTATAAGTGAATATTGCTTCAGAGACGGTCAGAGTTGTTAGTATGCATGCAGTAAGCAATGACGCTAAAAGAACAATAAGAAACCATCAACATGCATTTCTGGAATTTTCATCACAAGTTTCTTTCAAACCATACTGGAATAATAGGATTGATACCTTCATTAAATGCAAAACTGTTATCTCGGAAAATCCAGTCAGTTCAATGTCAGGTAGAGGCCACAACATTAACATGTATGTACATTCATGTGCTCCAAGTATGGTAGGCATTTATCACATTAAAGAAAACTGGCAGGGTGGCACAAGGTTATGTCATCCAAAACAATGACTTCGTGGAAGTAATCAGTATTACAGAGAGCATGATGTTCATATTCCATTCTGAATCATTGGATGTCCTTGAGAATGCTGTTGGTATTGGATTAACGTCATCTTTCTGTCATATAAAATGCACTACTACACATATGTCTCTAAATTAATTTCCGACTAGATACAGGATCTCATTGATGTTGTCGGTGTATTTAAATGCTTTTAATGGCAGGGTCCCCATTCTAAAGCACAAATTGATCAAAAACATTTTCATGCCGACAGCCACTGCTAAAGTGCCAAGCAGATACTGGAACATTTTAAACGATATTCGTAATTGCCTCATAAATGCTGACATAATACAATTTAATCTTGCATCAGAGTGTTGATTGCAATGCAGGAGATCACGCATGTGCATTATATTTGATAAGCTTGATAGCACTGAGATATCTTCACATGTCGATGCTCAATTCAACCACTATCAGATGCTGCACCAGCCATGTGCATAATGACATGTGCATTGTTGTAGCAAACATATTTGATGTCCGTCAACAATCTACGGTCACAGATGATACTTCAGAATAAGGTTTTCTTCTATAGTGCTTTTATTATTATTCTGGTGCTTACATACACACTGTCGAATATGGTTTCTTTCAAGTATGTCCGAAGGGCAGTCCTTTCCACAAGATAAATGCAAGGATATGGATTAACTGGATTAGTCACTCTGGCTTTATTGTTTGCGTATGTAAATAAAAACTTTATATATTTTGCAGTTTAGCCACAGCTGACGAGAATATGAAAAAGGGGCTTGTCCTGGAGGAATAATAAGGCATATCACAGGGAGAAATGGCTCTTCCCATGGGTGGAACTTTGGCCTCTTTTTTAAATTTCTACTATTGAAACTGCCCAAGGGAGAGATTTACGTCAATTCCAATCATTACAGATTACTATTTTTACATACATGTAACAGGCATTGACTGAAGGTGGTTTTTTTTTTAGATTTTATTAATATAAAGATTACAGAAAACTGTATTTTCTCGAAACATGATAAGTTTAGGATCTTATTTTTAGCAGAGCTACCATTTGATTAAAATCAGATTTCAATTTCACCTAGGACAGTGGTGATTTGATTTAGATTGTGGCGTGTTAAGGCATGTATGTCAACATCTTGAAAATACATTTTCTCGTTTCACCAGCACGATCAAAGTTTTCTCAGGCAAATAGTTTTTGTTTCGAGAAGCCCGACGGGCACCTATCTTTAAAAATTGGATGGCTCAATCTAAAATCATAGGGGTCCTGGGTGTCGGGCTATCATATTTTTATAGCACTGCTGGTGTTGATAAAAGATATGTGAATTGATTGTTGCATTTTGTGGTTACCTACTCTGCCTTTGCCTATTTACGTAACGCACACGTTTAACACTTTTCCCAGGATTTAAAATATCCAATGTTATGTCTGGAAAAGCACCAAGTTTTAGTCCAGGCATTGCATTTGCGTATCCTAGAGCTGCCATTTTGTCAGGATCTCTCTTATAACATTCCTTTGCGAAATGTAATGAGCACAAAGTGCTGTATGGTGTTGTTTTAAAATCGACTTGATTGTAATAATGTATCCATACTTTTTTATGCCTTTATCTTTTGGCTGTCTTTTACTCTGGCAACTCCCACTTGGGTTGCTGGATATTATTACGTCACATCTTGAAATTAACTGAATAGGTGCAGACATTTTGCATACGAGGCTATAGAAATTCAGCTCCTAGAAGATATGCCAATATTTAAATATTGGCACTACGGTCACAGATGATACTTCAGAATAAGGTTTTCTCCTATAGTGCTTTTATTATTATTCTATATTTCCATTTGTTTGTGGTCTTCTTTAAGAATTATCTTGATGAGCATCAAGTCAAAACCTTGGAAAATGCTGCTCGTGCTGCGGATGAGTATTCCTTAGCTCACAAAGTTCCTTTTGTAGGCAAGTCTTCCACTCATCTGTATTCAGGTAGAAAGGTATTTTAGCCTAATACGAGCCCTTCTAAATCTCAACCTGACACACAATTTCAAAGTCAAGCTTCTGATAAGGTCGATTAAAAATCATTGTCTCTTCCTACATGTACATATTGCAAGAAGAAAGGACACATTATTTCTGATTACTACAAATTGAAAAATTAGCATCGGAATCTGGACAGATCTATTCCAAATGCTCTTATTTGGAAGAGGTCAGGGTGATGGTCATGTATTGAAAGCAATATATTTGTTGGGTCTAATAAACCCCATTTTGATTTTATTATGGAGAAGTACGAACCATTCATATCAAAGGGTTCTATATCACTCTTGGGTGATTCAGCGAATCCCGTCCCTATTACAACTTGAAGGGACACTGGAGTTGTTAGTATGCATGCAGTGAGCATTGATGTTAAGAGAACAATAGCATTTCCGGAATTTTCATCGTGACCAACTAAACCACTTCCACATGCTGCACTAGAAAAATGATTAGTAAGACGCATGACCACAAAATTAATTGTACCAGTTATCACTGGGGCCAGTGCATCATAATTAAGCTCATTCATCACCTCAGTGTTAATTGTATTGATTCGTTGGCAGAGAATGTATCCTGCTGGAAAAGATTTTTCCCTGTTTGTGTTTAATGGTTTATACCTGTATATATAGTACGCGTACGTTGTTTACATAGGATAAATCTTTCATAACAGGATACATCCTTTCATTAATGGGACCATATACAAACACTTTCATTCGTGCATCCCGCCGCTGCTTTTTCAGTATCCAAGTGACCTTAATGTAGTTCTTGGAATAGTTGATTTATTTTAATCAAACTTAATATCACTATGTTTATGTGTAAGTTGCTCCTATGGCAATAAAGTGATGTCTTGAGTAAGTGAAAATTCTATTTCATTGTTCTGGAACTGTACTGCAAATGTGTTATTTAAATATTATAGGAATGTATGCTAGGAAATGCATTAGTAAAATTGATTCCCAAATGCAGCTTCTTTAGAATGGCTTGACTTGCATAGAAACCATATGGAGAATATATTTGCAACAACTTTGTCGGAGCTAATTTTCATCAGACTTGGAAGCAACATTTATTGGGACATTCTTCAGCAAAGCCTTTTCCAATGTTGCAACTGCTATCAACCTTGCGATTTCATTAGCATCCAGATGATATAACTATTGGTTCTGAGATGGTGCGCTTAGCAATTCTTTGACATTTATATCAAATGATGATCATTTCTATTCTTTTCATCTTCCTTTGCAATTCTACTATTGTTATTAATGTTGCTACAGTAATATTGTTACTAATATTTCAAACCCGATGTTTTATGCAAAACTACCTATCGATCCAAATCAGACAAAATTAAATATGTAGAGTCCTAACATAAAAACCGTTTGCATTCATAAAAAATATGTGAGTGGAGCATTTAGCATGCTTAATTGGCTAAAGTTAAAACATATATCAGCACAAAGCATGTCAATCAGAAACATTTTCTGCTATCAAGCTGGAAATTATCATGGCATGCATGTCTTTCAAGTCAAAGGCACTTATTTTATTACGTCATTAGTCTTCTAAACCAGTATATGCCAGGTGAGCAATATTTGAAAAACGTTTGGCATGATATTTAATCCTTCTTCTGTTGTCAAGTCCTTCATCACAAATAACTTGATAAAATATTTTTTAAATTTTACTTTACAATATTGCTGACAAAATATTGTATGGAGGATCTGAAATAGTAAATGCACTTATTGTTCATGTGCACTGTAGAATAACAAACTGCAAATGGTAAACCTCTCCTGGATTAACCCTTTCTGCATAGACATCCTTATTTCTTCTTTGGAAGCAGGATAATTGAAAACTGCTTTTTATGGAAAGGAGAAGATGAAGATATGTTGTTATTAGTTTTACCTTTCTTTGTAGAAGAAGATCGATTCATCTGAGGAAATACATTCAAAGTTATCAGAGCTGACTATCCATGAAGGAACCCAAATGTCTTTACAGGAAAGAACTTTGCCACCAGGTAACAAATACCATGCATTTTCAGTTTCTCTAGTACATACATACAGTGCGTAATATAAACCCCTGAGAGACTCGGAAATGACCACTGGCTTGTTTGCAGTCAATATAATGGAAACAATACTCCAGGAACATCATTATTGCAATTTGGTGGTGATAGTAACACAAATGCATACAAGGCTTGTAGTGATCACCAGAGAAGCATTTCGGAGCACTTTTGTTTTACATGAAATTCAAATGTCTTTCAGTCAGGGTTTTAATGAAAGCTGAAATTGTGTTGTCCCAATATTTAAGAAACGTAAAGTTGTAGACACGAAAAATGTAAAGACAAAATTGGCGAGAGCAACACAGGTCACACAGCAACGACTAACTCTTTTGATAAGCACATCTATAAAATTGTCTGAACTATATGATTTTTTAATAATCATTTTCATGTGCACATTTTTATTCTCATTTCTCCAACATAAACTCAAGAAAGGCAAATAATGACTTCATAATTTGCGGAATTATTTATGTTTACCATCTAGACCGAGCTGTAATATAATGTATAGTACTTAGTTTAAGTCGTGCTAAGCATGACCTATTTACTTATTTATTCCCCAAAACATATTAGATGAATAGTTTTCGTTATTAATTGTTTCTACCAAATTTCATTCTTCTTGATCGGATCTCCACTAGACGCACATAGCTATTTCATTTACGTTCATCCATGCTCTCATGAGTTACTCTTTTTTAATGATAAAATGAATGTGAAAAATTGAGGTAATTTGGATAAAAAAATAAATAAGCTTAATTACACAAGGTCAATAACCAGCATATATTCACATACCTGTCACATATTCATGAAAGAATAATACTAATAAACACTAAAATCTAAATATAGATCGACTAACGGCTAATACTTACAATATTACAATACTTTTTGAAGTATTATTTCAGAAATTTCATTATTGTATTGGAGATATTAGTTACGTTTAGTGTAGTGGTGTCTGTCATTTGAATACAAGCTAAGAACTTCATTCAGCGCGAGTTGAAGTCTTCATTGTTCATGTGGTGATGCCATTATGGAAATATGTTCACTAACCTATATGCGAGCTTTGAACGAAACCTTATTGTTGTTCATTGTTGTCATACTGGGATCACATTGCAATGAGTTAGGTATTTACAACTTCCAGGCAAAATCAGAATGTAAGTACTGGTACATTGAAATAAAATTCCTATGCAATAATGCATAAACACAAAATAATGGAGTGGCACTGTTATTGTTACCCGCGAATGCTCAATTCTTATCATCGTCCAATGAAATTATACACACATCTCAATTAAGTAGAAACACTATGAAAACAAACAAATAAATTGATTGATGTTTAAAACAAATTATACTAACTTATAACATTTACATGGAAGAATCATAAATACCATCCCCGAAGGTGGTGTACACGTATTGTTTGCTAAAATCAGTTTGCCTAAATAAATGCATTTTTAACTTACAGCGTGCATCTTGTGATGTCGTCTCAGACATGTCTCTTGGCTTATGCATGGGTCATGAACTGTCAAATGTTTTACCTATTCAGTTTAGGGGGTTGGCTATTTGCGAACAAGCTTCAATGCGATCATATAATGCAGTTACCACAGCTACTTGAACTATATTGATCGGGATACTACGAGGAGAGATATCTTGTGACCCACACCATAGAGTTGATAAGTCAATGTGAGCATGTATTTTGCAAGTGTTAAAAGTTTTTAAAATATTATTGGGGATGACAGGGTCACATTTTATATGAAGGGGCTTGTTCAAGAGTTGTGATGTCATAAATGATCTTCATAATTTCTTAACAAAAATGTACGTTCATATATGCTTTTCCTCTATACTGCAAATATAGTGGTATCTGAAAATATTGTCAACCCAGTGACACTCCTTGGTATACTTTAAAAAACTACAGTCAGTTACTTTTTATAACCAAGTGACACACGTGTGTCTACTGTATCACTGTAATAGACATGTACCTTTTATATTTGTTGAATGTGCCAGATATCCAAGGGAGGAAGAGGGTCTTTTAAGAATGGTATTCTGCCTGACATATTTATTCCAAAAATGAAATGGACTTGTAAGACCTGGATGACTAATTATTGATAATCAAACACAGGCACAGTTAGCTGCATTTAATTACCGATGATAAAGTAGAACAAATTGTACAATATCATATGCATTTGCATTACATGGAAAATATTATTTAATCAAACATAACATAACATAAACATGACGTAAATCTCGGTACATATATATAGTCTGTCATTAATTATTCATTTCACATGAAAACGAGGATGACTACAATCTTATTATCAGGTAATATGGCAGGAAGTGAAAAACAGCGAAACAAATTAACTGATTTCCTGAAAGATATGTTCTTATCCAAATCAAGTTATTGAATGATTTCCTGAAAGATGTGTTCCTTGCCTAAACAAGTTATTAAATGATTGTTTGAAGATGTATTCTTTGCCAAACTAACTAATTAAATGATTTCCTGAAATATGTATTCTTTGCTAAACCAAGTTATTAAATGATTTTCTGAAGATGTGTTCTTTGTCAAAGAAGTTATTCAATTATTTCCTGACAGATATATTCCTTGCCAAAGCAAGTTATTAAATGATTTCCTGAAGACGTGTTCTTTGCCAACACAAGTTATTGAACGCTTTCCTGAAAGATGTATTCCTTTCCAAAACAAGTTATTAAATGATTGTCTGAAGACGTGTTCTTTGCCAACAAAAGTTATTGAACGCTTTCCTAAAAGATGTATTCCTTATCAAAACAAGTTATTAAATGATTTCTTGAAGATGTGTTCTTTGCCAAAACAAGTTATTCAATAATTTCATGACAGATATATTCCTTGCCAAAGTAAGTTATTAAATGATTTCCTGAAGACGTGTTTTTTGCCAACACAAGTTATTGAACGATTTCCTGACAGATGTATTCCTTGCAAAACAAGTTATTAAATTGATTTCGTGAAGACGTGTTCTTTAGCAACACAAGTAATTATACGCTTTCTTGAAAGATTTATTCCTTGCCAAAATAAGTTATTGAACGATTTCCTGAAAGATGTATTCTGTGCCAAAACAACTTATTGAATGACTTTCTGAAGCTGTAATCTTTGCCAAAACAAGTTACTGAATGATTTCCTGAATATGTGTTCTTTGCCAAAACAAGTTATTGAATGATTTCCTGAAAGATATATTCCTTGCCAAAACAAGCTATTGAATGATTTCCGGAAAGATGTATTCCATGCCAGAGCAAGTCAATAAACTATTTCCTGAAAGATGTATCCTTTGCCATAACAAGTTATTAAATGATTTCCTGAAAGATGTATTCTTTGCCAAAACAAGTTTTTGAATGATTTCGAGAAAGATGTCTTCTTTTGTCAAAAGTTTTTTAATGATTTCCTAACAGATGTATTCTTTTCCAAAACCAAATATTACATGATTTCCTGAAAGATATGTTCTTTGCCAAAACAAGTAAAACAAGTTATTAAATAATTTCCTCAAATATGTGTTCTTTGTCAAAACGTTATAGAATGATTTTATGAAAGACGTGTTCTTTGCCAAAACAAGTTATTGAACGGTTTCCTGAAGCATGTATTCTTTTCCAAAACAAGATATTAAAATATTTTCTGAAAGATGTATTCTTAGCCAAAACAAGTTATTAAATGATTTCCTGAAAGATGTATTCTTTGATTAAACAAGTTATTGATTTCCTGAAAGATGTGTCCTTTGCCAAAACTAGTTGTTGGTGTTGTAGGGTTTAACGCCTTTTTTCAGCACACGATAGGCTATACATGGCGGCGAGTATTAATGGTGGAAGAAGAACCCGGAAAATCCCCAGAAAGAACCACCGACCCATGCGAAGCTACTGGCAAGCTTCCTCACATACCCACATTGACAGAATCCGAGATACGATCCTGCGCAGGCAGGGGTGAGCTGGCAATGATCCGTAAGGGAGTACGCTTCAGACCATTCGGCCACTTGGGGCCCCGCATAAACAAGTTATTAAATGGTTGTATATTGGTGCTTTCTTTCCTGATTTGTAAGCAGGAAAATCTACATGTTTTAGTTGGCATGGTTGTACCATCATCCCAAGCAGCAGTTCTGAAATTGTAAATTAATTTTCTTTAATAATATTTAAGAGTATTTTGGCTTTTACACGTATTATTTAATGTAACTGGCATACAGAACAAGATATCTCATCTTTGTGATTAGAGAACTTTTATGAGATTGATGATTCCAAGCAAGGCCTCTTAATGACCATTAATGTTAACTTCTGGCAAGGACTGCCACCATCTGGGTTAAGTACGATTTGCTACCAGGAAAGCAAGTCAATTGACAAATGTGATATATGAAATGTTTTAAAATGTTAATTGTGCAGTGGAAGATGGCAGAGGGGTGTCAAAGGGGGAGCAAACGGCCTGTGTGCCTCTAGTTCTTTCTGGTTGGATCACAACTTTTGCTCTGTTCATTTCAATGTTCATCACAAAACAATTTATAAATATTTATCCAGTATTATTGAATAAAACATTTAGCACATTATTAATTTTCTTTCTTAGTACATGGTTGACATTTCCCCAGAGAAAACTCTGCAGAATGCCAATTTTGCAGTAATAATTAATTGTATTGTTCAAACTGAGTAAATATATAACTAAATGTAAGTGTCAGTTAATAAACTGATATAATAATAGGTTTATTTAGCTTTCAAACAAATGGCTTTAGGAATAGCTCAAATATCTTATTTTCAGAATTGTCACCACCTCCTTCAAAAATGTAATTGTGTTTGTATAGTACATTCATTTTGTTTCGATAAATTTATTTAACGCTGATATTGTTGTAACACATTTACTTGTATAGAAGAAACTATATGAATATTAGATGTTATGGGGTCCATTTAATATTATAGAAAAGCTATAGAAATAGTACATTTATATAGTACATTTAATTGTATGCAAATGTATTTGCCTGCATTTAATTTTTAACGTACTTTTACATCGTGTCAGTCATATCGCTATGATGTCTGCAGTGTGTCAGTTTTTTGTGATGTATAGCATTGGGGCATAATACCGCAGGTATGTAACACAATGTCCCACCCAGACACATTATCCTGACACCAGGCTGACCATTTCTAACACAAACATCTTAATGCTGAGTGCGAATCGAGGCACCTGCTAGCATAATTTGTAGAAGTGTCTGGTCTGACTCGGTCTTGTCTCGAATCCACGACCTTCCGCATCCGAGGCAGATGTGCTAATCCCATAGACCACCTGAGTGAACTAATTATATGGAAGAAACTATAAATATTATAGTTTATGTGGTACATTTAATTGTGTGGACGTAACTAAAAATTGATATTCCCATTTTTGTTTTAATTTGATATAAATATGTGTGGCATCAAAAGTCTCTCAACTTTATGCAAGTTATTATTATCTGCCTTAAATATTGTAAATAGAAATAAATCTTACAGCAATATCAATATATTTTTTGCATATTGCATAACCAGTTTTTATGGAAACCACTCTGGTATCAAAGCCCTCCAAGATAAATAGGTTACTGAATATGGAACCACCAATAATACTAAATAAACATCTGAGTCCTACACAAAGGAATTTGATTCAATTTCAGATATTTCTCATCACATAAGTTGTACTAAAACATGTTTGACGTAAAATATTATGCAACAATGATAAATATATCTTGATTGATCAATATGAGGAAAATAAACGACCTTATCAAAAGCCTAACCAATATATCTGTCACCCAAAGGAAACTTTCCTGATCAATATCATTTTCATGAGATTTTCAACAGGGTCGACTTTCTGATCAACATTAGTCTTGTCTGTTACAAGTGGATTACATACTAACTTTGTTCTAGCTTGCTAATAATAAATGAAAACCCTTGATGGGTGAAGGTTCCACTGTTCTGCTGTCACGGGTCATGACACAAATATACAAAATGGAGATGAATATTAATAAATGAGTACGCTACTCCCACAAAAAAGAACAAAGCACCTGATAATTAAAGACTATGTGAAGCTCTTGTGTCCCTTAAAAGTTTAACAGGATATGTTGGCAGAATCCCGGTTAGTGATAAACGGACTTTTGATATGAATGGTTCATTAATCTCTATACTAAAATCAGACTGCGATTTGTTTGACCCAATTAATGCGTTGCTTCCAATATTTGACTGCTTAAACATAACATCATTTGGAATTAGCTCTGTCTTGATTAAATTGCTTTTTTAGCAATCTGTAATAAGGTGCCCTTTTCTCGTGCAATAGCTGCACATACTAAAAGATAATGATTTCTGATCAGTCTTATCACAAATTCGATTTTTGAAAGTTGTGCTATATCGAGATTTGGAAGTATTTTTTAACCAAACATTTGCTGAGAAGAAGACTTATGAGAGAATCTTGTTGAATCAAGCAATAATTATAGCTGTACGAGCAGCATTTTCTAAAGTTTCATCGACGTAGGTTTTGAGGTCACTGTATGCAAGTCTTGAACTCTTCAATTAAGCTGTATGTACAATAACCTCTATTGGTGTCTTCACCAACCTTCATGGCTGATAATGACCTACAAATATATTTTTTTGTCTTGCAAATTCTACAGGGGTCCATCCAGTTTCTTTTCTCTTTTAGTTCTTAAACCTTTGTCAGTATGATTCGGGAACCAAGTCATAACCCTTCAAAAGATACATTCCTTAACCATATCATCACCAACACTTTGCTCTATCGAATGGGAAGTGTACACCTCATGTACTTTACTGATAAGTATATTTGTAACAATAGAGTCCAATACTTTCTTGCCTACTTCAGTTGTTGTGCATCGTGGTTTTGTTTTTCTTCTTCAACTGACTCAAACAATGACATCATCTCCAGTATATTCCTGCCACATATCTCGACATGATGAAGGATTCAATTATTTACTGCAGAAAAGTACAAGATTTGTCATGACGATTAATGGATTTAACAATTGATTTGTGAGACTTGTTATCCTGATATATCCCATGAACTACGAATGTCCCAACATACTCATTGTCACCTCCATGCAGAAAAAATAAACGACATTCTCCAGAAAAAACAGTACAAGTCAATCAAAACATAAATACTCCTAGATTCTTTCTAGACTTTTCCTGGTCCAAAATGCAAATAACAGCACTCTGCACCCTGTCATCGACCTACGCTGGCTCAGTCAGTTAAATCACACTCCTTGGTTCTTGACGGAAACACCACAGCACATTTTGAATTCCGTACAAAAGGAGGACTTCTACAATATCTGTGGACCTATACGATGCATCTATTTATGTCCTTATTCACATTTCTGAAGTTCCTGAGATTTGCCTACAATATCATTGTTTGCCAATTCATAGCTCTCCCATTTGGACACTAGCAAACAAAATCTTCTGATGAACTGAGTAATGGCTCATGTCGAAACTACGTGTTCAGCAGTAACGTCGTTACTGGTACAACATCCAGCAAACAAATCAGGTGAGTTATATCTGAGAAGATGCCATGTTAACCCTTATTACCATGCTTATGAATCTGAGCTTTCTTGTCAATCAGGATAAATCCTGCCTAGTTCCATATTAGCAATGTGTTAATCTAGAATTATGGACAATTTGAATGGGAAAAGTCATGGACCAACAACCTTATCAATCTTATAACGACAATTGCACAGAAAATCAAGATATTCAATCATCTGCTCTGACGATCAAGACTGCAGTTGTTTCATCACAAACAAGAGCTAAATAGCCTGCAAGTCTGGATCAGATTAAAAAGTCCCTAAAAATAAACAGTTCTCACAACCAGTTATCAACAGATTTGCTCAAGCAAGAAGGCACTCCACTCTGAAATCACACGAAGGTAAATGGCATGTTTTCACACATTGTTGTACAAAAGAGTACATCATACCTCTCCATGCATCTATACCTCAAATAACTATTTTATTCATCTGGCTCTTTCAAGAGAGAACATTAGCATCAATACGATAAAAGGTCGATCGCTGTTACCTTTCGTCGCAATGAAGAGACTGTATTTATTGGAGAAAGAAAGAATTATAGGATGTTCTCGCCAACTGTGATTAATCACGTCCAAAACATTTGACTTTGTGTCCAAATTGGAACCTATGTTAGGTACTAGCTTGTTGAACAGGGTACGATTTGAACCACTTCCTTATTGACGGCTTGCAGAAGTGGTGAAATGCATGCTGTATTAGTGGACCCAGTTTGCATGCAATTCCGAAAAGATGGGTCAGTTTAACACATGATCGCAACCTCATTCATTGCTAAGAACAGGACAAAATGGGTAAACAGGTGTTTTTCATGAAACCATTGTTTATTATGGACACTTCAACTCAAGACCACCTAGAAGACCCAGTGCGATCTTTGCCGTGGTAGCCTGTACATCAAGGGAGTTCATGCCTATTTTTATCTCTCAAACAAGAACAGAAAGATCTATCAGCAGAGATTCTTTCATTCTGGATAAAGTGAGTTATTCGCTTTACATCTCAATAAACAATCCCAGCTCAAAACATATTATTATGTATTTCGGAATATGAGGTTAGAGCACTTGCCACCAGCATAGCATTTGACCGGAAATGTTCACTGACCTTATTCAGGTTGTGGGATTGAGACAGGAATCCACTTTTGCCAGCATTATATCACATATCTTTCATTCCAGAGGGCTCACATCGATCTAGTGTTACTGGCATCCAATGCACAACAGGTTATTTAACAGCCTCATAAGATGGGGCATTGCCACTTCTACTATATATGTTAGGGGTGTGTGTGATTCTCTATCTAAAGCCGATCCCTAACAGAATGAGTCTTCTCCAGTCAGATTATCTAGAGCTGTCTCATATACCTTAGCTGACCGAGATGGCATCTCCGGGTTAAAATGATGTATATCCCTCGACCTCTTACCTATTTTAAACCTTTATGATTGAGTAACCGTTTTAAGGAAGAAAGCAATTTGTTCTAGTAAAGTAAATTTCTTCAAAAATACTTAACTTCACCTAATACAGATACACATACACCCTCACAGCAGTTGCATCCAGATAGAGAGAGCATGTCATTTGTTTCCTTAGTAACTGAAACTTTCATGGGATTTGCTGCCAATCCCTATACCAAGGGGAGATCATTTTTATCAACCACCACGTACGTTAGCAGTAAACTTTTAATTTAGCTTAAAGTTATATCTGGTATGTCTGGATTTGCAAGGCAGTAGTAGTCCTTCTTTGGTATTATTGGTAAATATTATTGATCAAGCATATAACACTATACCAAATTGTTTTATATTATTGCATTACAATAAACATAATTTAACATTTAAAGCAGCATAATATTAGTAATGAAACTGCAAGGAACATTTTCTTGCATAGATGCTGATAACAGCATCTTCTATTTAAAAGCACAATCAACAAATAGAAAACTCTGAGTTTATTACTAATTCTCAGATGTATAATCATTCAAATTCCAGTTGACACCACTTCCAATTAAAAACAAAAAGGAAAACAATATGTAAGACACTGAATTTATGATCAAATGCAAGCCACGTGTTTAGACAGTAAGCAGCAATGATACAGTTACGAAATTGAATACACATATACAAAACAATAAACAAGTTCAGTGCTGACTGCCTTCGTTCTGAAAGGGAATGGCCATTTAACTTATGGGGCTAAATTATTATTTCCAAATGTCATATTTGTTATTCTTTCATTTAACATATGATACGTCTGCTTCAAATAAAACAAGGACTGGTATAGTGTCCTTTTATAATACAAAAACAAGAATCTTTGTTTCTCTCACTGAATCCACAAAACGCAAGCTTGCAAGGGTCATACATGGTAAATCTCACCCAACTTACAGAGACCACGTTGGCTCTGATGTGGTCATCCACGACGTCTCTGCCATTAAAGCATTGTGTGCTGAGTATTATCCATGAGCCTCCTTGACAATTCTGCATTGTGAGATGGATAAATCCTCTCCTTTCTCTCTCTCTCTCTCTCTCTCTCTCTCTCTCTCTCTCTCTCTCTCTCTCTCTCTCTCTCTCTCTCTCTCTTCATCCCCATGTTGATGTGTGGCTCCAAAAAGTACATGTGAGCTGTACTTATATCACTAGTAAGTCAGATAATTCAGTTTTATTAGGAAGGATCATATCCATGGGGGTGGCGCAATTTGTCATTAGTCAAGGTTACCGTGACTGTGTGAAGAAAAATGGTTTATGCACAAATACTTCTCTTGATCAAGAACCTTCATCAATGTTTATAATGACATGCATATTTGATAGAACACAAGTCCTCTGATTTTAGGTCAAAAGTTCAGAACGTAATGTTACTGTGATTGAAAGAAGAATTTTTTTCTTCTGCATAATAACTTAGTTTCAGAACATGTGCCTTGAACTTTTAGTGGAGTGCTTGCACTTTGGTATGGATCAGGCCAATCTATTCTGGGGAAAAAGGTCAAATGTTTAGGTCATTGTGTCTGAAAGATGGATGCTGCAAAACTCTTTTTATTTCAGAATAAATTCCTCGACCAGACGTTGTTGATAGCTGGTATATACGGTAATTGTTGTTGTTGTTCTTGTAGGATTTAACGCCATTCTTCAGCACAAGATAGGCTATACATGCCAACCAGTATGGATGGTGAATGAAGAAACAACCACTGACCGACCAGAAGCTAATGCCAAGCTTTCTCACATATCCACATTGGCTGATTCCGATTCTCGAACCCATGCCGACAGAGGTGAGATGGCAGTGATCTGTAACTGAGTGCTTTAGACTACTCGGCCACTAGGGCCCTTATATAAGGTTTCAAAGAAACCCATTAAAGTCACAGTCAGTCTAGTAAGAAAATAGTTTGTTCATAGTCCCTTAAGTTAAAGTATATCGCTTGACCAAAGGTACCAAATGATTGAGAACCACTGATCCATAATTTGCAAAGTCATCTATGCCTTATTAATTCTTTTACACACTGATAGACACAAAACAAATGGATGTGCCTTACTGGTTTTTCATAGACTAATAAACACAGGACATGTGGCATGTACCTTACTTGTTTTTCATAGACTAATAAACGCAAAACAAAAGTGGAATGTGCCTTACTGGTTTTTCATAGACTAACAAACTCAAGACATGTGCAATCTCCCTCACTGGTATTTCATAGACTAATAAACACAAGACCCGTGGAATGTTCCTTACTGGTTTTTCATAGACTAATAAACATACAGACAAGTGCATAATGTACCATTATTGGTTGTTATTAATAAACTTTTCACTTTTGTTCAGAAAGAGGAAATACAAAACAAATACAAAACAGTTGACATGGAGTGATTCATCATGAAAAAGTACAATAGACAACATATATAACATTAATGAATTATATTTACTTACGTGAGTATTGGCATATTATTTGTTAATCAGTATCCCTTTATGTAATGTTTTCAGGATTCTGATATGCTTAAAATCACATGCTCTAGAAAAACTTATACCTTGGAAGACTTGTCTGGAGAAGGGCTGCTGATGTAGTTACAGACCTAGATTTGCACCATTTATCAACCATAAATATAACTTGACAAGTAAACATTATGGTAATTCAACATTTAATCTTATGTAAGAATATATGTACACCTACATATTTCATTTTGATTGCATAAATTAATTGGTTTTTAAAAGCAAAACATACCACATATGTTGATAGCGATAAATCACATATTTTCCTTAAGATATTAAGACCTATTTATTTTACAGAAATGACAACTGAATGGCATTTCACCGTACAAGACCTCCAGGATGCATGGCAATCACTTGAAGTCTATCTTTCAGAAGAGCTTTATCCAAAATGTCTTTTGATTTTATTTGAAAAGGAAAGATTATTGTCTGCAGAAGAGTGTGAAGAAATGTACAAATTGAGGAGAAGACAAGTTGTAAAAGAACTCCTCCAAAGGATCAAGGCAAAGCTTCCTGAAGCATTTTCATCTTTTCTGCATGCCCTGAATGAAACTAAACAACAAGTAGTTGTGCAAGGGTTGAGGCAGCAAATTGAAGGGATATATGTCCGACAACCTTCAACCCATGGTCAAGAAACTAATGGTATGTTCATACTTGCGGCTAAATTATAAAGTTTCTAGCATGCATACTTCGAGAATTTCATGCTTACCGAGTGTAATTATTTAATCAATACTTCTAACTGTATGATTTTCACTGTTGTCGCCCTTAGACATCGTCTGTACAGCAATTTTTAAGAGCTCTCCCATAGTGTGGCTTTTTATATTGTATTTCTGGTACTGGTATAGGGGCATGTTTCCTTGCTATACACCTTTAGTTTTGTGGTATCGCAGTACCTATTTCAAATGATGATAACTACTTGAAGTGGTACTTTTGATTTTCCCTTAAAGTCAGTATTTTCATAATAATGAAAATACATTGTACACCACATCACAAACAGACATGAGACAGTTGATTTATATTAACTACTTAGCAAATGATATGCATGTCGTACATGAGCAAAATGACATCAGTATTTAAATATTATTCATAAAGATTTAGGGATTCAAACTATATTTCAGCAGTGGACTATTATACCCTTAATATGGAGCTGCTTAGGGATGGAAATACATTGCATGAGGCCGAGTCCAAAACTAGAGCTTACATGGATATAGGTTGCATGGTTTTCGACTTTGAAATGCGGTCACAGTGTTTCAAGTGGGAATGTGGAAGTATCATTGTATATCTGCGGCCAATGGGGAAGCTTACAAAGGAGAGATTAGACCTTTTCTGTCAGCACGGTGGAATGAAAAATTTTCTGTTGGATTTATTAAAGAAGAAGGATATATTCCCATCTCTTCCTGGTGGTGAAATATCTATACACATACAAGTATGCTGTTACGACAAAGACACCGGTTCAGAAGGTAATATCAAAACTAAAAATATATCTGATTTACACAGTTGTCATGTTATCATTTAATATTTATGGGCACCTTCAGACATTTTTTCTAATGCATACAAGGGACAATTGCAGGAAAGATAATTATCGTTTTAAAAGCAGTATAGATTAACTGGTAGTAATTGTGGCTTCATTGTTTTATAAAGAGAAAACAAAACACTAATTAATGTTCTTAATATGAGAAATCATAAGAATATTAAGATTAAAAGGTCCATTAATTTTTTGGCAATAATTTTATCATATAGCTTCTTCCAAGATGTTGTAACTTTATGTGTAATTATGGCAAATATTAATAACTGTAGGTTTAGTAATCTGCATATAGTTCAGCATTTTTTTAACGAGTTCCTCTTTAGAAATAGGGAAAAATTTGCCTTAACTAGTTTTAATAAGAGTTTGATTGAAGTGATACTTAGAAAAGTTTTCTTCTAAACATCAATTTGGAATATGAAATTATATTCATGATTTTTTTTAGATTCAGATGGAGATACGCAGATGATCAATGAACATTCTGTCATTCATGATAGCTTTAGAGTCACCGATAGCTTTATAGTTACAGATAAAACGGAAGTGATTAAACAAAATCTGATTAATCAGTATGAATACATGATTGAAGAAATTGAGCCATTGAATTTCAAGGACACATTTGTAAGCAGAGGAATTTTGGATGTGATTTTTTTTGAGAAACTCAAAATGCGGAGAAGAAAAGAAAGAGCAACTGACTTCCTGAATGAAGTTTTGGTTAAAGGCAATCCAGCACTTGAAGCTCTTGTACATGATCTGAGGGACAGTGGACTTGATGACCATGTTAGAAGACTCTGTATTGCCCCAGAGAAAGATAAAGGTTAGAGGCCTTTAAAAATGCAAAATGTGTATTAGAATATTTAAAAGATTCAATGTAGAAAGAGTCTCACAACCTTAATTCTTTCTTCTCGCTTCTGTTATTTGATTTAAGATAAATATTTGGTTGATTACATGCATCACCGAAATGGGATCTCTGATACAATACAGTAATGTTCATTAGGGGATATGATAGATAAACGTAGCATAATTCTTTCAGATCCAATGACAGGACAACACATAGGACATGTTTGTGTGGGGCATGATTTTTAAATACAGTTGTCCTCCTCCTATAAAGTCAACCCTTCTGCAACGTGAAATTGGTATTTTAAGACCGGTAACCTTTCTAGATGGTGATCACACATTCGGGAATAATAATTTCATGTAAAATATGATTGGCATAACTAATTTATAATTTATAAAATCGTTCAAATGTAATCAAACTGATGTACATGTAATAAAGCTTAATACAACAATTTTCATTTTAAAAGAAAATTTAAATAATCTTATATCATGGTTGCATAACCACCTTATCAACAAAATTCGTATATTATTTAGATGAAACTGCCATTATCTGTCAATTTCATTTTTCTCTCTGCTATAAGATGTATAACTGACGATGCTTATTTGAATCTTTGTGTCATATAATTTCACAGTGGTGATCAAAGGATCCTCTCCATTTTCGTTTAGTATGAATGTAATTTCCGTAAAATGTTTACGCATCACTATTAGATAGCTTACCAATTCCTGAATCGAAGAACCCACATCCATGCAGATGTAACAACTTTATTTTCCATAAAGTTGTTAGAACCGGCACATCCACGCAGTCTCACTAAACATGATAGGCTCATGCACAACTATATCTCTTCTCTTTTTAAGGATCAGAATTTTGTCTATAGTTACAAATTCTCACTTAAAGGTAAACTTAAGCATATGTGTTATCAGAGGCTTACACCTTGTGTATCCGCGAAAACAAAGAGTTCTAGTGGGCTGACCAAATTGTTTTGATTATTTTCCATATATTTGATTCCAGTTTAAGTGTTTACATTTACTACAAGGGTAAGTTTTGAGTTTTATTACAGCTGATTAATATAGTAAGCATTATTAATAACTATTAGTCACAACAGTATAAATTATGCATTCCTTCATTCATTATTTACTGTTTGTGGCACACATTTAACTTCATGGCTCCTTCTTTATCTTTCTTATATCTCCAACAGCATATTACTTTGAGTTTATTCTCATGGGTAAGGGGTCAAGATTTTAAATCCGCTAAGGCCAACATTTTCTCTTATAAAGCTTCATCTTTGTTGTGATGATAAAATATAATGTTCTGAATTTTTATTTCAAAATGCCAAGAAGTGTAGGTAAGTAGAGGCGAAAAGGGCACATGAAACATGCACTCTCTTTGCATGTCCTTGATTTACAAATTGTGTATATATGCACTGATGTGTAATTTGTTATATATGTTCCAACAGTATATTGGATCATTGCTAAAACCATGAATATTTATAACAGAAGGATAGAAGTGTAGTGTTCCATCTGTCCTTCTGAAACCCCAAAGAGCTCTGAGTGTACGATTTAATAATATGATCTAGTGTGTTCCTCGAATAAATAAAGAAGCGACAGTACCCTCCTTGAGACAGTTGCTGTTAACATTAATTGGAAGGTTGCAGCTTTTTCTCTGCATGATATTGTGATAGAGTGTGATTCCCCAATAAATATCATATCTTCTCGGAAGAAGGCTGCAACACTAGGGGCTGTAGTCTCAAAGCTGGAACCCCTAGGTACATAAAAAAGTGGCAGCACCTTCCTGTATATGAGAAAAGATCTATATTCGGTGGTAGTCTAGCAGCACTCTATTATGAAGATAAATATGCTCCCAACCCAGTATTTTCCAGGTATTGGATCCCTTCAATGATAATGATCAGTTTCCAAAACGGGTTATGTCACCTTCTGGATTTCTAACCCATGGTGTGTTTTAGCCACCCATTTCTCCCCAGCTCGAGTTGTCATTGTGTTCAGTTGACTAGTCACTGATCAACATTCAGACCTCAAGAGATATTGGACAGCAATTACCACCACTCACCACTAGTGACTGCTCATCATTCATGGGGTTAGGTACCAGTCATTGATGATGGACATTCATTCACCGGTGTTACGCCTATTTAATTTGCATTGTTTTTTAGCTTTCTCCATGATTGAATGGATGTATATTTGTATTTTTAATTGACGCTAATCCAAACTCAAGTTCATGGTCTACCTGGATAATGGCATTTATATTTTATGCTACTTAATACTGTACATAGATAATATCCCTCTATGGTTGGAGATTAAATACTGTACATAGATAATATCCCTCTATGGTTGGAGATTAAATATTCAGGTTATTATTAATCAAAGTATATATATGTATCTCAGTGTAGGACATCATATTTTCACTTGGAAATCCTTCACTTCTGACAGCCTTGAATGTTTTAGAACGTTAGCCGACATAGATATGCATCCTAGTTCTTTTAGTATGTCTTAGCTTTTTTACCAATGCTGTTTACTGGAAAATTTACTTATTCCCCCACATCATAATATCCAAGGTGAAACTGTATTATTTTTGTGTTCAGACTTTTATTTGTGTGAATTTATTTTTTTCAATTATTCTCTTGAATTACAAAGTGTTCATTAATACTTCTTGGACTAAATTGTTAATTTGGAATTATAATGAATTCATTCAAGGAGATTTGGGATTATATTTTTGTGATGCATCTAAACAAAAACTGCTAAGGCATCTCAATATTCCAGGCATTGCCACATGAGCAAATTCAAGACTAAAATCACATCGACACAATCAGTAGTGGAAAACCATTCTAATTCAAATGGAACATCTTACATTTGGACTTGAGATAGAAATGTTTGGACTATTAGAAATATAATTCACAATACTGTAAGATCTTTGTAAACTTTTACTTTCTATTCTGGGAAATACTAATTTGTTAATTTTGTTGTTGGTTTTCGCTTGTTTATGCTACTTAGTTTATTGGGGCCCCGAGTGGCCGAGTGGTCTAAATCGCTTTCCGTTACGGATCACTTTCATCTCACCTCTGTCTGCGTGAGTTCGAGTCTCAGATTCGGCTAATGTGGGTATGTGAGAAAGCTTGCCAGTAGCTTCTTGTGGGTCGGTGGTTCTTTCTTGGGTTTTCCCGGGTTATTCCTCCACCATTAATACTGGCCGCCATGCATATTCTATCGTGTGCTGCGAAATGGCATTAAACCGTACAACAACAATTTAGTTTATCATAGTGTTGAACAATAAACAATATGTATCAGTCACTGATCAGCAAGTTTTGTTAGTTGTACACCAGTTCAAAGGTTAATACATGTCAATATATATATATATATATATATATATATATATATATATATATATATATATATATATATATATATATATATATATATATATATATATATATAGAGTCAGGGATACCCACCCACCCACGTCCTTTTCCACACAAGTGAACTGTTCGGTGGCAGGGATATTCTGTATTTATGCAATCTTGTGTGAAATGGGATATAATCAATGTCCCCTCCTTACGATGTTATCATTAAATCTCTGCGATATCGAGCTTCCCGTTTCAAGTGAGGAAGCTTTTTCATCATTATGTAGCATCATGGAATACCACCTACTGTGCCCCCTCCCAGTGAATAGCCTGCTCATCTTGTATGGGCAGTGTCAGATCACCTTTTCCCATGGCATGGACCGGAAGAATTGTTATCATTCAGAAATGGTAATCACAAGGAACAATTCAGTCATGTTTTATTCGGAGTCACACAATGACATTGTCATATCTTCCCAGTCTGCCTTGTGTCCCCTCGAAGCAGTTATCAGGACTATGATATACTGTCTCTCTGATTTATTCTAATTAAAATAATAGCCTTCTTACGATCCCATATTCCTTCCCATCAGGCATCACTGCTTTCGTGAGACCTTTAGACTTGCCTCTGTTTATAAAAGTTTACTGCCTCACTTGGCCCGTATTAAGTTCTTTCCACCATCACCCCACCCATCTTTAGACACTGGAGGTTTGCAAGTCATGAGTTCATTGGGAATATTCTCTAACCATCCTGTAAATACCGTAGAGGCTTTTGAGACTAAGGCCAGGTTGGTTGTGAGTATAGCTGTTCTCTGTGACTACCATTAGTAATTTGGAGGGAGGAAGAATCTTCATCAGATATTGCTTTGCTACATTGACAGGAAACAATCATCAAGTCACCAAGACCTGGCTTCTCTTTGACCATGTTGCTCTCACCCAAGTTACTCCACCTCTGTAGAGATGTAGATTTTTGGACACCTTGAAGACATTCCTAGACCATAGCAAGGACTTCCTTAGGGTTGTTTCACTGGAGACAGATGTCTTTATCGCTGCCCTATAACTTCTATTGCCTCTCATTATCTGAGAGATTATCATCTTAGGTCTCTCACTTTGGCTCCAGTTCCTTAGAAAATAGCCAGGCATTGTCCTCAGCCTGATCAAGCGATGGGCACATCTAGGAATTTCGTACTGATTCTACAGTGTGAGCCTGATTAACTCTCTTGACAGAGACCTGCTCAAGCATCATCACAAGTTAATGGTTCCTTCCGATATTAAATGAGCGTTAGTATCTTACATAACTCACTTGTTTACTTGGACCATTATCTTGTTTCAGCAGTGACAAATAACCAGACTAAAAAAAAGAGATTTTCATTGTGCACTCCAAGCAGGAAGGAAATTGAGGCTCAGTACCGATATTTCTACCCCCACCCTACCCTATTAAATTCCTGGAAGAGGAACCTGTGAAGATGGGGATTGTAGCATCACTATAAAATACTCATCTATATCAGAGACGGTTCAGTTACCATCAATTTTCTGGATGCATATTACCACATCGTTGCCCAAGAAATACTTCCTTTCTTGAGTTCTCTATGCATGGCAATTATGACATGTTTGTTCCAGCATCAGCGTCTAGAGTCTTTGCTAAGGTGAATGGAGTAGTTATTGGTCACATCTTAGGGTGTCTAACAATCCCACTTATCAATTACTTCATTGACTGGCTGCTGCACAATAGCTGTAAATTATCTTTGTTGCATCATATTAATCCCGCTGTTGGTTGACACAACTTGTACCCACCTGGACAGAGATGACTGTCCTTTTCAGGATTTCATTTATGCAAGAATAAATTTGCTCACCTGATAAAGGAAGTATTGGATCTATTTGAGAACTAGATAGGGCAAAACAGCTGACATTGCTTATCTTTTCTTGAATGCTTTAACTTTGCAAAAGACCAGGTACTCATAGGAAGATTTCATTTATATCCTCCAGTTTCTTCTGTTGGCAATCTGGAAACCACACAAAGATTATATACCAGCCTAAATTTATTTAATATCAGCATTACGATACTACCTTGAATAGTGGTAAAACTGAAGATACATTCTGACTGGAGTTCCACTGACAGCACCTATATGTTCATTGACCTGTCAGATGCAGGATCGAACACAACAGGTCAGAATCAATATTTTTCCAGGCCATTGGTACCAGGAAAAGGTCTCCCCTGCATAAATGATTTGGAAATAAATGATGTTTCCTTCACATGAAAGGGTACATTGATCCTTTGGGCTATTGCATGACGATCTCCATAGACAACACATTTGTGATTGCATACCGCAGATGACAAGGAGGCACTAGTGCTTCTTCTCTCTGCATGGAAGTCTGGGACCTTCAGTGCTGTGAAAAGTGAGAAGGAATTAAACAATGTTTTTACATTTGGGAAAGAGAAACATGTTTAGACAAACTTTGTCTAGAAAAGGCTAATGACCTCCTTGACAAATTCATTGACTTTAGTGATACCTTACTGAAAACAATCTACTGTAGCAACGGGACTTTTTCAAAAGAGTCCACCGGTTATCCACCTTACGCCAAGTGATTTATCTACCAGGTGAATTTTTTGCACGCTACCTGAGTATATTTTGCAGATCTAAAGATGATCTACCTTTTAGGTTATTACTTGAATGTGAATAGACTCTTTTATTTAGTTTGCTAGGACATTTGTTTTTCTTTCTGCAGTAGCAAATTTGTTATTCTTCCTCTGTGAAGAGAGGTAATGCTTGACATACACAAATAAATGGGATGGGGCAGCTCTTTCAAACACATTTAAATTCTCCAATTGTCTGGCCATTGACCTAGATCCTCATTTAGTGTAAATTATTTAGTACATAAAGCTGTCACGATTGGTATATCGCTCTATCATGCTCCGTTTGAATCTTGCATGAAGTTTCATTTCACTGAAAAATGTTTTTTAACTATTGATTCGGAAAGTAGAATAAGAAAACTGCATAACCTCACTATAGAGATGGGATGTCTGTTTCATTGAGAAGTATTACTTACTAAAAACAAACTTCCTTTTGTACTGCCATCTCTGATAAATGTCTCCAAACTCAATTCCGTCATGTGCTTAGACGATCATTGTACACAGTTTTGCCAAGTCTGGATACTCGCATTATATTTGATATCTTTCAGAAGGGAGAAAATGGGTAGGAATGGCGTTTCGTTCCTTCTAGGGTGATCTTTCATCATTCATCACTTCCTTGGATTTCGCTCGCTGTCAAGAGGGTTTATCGGGCCCTCAATGTGAAAAGCCTTTCATTCATGAGAATAAAAACCCACATAGTAAGGCTATCACCATTCCTTTAGCTTATCTCAATCATATATCATTGACTAGGCTTTATCTCTGGGTCAAACATCTGCAGCAAAATCAATGACCCAGTCTACTGCTATTTAACAGCAGTGAACGCTGCTTCTTGTGGTACATAATTTTGTTCCATTTGAGGTCATCAGCCTCGCTCCTAACTGACAACGTAGTGACAAAATAATGATGAGTAAACATATTGCTAAAATCAAAATGTAGGATTCAGAGGAGAGGGGCACAGTTCTCAATAATTTTATTTAATAATGCTTAACAGCCGCTATTGCCTGATGTCCTCATCCCACTTCGAGGCCCTAAAATAGAATGAAGATATGCTATTGCACATTTAGTTAGTATAGAACTTTCTTTAAAAGGAGTATGGTACATCGTGATTTTTCAGTTACAGAAAGGATACAATACACAGAAGTGCTAAATAAGTATACATAGTTAAAATAAGTTTTCTCTGCTTATTAAATATAAGTAATAAAATACTTAACATTAATGTTAAGCTCACTTTTCTATAATGGAAAATCCTTGCCATTCCTGGATAAACTATCTTTCATGTTTCCGAAATAGTCCGCCCTCACTCTTTCTTTTGGACAACATCTTCAGTCAGACATGGAAACACATTAACTTGAAGAGAAACTACATATAGTGATAGTTGTACTAAATTTGGTACTTTATATTAATATTGTTTAGTGAAATCTTATAACTCTGTCAATATTCATGAACAGTATCGTTTGATATTCCTGGAGAATTTATTGATTGCATTTTACTCATCACTCGTGGGTTTGGGAATACTTCAGGAAAATATTTATAATGGTTCTAAATTGTCCATCCAGAATTTATATGGGGTTCGTCTATTAGTCATTGTCATTGTTGCAATGAGCGTTATTAGCAGCGGTTAATATCTTAATTATACTTCGTGGAAATCATACATTCCTCCATTTTAAACGAATGTTTTTAGCATTTATATGATTCATACATTATCTTTCAATATTCATAATTTGTTTCATATAATTCAAATAGCTGATGCTACCCTTGTCGTTATGATATATCAACAGTTGCTTCTGGTCATCAACAACATTTCTTGTTTCAGTAACGTCTTAAGATATTACAAGTGTTGGTAAATAAAGGCATAATAAAATCCCCATGGAACACTGATATCACATGTATTTTGTGTCTAAAGCGTATGTGAATGGATTGATATCCAATGTTGTCAAACAGAATTGTTGATACAACACTTGCAGATACGAAAAGGAGGAAAGAAGTGCTTTCTTCTTTTCCCAATGAATCATTTTGATTCTTGACATGTACATGACATAACAGGCACTTACTGTATCTCCCCATATATAAAAGGGAAAGACAATATTCGAGGAGAATACCACTGTATGACCCTTCAAAATGTGACAACTATTTCTCAGTGGATTGATTGCACTCCCGAAAATATAGCGGGGGAGGAGCAGCAACATCCCTGATAAAATAGTGTGTCTTCTAAGAAGAGGGCAGCACCATGGTGGTATTAAGAGCTTCCATAAAGGTCAACATCTTGCAGGTGTCTGAATTAACAGAGCATATAAACCCAAGAGATCAATACATTGTTCTAGCTTTTTCTTGTTTGTTCTGTGGATGGATATTTCCACAGATGTACGTTGCCACTGACTTTAGGTTGGATGGCTACTGATCATTGGATATAGACCACTGCATAGCTGGTTAAAGTTATCAGTCGCTAATCACTTCACAATAGTCATGATGCCTGTCAGTGGGTATCAAGAACACATGTCAAATCTATGGATAAGGTCAGGGAGCGAATTGAACATCTCCATTCCTTCTCATTACTTAATTACAATGACTGAGCATGCATAAATGAGCATGCTGCATGTATGCTACACGGAAATGAGACTGACCTGAATTCCCCTCCTCCCTTACTCATATTTCCTTATTGGATGTGGCATGTGAGAGATTATCCTGTAGCATCATTGATGTCATCTATATTACACTGTGCTGATATGATTTGAAAATCACCATGTTACTTAGCTGAGGTCATCATAGAAAGAATGGATTACTCAGCGTTTCTCAAAGATGCACAGGAGGGACATGATAATTTACTCTCCTTCCGACAAAGTTCCAATTAATGACTGTTCAGTCAATTCCCATGAAAACATCACAAAACATCTATGTCCGTATTTCCGAGTTTAAAGCTCCTATATTGGAACCAAGATTGGAATAGAAAGATGACAATGTATTGTCCATCATAGATTTTCAATAATGTTCTGATGATCTAGATAAAAGGGTACATGTATGTACTGTCTGTGACCTTGGAATTGTCAGTGGAGCTCTTTCATCTCCACAGAGGTCATATTTTACACATCATCAGGCTGAGAGAAATTAAACATACTGTTGCTAACATTTTACTTCCTGTTATCCCTGGCTCCCAAAATGGGTGGGAAAATGTATAGTGCAGATCGTTCTGAAAGTTCAATTGTGGCCATCACACATGACCTTCTCACTTTAATATCTGTCCTTATCATACCAGAGCCCACATCATTTTCTCTGAGTACAATTGTTGTTCCACTAAGAGTCATCCATACTGCTCATAAAAAAACAATGGAGTGGATTGGCAACCAAGTGAGAAATTGTTTCTCCTTTTATGCCCTGACAATCCACCGGCCTCTGTCTTTACTGACAAATTCAGTTTAACAATAGTGGCAGATAACTTATTACTGATATTAAAATGTAGCTTTTAGGAACAGTTAAACTAATTAGAATTATGTAATACAATATAAACTGTACTTAAAGATCACCCTTCTGCCGAAACATTATGGCCTCCTAGTATAGGTGGTCCATCACAGCAGGTCAAAATACTGTATAATAAGTTAAGTCGTGTATTAAGAATATGGTCGTTTAAAGCAGGTGGTTTAAAATAGCAGTAGTCTTTCATGATCAGTTTCACCGTACATACCTGTCCCTAGTGGATATCCTCCTCCATTAAAATATGTATCTCATTTGCCAGTTTTCTAAAATGAGAATACAGATGTGCTATTGTGCATGGGACGATGTTGTAGATCAAACTGGGATGATGCACATGTTCCGTGAACATCAATACAAGGAGCATGATGCATCTAGTGTGGAAAGAATGAGGTTTTTCCATTAGGGAAAGAGTGAACTTAACAACAGTGACAGCTAAGTATTACATTAAATACTTTACAACTCCACCAATATTTAACTGTTATTTGTCTGTAAACTACATTATGCATTCACTCACATGGGGTAAAGTTTAGTTTTGCACTAATCAGATGGCTGCTTTAGTAACAATTTATTTTTCAATACATGCTCGTAAGTGCCATGGAATTCTGATGTTATAAAGTGGGTAGCCACTGGTTGTATCTGTGAGCTCAGAATCAAACACAAAACATTTTAAAACAATACAACAGAATCCGATTGATATCAGTACAACTTAGTCTATTATTTTCATTATTATAGGTCAGGTGGATGATAGCTTGATTGAAGTTGTACGAGAGGATTCAGCATCCCCTGAGTCTATGGTGTTTATAGTGAGAAAAAATGAAGATGGTAAAGTAAACCTTTCATTGTATTAGTGCACAACTAAAAATAATATGTTAAAAGCAGGCATACATAAGGAATGAGGAATGTAACTGTGCTCCAAAGAATTTGTACCATCTGTATAACCTTTCAACTATTGTTAGTAAGTTTACTATATTTTTATACCACACAGTAAATCAAGGTGTATTACAGGCAAATAGAAGTGTCTCTACTTTGAAATCGAAATTAATTTGTGTGCGTGTGTGTGTGATTTGGATTTTTAACTTAGCTTTAAAAAATGTTCAGTCACATTGCTACGATGTCTGCAGTGTGACAGTTTATAGTAATGTCTAGCACTGGGGCATCATGCTGCAGACATGTAGCATGATGTCCTACCCAGTCACATTATCCTGACACCATGCTGACCAGTCCTAACACTAACCTCTTAATGCTGAGCGCCAAGTGAGGCAGCTGTTAGTACCATTTTTGTAAGCCTTTGGTATGACCCGACCGGGAATCGAACGCATGTTCTTTCGCACCTGAGGCGGACACTCTAACCGCTAGGCCACCGGAGCATTTGAAATTAATTTGTCTTTGCACATTGACACATATTCTTTCAACTCTAGTTGTCGGTTATTCAGTGTAAGAGAGATTGAATATGATATAAAAGAGTCATTTGTCTTAGTACACAAGTATTATATATATGTGTAAATCAGTTCCCTTTTGCATATTAACTCTTGTCATCGCAAAATGAAAATTAATTTAATTTCTTTGCTTACATGCTATATATGTCTCTGAAAGTGTTTACTTGTGTTGCACATTATTTAAGTCTTTTTGTGATTGCGAAACTTGCACGTACCTTCTTACCTGAGAACAAGTTGACTGCCTCAACCAAGTTTGGAAGTAAGCACTTCAGCTTCATAGGTAATATGTGATTCTCATAAAACAGAAAAGATATTTTCAAAAAGGCATAGGAAAGACGAAAATTAAATATTCCCACCATAAATTTGAATATATGTTGATAACTTTAACTTCACTCATGAAGAGATAAACCAGACAGTAATATGCTTTATTGCAACAGCAAATGTTTCACCTCAACGACTTAAATGATCATGTACCAAAGTTAGTGTGTGCGATTTGGATTACATTTTTCGTGTAGCTTTAAAAAAAATTTTCGACATATCTCTATGATGTCAACAGAGTGGCAGGTTAGAGTAATTTGATAACAAAGCTGAAATCAGCAATAACCGACATATAAGACAATAAAGAAATGACCATTGCTGAACTATTTTATAGCTAACTTTCCAAGGTATGATAATCTTTGGGGAATGGGAGGAGCAGAGTGGTAATTGTTTGAGAGACTGACTACAGCTTATCCGGACCGAATCAATATCCCTTAGCAGTTTACAATCTTTTTGTTACTCAAGGAAAGGTAGTATGTAGTGACTTTGTTAGCTGTTATGTAATTCCTGTTCTATATCATGCTGTTCATTAATTACAAATATTTTCAAGAGTATAATGACTTTGATTACATGGTGAGTTGCAACTTTAATTTCATGTGATTTAGTTGTTTTAAATTCTGTACACTAATTGGTTAAGTATTGTATTGTTCACATGCTATTTTTTGTTTTGTTTCTTTTACAAAATACCTCTAAAATCGCGTAGTAAAGAAACAAATATTATGAAAACAATTTTATATTCCAGTATTAGCAACGGTTTAATTTGAATGTGTGGCTAATCATTTGTCTTTTACTTGTTGCAAGCAATTATATTTCAAACATAAATTTACCTAAGCAGTTCCATGATCAGGCAGACAAATTATTAGTTAATTTCCTAAATTCAATGTTCCACAGGTAAGTAGGATCTCGTTTGTGTAAATGCTATATAAAACATAATGTAAATATGTGTGTTGCTTGCAATATTCTCTTAAGTGATGTACAAGGTCACATAATCAGACATTTAAGCTACAGTTAGCATTAATCCCAGCCATAAATATGCAATGCTTTGATAAATCTTCCATTCATCCTGTTTTTTACACGACTTAGTCATAAGATACCAAAACATGTACACAAACATTATAAACATCACAAAATGTGTGAGTGTAAAACAGTCATTTGTAATGTAAAAAAAATATTTACCTGCTGTAGTAGTTTAAATATCAAACGAGTTACACTTGCCCCATCAAAATAGGCGTTAGCCACTTTGAAAAATGGCAAGAGACTATTGACCCCATATTCTGAATCCTAGAGTGAGTAACATATGATAAATAGAGTGAGGAACATAATCTTACTTCTATCTGAAACAAATGTCTTTCCTATGTAAAATATTAAATAATTCTGACGTGTTCAAATATATAGTACACTAGTAGATTTTATCAACATAGAGAATCTAACACGAGTAAACAGCAACGTGTTGCATGTAATAATTTGACATGATCATCCATGGTAAAAATTCAATTAGAATAGTTAAGGTGATATTGAAGGCGAGAGTGTGGAGTTGTGATGCGTTTCAACACCGTTCGAATCGATATAGAGCACAACACATCCCATTAAATACATGATAAACTTGGGTGGTCTGCTTATATCAACTTGTTTGATGCCGCCATCACACATAGAATAGTTGATTTGTTTATGATTTACTCAGCTTTCCTCTTTGGCTATAATCGGACATAATGCAGATGCATCACTTAAATTTCTTTGCAATATCAATAAATGGACTCTTCCAGAACTCAGGACGAACATGGTTGGTTACATGTATATAGACATGTCTTTAACATCATGTTTCGATTGAATTGCGTTGCATTATGTGTCAATATGAAACAAATTCAGTAATTTTAGCTACATTTTGAGATAATAATAATAATGAGGACTTTGTATAGCACCTAATCTTTAAAAGCTCTAAGCGCTTTACAACATTAGACAACACCTATAAGATAAAAAACATATATAATGATATGATTGCAAAAACAAACACCGTGAAATTAGAAAACATAAAACTATGCTGAAAATATTTAAGGTAGAAACATTCTTAGGGCTTTAAGTTTGTTCTTGCAGTCGAAATAAGTGAGTTTTGAAAGCACTCTTGATGTGGTCACTGTGTCTTTGTGTCTAAGTTAGTAGGCAATTCATTCTACGTTGCTGGGCCTTGGTATGCAAAAGAACGCTGTCCATATGACTTTGTTTTCATAGTGGGAATAATGAGGATACGATTGTCAGAAGAGGAGCGTTAAGTATCTTGCTGGTGTGTACATATGGTTGAGGTCGGATAGGTATGTTGGACTGCAGTCTGCCAGTGAAACTCAGCACAGAGAACAAATTTTGTATTTGATTTTTGATCGATTGGATAGCCAGTGTAGGGTACAGAGCAGCGGGGAGGTGTGTTCTGATCGTGGTACTCTAAGTATGGTCCGAGCAGCTGTTTTTTGAACCTTTTGAAGTTTCTGGAGATGAGATGAACCAGACATAATTGAGTTACAATAGTCCAGTCTTGAAAATCCTAATGAACACACAAGTGTTTTAGTGGCATCAACTGAAAGATATTTGCGAATGGATCTGGTGCGTCTCAGCTCAAGATTAGCAGCCTTGCAAATGTTCATGACATGTTGGCGCAGTGTGAGAGTACTCTCCAGAGTAACACCTAGGTTTAGTACTGATAGTGTGAATTTAATGTTGGTGTTGTTGATATTTATTGTTTGAGGTACAGGATGCGAATGAGAAAGTCTTTGTGTTGTGAGATACTTATGTAAATACTCAATGAGAAACACGTGGAGAACGAGCTATATAAGTAACTCACAAACAAATATTAAATATTCTGAAGGACATTCTGGTCAATCTGCCTTTCCTGAATATAACAGGAAACATTCTCAGTTTTTATTTGAACTTATATAATATAGCAATCACTTCATTAAAAATTCCTGAGGAATTACTTGCAAATTCATTTGGTTGAAATTCGGTATTGTTTCCATGAATTATTTTTCTTTAGTGAAGCTTCATATTAGATTTGGGACATTTAAGATAATTATGAATAGTGTAAGATCAAGAAATATAAAACTTCGGGGTTTGTGGTGCATTTACAGATAACAAGATTTTGTTCTGATAATGGTATGTTCGCTCTTTTAAGACTAGTTTATAGTGCCCAATGTTGCACCATGTCAGTGCATGGATCGTATTAGTTCAGAAAGTATATAAACAATTTTGGTACAAAGTTTCCAGAAAGCCACTTAAAAAGATGTCTGATTGGCAAAATTGATACACTCACATGTTGCTCCAAAACTTAATTATTATCTTGTGTCGGTGTTGTTGAGGTACGTTGGGTTTTTCTTACATACATCCATCCATACATCCATCCATCCATATATACATACATACATACATACATACATACATACATACATGCATACATACATATGTACATACATACATACTATTATGTTTATTTACTTTGCATTATTTGTTGGCATTTGTTAATGATTATTGTTATATATAATTATATTTTACTTGACCTTTTTCACAATCAAGTTCATGCTTGACTGACCAGAAAAACATGTTTTGTAAACAACATAATACATAAATTAAATTTTCCCAAAGATTAGCTATTCTGGTCATTATTAATGATGAATATATTTATTTCTTGATTATGACTTTAGAAACTTCTAGAATGGAAAATTCCACTAACTTGAAAGAGTATTTCTAGAAAATGGTAAGTGTGCCCTAGGACAAGTAGGTGGTTATATAATCTTGTTTACTTGAACAACTATGAAAACTTGCCTTATCATTTTTCAGCAGAAACATTTTTATTGTTATGGTCATTTTTTATTTTGGTGGAAGTATTTATTCAAGTTATTATTAAATGGAATTACAAATTGCTCAATACTATTCCTGGAGAGAGACATAGATTTGCAGTTATAGTGAATTCAAACAAAGACATCTTGAATTATATTATTCTGATACATCAAATGACTGGTAACATATCTTCACACTCAAGACCACTGGCACATTAGCACATTCGAGACTACAGACATCAAAAGCAGCATTATATCTTATTTGGAATACCTCTGGAATTTAATTAGAACTTTATTCACTAACACTTGTGTTATAACTTTGTATTTGGTATTTAATTCACAATATTGTAAGTTCCTTATTAAATTTTCACTTTGTGTTCTAGGCAAATACATTATTTTGTGAACTTTTCTCTTTTCTGTTACTTTATTTAAGACCTAGGAATCATAACAATACATACATACATACATACATACATACATACATACATACATGATTGGAGTGGATTTTAGCCAGGATCTGTGTTGAATCAGTTCGCTGGTCCCGAATTGATCTTTCAACGATCTGTATTCTGTCGGTTTCTTTATTCTGGGTGCCAGATGGTTATTTTCTAGTGTTTCTTGAACATTGTTAACAATATGAACAAAGTATTTGCTCTTTAGGGAAATGGCAAGCTTTACTCTTAATAAGGCACTAGCTGTTATGCATAGTTGTGCAGTTTCAATTGAAAATTGTAGCAACTTTTATGACCTTGCTGCTCGCCTCATTCCAGGTTATACGGTACATGGCCAATTCTGTCCCATAATGTTTGCGTGTTTGATAATATATTTTACTTGTCTACGTTTTAAAGAAGTTAAACATGAGGCATAGAAACCCAAGTAAAATTGACACACATTGTATTTCCAGTTAAAGATGAACTCAGCATTAACAGGCTATGGAATTAGGTTAACCGTTAAATAAAACATGATATCTGAATTGAAGGTCGATCAAGCTAAGGAAACTTTCAAATTTATATAAAACTATTTTTCTTCATCATAGCAAAAGTACCATTTCACACACATATACAAACGTATCAATTGCCAGAAGAGAATTAGCCGAACTTTAAGGTTGTTTACTAAATTAAATGGTTAAGAAATATTAAATATAAACTTTTACTTGCCGTGACGTTAGCTAAAGATGCATGGAAAACTTGATGTAATGGAAAACAAGGAAGATGATAATCGTGACTTAAATTTGATATTTCAGAAAACTTATAAATTGACATATATGCTGCCTTTATTTACACTCTTTAAATAAAAACACTATAGCATATACATAGGCCATTTCCGATCTTATATTTTGTAGAATGTTTGTAGAAAACAAAACTATCTAGCAATGGCAACTGCACAGATATATATGCCTTTTTATGATTCTCCGCGTGTGATAAAACCATGATAAATATGCATCAGCAGCCTGCTTCTTCCGTTCTCATTGATCTTTCAATGTGCAACCCGTGTGCATTTGTACTACTTACAATGTTTGTTCATCATAAGTGGGGGATTTTTTTATATTGACCAGGAAGTAAAGTATTTGGAGGTTAATGGCATATCAATACTTGCAAGATTCTTTCTCGCAGGCAACATTAGAATAATTAGAGTAACACTTCTTATATAGAGACATGCATAAGCAGCTGACCCAACTTGATTTGACTTGGACAGCATCGCCAATCAAACATCCTCTTGGATGAGCTGGGCTGTATTTCTGAAAGTTCTAATTGAGTCATGGAAGAGGCTTATCAGTTTTGGGATAAAACAAAACAAAGTCCAAAGAAACTGTGCTCAAATCATTTGTGTGTAGCCAAATTAAAAACATATATGTTGTCAGGATCTATACATATGGCGAGATTGATGAAGTATTTTTCGCCAGTTTTTTGCATCATATTTGTATGGTCAGATTGATAAAGTTATGTCTGAAGTCGATGTCGTAGATTTTACACATCACTTTAAAAGATAACCGATCAGATCCATCAGTGGCAAGATATAGTAATGTAGAAATATATCAAAACATCTGCCAAAATAAGTTCTCACTTACATTTGTTTGAAGAATTATATTTTGTCAACCATGTTTGATGATCACCATGAAACTGGATTATGTTAACCATGTTTTTTTATCAGCTTTATTGATCAGCACAAACCTGTATGATTTAAAAAAGGTTTTGGCGATCACTACAAAACTGTATCATATCAACCATGTTTTGACATCACCATGAAATTATCATGTCAACCATTTTGAAATCAGTAAAACATGTCATATTCAGAGTGTATGTGTCTGTATAGAGTTAGGTTGTGAGTGAAAGAAGAAAACCGACTTCTGCATCAAATTTAAGTTGTATACAAAGAGGACTAATTAAGCATGGCTTGGGTATAGAATGTGCCTTTCGTGCTTCTCTTGTTGCAGGTTTTAAGTAAAATTCTTTTTAAAGTCAATGTAATGATGGAGTTGCTAAAGCTAACATCATTATGTTTTCTGCACAGGAGATAAAACCACAGAAGTCACAGTGTGTGTTTGTGTCTGGATTTAAGTTGTAATTTGAAGAAGACAAATGACTTCTGCATCAAATTTCATTTATCTACAAAGAGGACTAATTAAAGATGGGTGGGGTATATAACATGCCTTTCATGGTTTTCTTGTTGTAGGTTTTAATTAATATCCTGTTCAAAGTTAGTGTAAAGATGCTAAAGCTATCATCATTTTATTTTCTGCACAGAAGACAAAACCACAAAAGGAACAGGGGATGATGAAATAAGAGAATCTGTAACTCCAGAGATATCAACACAAACAGAACAGGTAGATGTAAGTAGCCTATACCTGATTCATACAACATAGACAGTTCACAATAAATTGCAATCAGCTCATGAGAGTAGTGTAGATGTAATTTGTAAAACTCAGAGAGTACACAACCCACTACAGTCAGTAGATGTAAATAGTTCTTATCGAATTCATACAATGCAGATACAATACAATCCACTAAAATCAGTAGTTGTAAGTAGTCCTTATCCAATTCATACATTCTTCAAAATATACGTACTAACTGGATTGTTTCTTTATCAATAGTGTGATTTCTGTAGCAATCATATGGAAAATTGACTAATGATACTTACATCCCTTTACATAGCGCTATTATTGCAAGTATTAAAACAAAACAGAACGGAAGTAATACAAGTACTTTATGAGTGCCATTACCAAATCAGACCATGTAAAATAAGAAGAGTCATAGCAAGCCATTGAACACATTCATACAAAATATACCTATGCACCGTTTAGTTAAGATAAAATTACTCGAAGTAGAAAACAGCTGTAAAACAAAGCAGCATGTTAAAGTTTACTACCAAATATTTTGACTGGAAATTATTATTATCGTGATGTCGTTCAACCCAAGGGATATATAGAATTTGAATAATGAAGCACCAGATTTTGCAAGAGAATCAATCTATATTTCACTGAAGATCCTGCACCCAAGAATTATAAAACCGAAATTTGTGCTGTTTCTTGATGCTACTTGGCATGATTGTTCGATATCATGTTGTTACCAAAGTGGATGTTTCTCCATTTTTAGACAAAAACATGGTCTCGCTTAATTTCAAGAAAAAGGAATGGACTATATAACACTTGATAGGGCTAAAAACATGCTAATGGCTTCTGTGTTAATTAGGACAAAGAAATTGTGTTATATTAAGTAACATTTGTTGGCAGCCGTATGATGAATACATGTACTTTTATGCTATCCTGAATTAATTTCATAAAATCTAACACAATTGTTGGACCTTCATTATAATTGTTTATTATGTGCTTATAAACTTATTTCAGCATAGTATATCCATGTTTATGTTAGAAATAAATGTGAGAAATGAAAACAAAACATGCTTGTACAGACATCGTAATAATGTGGAGATAACTGGCTGGAAATTCCTATTACATGAAATTATGTAAACTAAAGTAACATAAACTTATGGAAAACAAATTTTTGCTTCTGAATTCACATCAGTGCCTACTATGTCTCGATTGTTCAACTCTAAGGAGAAGAAAGGCTAACTTGTTATATCCAGTATTTAATTAATGTTGTATGTCCTTACCTGTATATAGTTAGTAAATCATACTCCCATTGAAAATTAAAAGGAACATGTGTCAGAGTCACTGTGGTCAAGATAGGTCTTATTTGAATAGATTTTAATATAAACTTTAATTTAGTATTAATTGCTTTATGTTCATAATGCTTGAACAGTTGCATTTAATGCCCAGTTTGAGGTCTTAATTACAGATCTTATACTTGGTAATTGCTACTGACTATTGTAAAAGAAATGCAACGCACAAGCAACCTGTCCTATTGATACGTTTATTACATTTATGTTCTAAAACGCTTGGTTTCAAATGATATTAAATTCCATATTCAAGGTAGTTACTTCATATCCTTGTGAATTGAGTGGACACCAATAATTTGATTTAGCAAGTAATTTATTTTAAATTGTACTCAGTCACATAATGGAAAAGATAAATATATGACATGTAAGCATCTGAAAAGCAAATCCATTTTATACCTGAGGTTTAATATGTGGTTTAGAAACAAAATAAAAACTACAAAATTCCACATTTGATTAACCTTTTCCGTCAGTATCATTTTGGGAAGGGGGTGTGATTTTCGTTATAATTAAAATTGTTTCATTTGACCAAAAGAGACGTTGTTTTCAACTAATATAATATATATGGTTAGGTGCTTGTTCTACAAATCATAATGTAAAATTCCTTTTACAAAATAATGCAGATTCTGCTCCTACAAAACATATGACCTGTTTATAGATGTTGTTATATCCTTCTTTCTTACTTTTTTTTAAAATCAAATATACATCCATTTTCAGGATTGAACAATTTTTAATATTACTTATTTTGTAGATGAGAGATTCTGTTGGTGAAGTAACTTCAAGGGTAACAGATCAGCCTACACGTAATAAATATCCAAAGCCTTTGCCAGAAGGAAAGAGATACCATGCTTTTTTCAGTTACTCTAGCTCAGATATACATTGGGTAAAGCAAATTGTAGAGAGACTAGAAAATGACTATGGATTTGTTTGTTGTGAGTATGATCGAGACAATACTCCTGGTACATCATTATTGCGATTTGCTGATGATAGCATCAGAAAGTCCTATAAAACAGTTGTTGTTATGACCAAGGAAGCTTTCCAGAGCGATTTTGTTTTACATGAAATCGAAATGGCCATTATTCAAGGTTTTGAGGAGAGGAGAAAATGTGTTGTCCCAGTTTTATTGGAGGACTGTGAAGTTCCACGTCACCTCGGGATCCTTAATTATGTTGATGCTCGAGGTACTGAAAAGATCAAAATCTGGTTGCCCAAGTTAGTGATGGAGCTAGAACCTTAAGGTGAGCAATCACTTTACTAGATTTCCAGTCATAACTATCTAATTGAGTGAGCCAAAGGAACTGTTTGTATGAACGAACTTGCTCAGGAGTTTTGATATGATTTTTAATTTGACAATGTAATTTACATTCATATTTTTCTTATATTCTTTTATAATGTAGATGGAGTCATGCATCCGATTATAGTGTACCTGACACTGTAGTAAACATATTTTTGTTACAACCCAGAGACCCTCCTGTGTGTGCTGTAACATTCATACCTATTTACTATTTATATTTATTGTATGTGTCACATATGCAAGGTGAGATGGTTTTTTTTAAGAATGGAGGTCTATTTTAGGTAATTATTCCAAAAATAAATAGACCTTTAAGACCCAGTGACTACTTGTTAAATAAAACATGACAGTGTGAGTTTAGTAGCATGTATAATGTTGAGTTTTCATTTTCTATTTTATATTGGATGTAATACCAGGGTTCTTCCTCCGCCAGTTATACTGGCCGCCATGTATAGCCTATCTTGTGCTGAAAAATGGCGTTAAACCCTATAACAACAACATATAAACAACATTGGATGTAATATGACATTTTCTATTTTTTATTATATCTAGCATGTCGTTGTACGGAATTTTCCTTTAATAATTTATATTGCATGCGATATGTCTTTATATGGACTTTTACTCTTAATAGAAGTGTTGTCCTCATAGTAATGTTTTTTCTGTATGACATATAAATGTTTTTATATGTGATTAATATGTCTTGATCAATTATATCTGCATACATGGTCATCAAAATTCCAATAGTTTATGGTTTTACATATGTTCTCAGGACAATAAAGACTCTAGTAGCAAAATGACATGGAGAAGAGAGTGTCATTTAGCTCTGAGAAGGACCAAGTAATGGAAAGTGAATGCTACACCTAAGAGAATGTGAAAAAGAACATGAACAGGAACGTGGATGTTTTTATGTCCATTAAACAAGTTTACAGCAACAATTTGTCTGTGTAATGCACTGACAGCTTTATGTTCTGATGATTTAAGGGAGACTCTTGTCAATCAAGTGCATGTACGTTATGCCACAGGTGCTCGACGCGAGATCGATGTTAAGAATAAAAAAACAATCATCTAAAGGAAAAAAATCAAACAAAGTGACGAAAATACCATAGATTACCCCGATGACCCGTTCTGACATAGGACCCTCTCTATCGTAATATATAAGAGAGAAGGTACGGAACTTCCAAATACTTCACTCCACCCATGACCCTCGATTTCCTTCTGCTATTTCTGTCTTTAAAGGCACACGACCATAATATATGGCTTGTTTTACTTCTGAGATATTTTTCTATCCATCAAGCCATGATTGAATTTTCTGCATTGTACCAAACTGAAGTTACAGGCTCCGAAACGTGCAATTTTCGCGACGTTTTTCATTGTGGACACTTCTGTGCTCATCTGAAAACCGGTGACAAGAGCGATATGGACAATGTTTTCAACTCTATGTAAGTTTTCTACTTGCCATTAACTCGATTCAACTTTAGAAATCCTGTTCCATGCAAGAATTATACATTGTCTTCTTCACTGCACAACACATCGTATACATGCATGTTTATTTTCAAAATAGGCAGCACTAACGTCAACGCCGAAATATGACTGGCTCAAAAGGTTATACTTGTTATCATAGAAGCACGAAAGTGTCCACAATGATACACTTCGCGAAAATCGCACGTTTCGGAGCCAATAACGTCAGTTTGGTACAATACAAAAAAGTCAATGATGACTTGATGGAGAGAAAAATATCTCAGAAGTAAAACAAGCCATATATTATGGTCATGTGCCTTTAAAGATGGCAAAAGCAGAAGGAAATTGAGGGTCATGGGTGGAGCGAAGTATTTGGAAGTTCCGTACCTTCTCTCTTATATATTATGATAGAGAGGATCTTATGTCAGAACGGGTCATCAGGGTAATAAAAGGTATTTTTGTCACTCTGTATGATTTTTTTTCCAATAGATGACTGTCTTTTTTTTTCTTAACATAAAGCTCGCGTTGAGCACCTGTGTATTATGTTAACAATTACAAAGCATCCTGGCAAACAAAGCCCATTTTGTTAGTAAATGAGTGTTGAAACCAAAGACATGTTGTTTTCCCATTTCTTGGGAATATGTATGTCTGGAATTTCGTTGCTGTATAATATAATCCGAAATGTAACTTCATTTTCTTGTCCAACAGGAGGCCATGAAAATCCTGCAAAAGTCAAAATAGAGAAACATCTTTAGAGGCCAGTGTGAAAAGGGTACGATTATCTAGGACAAATATTAGTCATTGTGTAGATAGAAAGGTTAGAGTTCAAGGATTACTCGCAGGATACTGATGACGTGATTCATTGACAAGGAAAGTGTTAATTGGTGTCCAGAAGTATCGAATATAATTAGAGAAGCATACCATTTAGGACATCACCTCGCATCATGCCCTTCAACCCTTCAGCTTTAGAAACAATGCAGAATTATAGAAAAACCAAGTTTGAGGTAACGTTCAATAATATTTCATGTATGTTTTATATAGATACATGACCACTTTCAACAGGTGTCAATAACTAATTTAATTTTAATCTTCAATACATTTCATATTTATCATGAGAAAACGTGTGAAAGTTGATGCCATGGTTTTTAAAATGGTGACTTTAGACTAAAATATTTCACACATAATCTGTCCAATACTTAGATGCCCACAGCGTATCTGTTTAAAATACTTTGTAATGGTCTGGGTGAACATTTGCGATTTGAGTTTCCCATTATCATTCTTCTTCTATAAGAAGCTCTTATTTTCTCTTTTAACTCATTTTGATAGGTTACATATATATATAGGCAATCTTAGCTACTGGAAGTGTCATTTCAACTGAGGATCTATGATCACTTTTCTGTAGAATAGCCTGTCTCGTAACTTTAAACATATGTAAATAGGTCACATAGGTCATATAATCTTGTTTAAAATGAAATATGTGTATAATATATCTGTATATAATATATGTGTATATAGGATATATGCACATTTAAACTGTGAAGTTGGAAAGTTACAAAAAGTAAAAAGACAACATCTTTAAAACAAAATTATTTTTCAAAGCTTTCGTGAAAAATTATGTTGATGTGTTAATGATTAGTTTTTCACCATTATTGGGATCATAAATGTCAAAGAAACAGTCGTTAAATGGAATTCTCTTTCTCAGATGCAAACACGAGGAATGTTGGTTGACCATGGAAGCTGTTCATGTGGTGTTTCTTGATAGAGCGGATGTAGTCAGCAGTCATACACAATGAAAGTCTCTCCACACATGGACAAGGCCATTCTTACCACAAAGAAGGTATTCGAGTACAGTGATAATTTTTATTTTGTGGTTTATGTACCGTGATGTTGTATACAAACTACTATTTACTGCTTAGCTAATAAGACTTTAAACACGTAAGACAAAATTCTGAGTATATTGTTATGCAATTGTGTTATCTTCAGTTGAATATTTAGTCAGACCCTTTGTGCCATAGGAAAATAATAGTCATGGTTAAATTACCATCTTACTCTAGTTCTGAACGAGACACTTTTTTCCCATTTTGTGCAAAACAAATGGATGGACATGTGAACATTCAACTATTAGCATAGTGCATAACATTATTGTTTATCTAGCTGATTCATTGATTGTATCGCTCGCCCTTTCTTTCTACCCTGATTTATTGTATACCTTGATTATATAGTCAGTCTTATCAAGTACTCGTTTTCTTTTCTGAATTGAATGTTAAGTTGGTCTCAAATTTACACCTATTGATAAATCTATATGGCCTAAGTTTCTTTAAATATTTAAACACTTTTGAAAATACTAACTCTTGCAATACAAACGGGTTTCTTAGTTTCTGGTCACCACCAACTTATGTATTTCATGATATTTATGCCAACAGGGGGCAGTTTACCAACGATTCATGTTGCTTACGTCTAAATATATGATTGCATTATACTGTTTACAAAGGCTTCAAGATACAACTAGCCTTTATACAAGTGAACTGTATAAAGCATGATTGTATCTTGTTTTACAAGTTTATGTATGTGGCTCAAATGAACAGTCAAGAAGAACTTATGAGATGGGTTTACGGCTGGTATCCATCGTATGTCATCTGTCTGCCTGTTGGCACAGATATGTATATTTCTTGGAGGCTTGCCATAAAACATTAAACACACAATCATCCCCTGCTTTAGTTTTTTGCCAAAATAAAAAAATGAATAAATTGTAAACTAAACTTGATGTTTTCACTCAACAACTTCATGGTGTCTGGCTGGTCCTAAATGAAACTGGGGATGATCATATGAGAGTGGCACTCAGTGCAGTAATATTGAAAACCATTGCAAATCTTCCATAATGAGTGTTATATTATCTTGATGTTTTACCAGAAGAGTTATTATGATGTTTGCTTTGACCTCAGTGGAACCTTTGATATTTACACATTCAATACAGATGTTGTTCTGTCTATCTTGATAATTTTGTTATTGCTATTCATTATAAATGGATTGTTGTCAGACCATGTTGTTTTACCAAAAGACGTTTTCTGAAGCCCTGATGGTCTTTAATGGGAATACTTAGACATACAACATGGCTGCAACAATGACTGTCTTGCAAACGCATTCTTTCCAAATTATTGAGGATATACAAATAAGGTTGAAAACTCCTTATGATGTTATGTTGGTTGTAAAAGAAAATGGTATCAATATGACCACCAATATGTCCACCGCAATAGCTATCTAGGAAACATTTTTATTGCTATTTCTCCTAGATATCTGGCCATATCAACAATGTGCTTTTGACATACATTCGTCCAATATGGAAATGTAGCACTTTTGATATCCAGTATTATTACACACACATTTCATATTACATGGCCGACATATCGCAAACCTAAAATTTCAGTATGGATCCCCGAGCCTAGAATTAATTTCACATCAATTATTCAGAAACATTAATTTAAAACATATATGGGAAGTTTTCTTTGTTGTACATTGTATATTATTTATAAAGTTCAAATGTCGTTTGTAATGTTATGAAATGTCGTTCTATTCTGTAAATGGCTGCTCTTTCTGCTTTTTGGGTAATGAAGGAGTACTGTAAGTAGTAACGAGCAGCTGCTAAGTATTTGACTTTTGCTGAAATATTATAATTCATTGAGGTTAACAATATTGGATAACGGGTTAACAGATGATTCTGATGTGAAAAGTGACTTTATTTGGAATGTGCAGTATCATAAAAAATATATTGAATGATGCATGATGCCAGATCAATAACTTTACACTTAAAAAATATAAATTAATTTAAATTGAACAGTACTTAGTATGTGGGTATATCTTGACATTGTTTGAAATTAATTCAATGATCTTCTATCTATGGAATCATTTTCAAGGTCAAATGATATGACAAAGGATCCTGGTACTGCATTGACAATTATTTTTTAGGTATCTTAACCACTCATATATGAAAGCAATATTGTTACTAACTTTGGTATGATACAGCTTCTTAGAGCATTTGATGCTTGGCAGTAAAACGAAATGCGAAAACAACTGACACAGACATATTGTGGATCACTGGAAATTAGTTTTGGCCAGGAGGTCATATGTCCATTCGAGGTACTCTTGCTTATTATAGTTATGATTGTTTGTTATATGTATCTTTGGCAACCAATTATAATAACAACATTTAAAACATGTTGAATGTTGTGATTATATTTTAAGTTAGATTGTCTTACTTCCCATATTATGGATGAACTTCAGTCACACAGTACAAAATTAGATTTATATTAAAAGAATATCTGAATGAGCTCTGGAAAATAAGATTTGCATGATCTATTTTGCTGATGGCAAATTGCAATAATTGTAATAATCCTATTCCTGTTAAATTATTTGCATGCACACTATATAATTGGTTGGTTGTCAGGACAAGTCACTGTTGTAGAGACTGGTTCATGGTAACGTATTCGCAAGACACTGTTAATTTTTATGTAATAGTTATAGCCACATTTATGTCATATGTACCTGTATATAATTTGCATATGTATGGAATATGTACTGGTATCAAGCATGTATAATTATATGCAATTTGTTTTAATAATCAAACTCATTTTATGACAAAGTTCTTGTTCTCCTTCAAATTAATGTAGGCACTCAAATGCAGGGTACCATTAAAACAGGATTGAAGATACTTACCCAGGAGTACATCAACTATCCTAACTTGTTTCATGCAATGACAACTGCTGGTGCTTATGTTCATCCTTACCCACATATATGTGCCACACAAATAACAATGGAATCGTGGCCAACCACCTGAACTTAACCAGAAAAAGATAGGTAAGGTCAGGTCAGTGCCATAACACTACCAAAATACTCTTGATTAATTTCATTAATTTATAGATTTGTCACTGAGGGACCATAGAATTCTAAAATTAGGACTAGGGGAAAATATATGAAATAATTTGTTAGCTCAATGAGACATAGTTAATAGTATTTTTCCAATATCCTTCACATTGCTAAAACAGATAAACAGGGCATATCTAACATCGGTTACATGATGTAACCGTCCTCAGTATTTCACTACCCCTAATTTAAAGCAATTATTTTGTTATGTCACACAAATATTAACAAATACATTATAATACTATTCTTTGATTATGTTTTATTTCTGAATAAATACAATGTTTCATGTCATTCACTTTTCCGCGGTTAACGCTCCTGCAAACATGAAGAACGGGTGGTCGTAGATTCGGACCCCCTTCTGAGTATTACAAAAGACTTACAAAACTGGTGTTAACAGTTGCCTCGTTAGGCGCTCAACATTTATTTAGGAGTTCGTATTAGGACTGGTTGGCCTGGTGTCATGTTAATGCAGCTAGGTGGGACATCACGCCACATGTCTGCGGCATGGTGCGTCAGTGCTAGACATCACTATAAACTTCCACTCTGCAGACATCATATCAATATGACTGAATTTTTGGTAAAAGCTTCAATAAAAATACAAACCAAACAGCACATAATACATATAAGACTTAACGGCAAACGTGTAATAATATTGGGGTTATGAATGGAGAGGTACGCTCCCTATATAAGGGTGTATGTGTATTTAAATAGGGCCATTATTCTCCAAGATACATGTTTTACAAAGGAAAATTGGTTTCTTCTTTAGAATCCGTTACCCAATCAAAGTTCTTTGGAAAATAGGTAAGAGATGGAGGGAGGTACATCTCCTTATCTCAGATCTAACCTGCACTATTCAAAGAGTCAGAGAAGGAAGTGTGCTATCTATGATATCGAGGCATATTTTCGTTTGAGCTCAACTGGTTGAAACTGCCATTGACTTCATATATGTTCAGAGTGGTGGGCTGTGACGTCTGAGCATATCTGTCCACTTTGACTGGTTGCGAAAATTATTCAAGTTTGAGGGTCTTCTTGAGAAGTTACAGACATGCATGTTAGAAGCTTCGGCAAGAGAGAAACAATATCAATTGTGGTTGTTCAAGTAGGCGAAGGACTACCCGAATTTCCCGAGGGGTTTCTGAAGCAAGATTGATGAGATTATTGATCACTACTCCTCCCACAGGCAAAATGCTAATCCACTTGCTTTATGTGTCAAATTTGGGATCAGAGGTGTTAGAGGATAAGTGTATGCATTCAGATGGTCCAATACAATGATAGGGCATCGACTGCCCAAGGTGTTGGGTCGAGGAAGGGAGGGGCATAAGATGGGATAGAGACATTTCCTACTATAACAAAGGTGGCGCTCTATAGTTTCGTATATAACATAGGGTTAGGATTTTAAAGAAAAAGAATTTCCTTGGTTTTCCTCACTGATTATAATGGCTATTTAAAAAGACCTTGTATACCGTAGGTATAATTAAAAGAACCTTTAATTCCCTTTATTTTGGCATATGATTGATGGTTGTAATTTGGGTTATAGAGTATACAGCTTGGCCTTATTCCAGATGTGCATCTTTCAAAAAAGTGCAAGCTCCACTTGGTCATTTTGTATAAAAAAGAGCCGATAACTTTTTTGTTATATTTTATATATCTGGTAACTAATTCATAGCACCATCAGCAGCTGGTATTGTCTAGTCTGGCACAATTCATTTCCCTATTTTAATAGCTGCTATGGATAGTGAATGTTAGACTAATTTAGGCTGATTTGTTAACACAATGGATCAGTCATTTTAGTTAGCTTTTTTTAAATCATGGACAAAAGTACATTATTCAATGAAATAGTATCCGATTTACATTAATGTAGTATAGAGGAATGGCAACATTTTCCCCATTATGCATATTTTAAATGCAAACAACTTCATCTTACATACGTCACTGTATCAAAAGTACGTAATAACTGGTGAGCACCCCCACAAAGATAATATAGGTATTATTATTGTATGATTTAATTATGACTTTAGGGCTGAAACATTTATGTCGCAAGATGCAAAACAATTGTTTTAAATAATTATCCTGCATTTCCACCACAGAACAGTATTTATGAGTGTCTGAGTCTCTAAGAAGTCCACCCACCCCCTTATGAGTAAAAGTGAGCTATTTTAAGAATGTATATTACATTTTGTAAACCTAGCAACCAATGTTATGCTGAATCATATGAACATGAAACAAGCACGAATTATTTCTGAGATATCAACGATGAAATTTACACTTTGAAAAGGGATGGAAAACATCAGATTCATCAAGGTCAAAGGTCAAAGTGTAGAATATTTGCCTATTGTTTAATATGTTTGAAGCGAATATACTTTCTTATCATAATTTTAATTTCATTGCAAATAAATGAAAAGAAAACTTGTCGCTAAATATTTATTTAACTTATTGCAATTGTTTTACAGTTTTAAAATTAAGTTGACTATATTCCTATATTCTAAAACTTCTAATTTCTTCATAACTAATGTCACTACACACACATACATGCCTCCTATCATATTATTTAAGCAAAGGCAAAATGAGCATAATTAGCTAATTTTCCTGCTTAACATCAATATGAATGTACCATTTTATTTAGAACATCATAGATAATTATATGAACAGTTAAATAAAATGGATACATTTTTATATTTACGTTAAGGTGACGCTCTACAGTTTCGTTTTTGCATAGGACTAGGATTTTTTAAAAACAAAGAATTTACCCGGCTTTCCTCACTGGTTATACTGGCTATTTAAGCAAGACCTTGTATATCTTAGGTGTAATTCAAAGAACCTTTAATTCCCTTTATTTTGGTGTATGATTGATGGGTATAATTAGGGTTATATAGTATACAGCTTGGCTTTGCACCAGATGTGCATCTTGTAAAAAGTGCTAGCTCTACTTGGTCATTTTCAATTCCTGAACCTAAGAGGTAATTTTAAAAAAAATGAGCCAATAATTTTTAATACATTTTTATATATTTGGTAATTAATTCATTGCACCTTCAGCAGCTGACACTGTCTAGTCTGGCAAAATTCAATTTCCCTATTTTAATAGCTGCTATGGATAGTGTACTTTAGACTAATTCAGGCAGTTCTTTAGCACAAGGGAGCAGTCATTTTAGTTAGCAGTGTGTTTAAATCATGTACAAGTTCCAAAGGTACAATATTCAAAGAAATATCATCCACATTACATTAATGTAGCATTGAGGTATGCCAATACTCTCTCCATTGTGCGCATTTTAAATGCAAACAGCTTCACTTTACATACATCACTCTCTCTCTAAAGTACGTAATAACTGGTGAGCGCCTCCAAAGAGGCCCAGCAATGGTCGGTTCCACTGGGTACAGATCTGAATGAGATCCCAGGGATGAATAGCCCATTTCTTCTTTACTAGTTGATTGGATTGTGACAAAGGTTCAATCATTGCATTGATGAGTCAAGGTATATGACGGACGCGTATGTGGCTTTGTTGATGACAACACACTTATGAAAGTCCCACACCATGTTTCGAAGGTATGAGAACTATAACACTCCTTTATGGAGATAAATCACCACTTTAGGATTGCGATCCTTCTTGTTGTTAAAGCTACGTCCCACATTATGATGCCAAGGTCTGCGGACTGGAGATAAATCACCATTATAGGACTGAATTATTCCTTGTTATGTCAGATAAATCCCACACCATGATGTAAAAGTCTGGGCTCTGGGGTAATGCTTGTTGTTGACGATAAATCACAATTATAGGATTGTCAAATATAATAACTCCCTTGTCATCTGAATATTATTGCACCCAACGATAGACTTTCTTAGTGGACATCCTCTCCAGGATCATTGATATGAAGATGTCCTTCTTGGGGACAGCATGCACCGCTGGGTTTCCAAAATGATAGTAGTGGGTTTGTTTCCCAGCCTTCCGTACTTGCATCGATACAGACTGTAAACTCGAGCAGATGGACGAGTCGATGTGTATCCCCCAGTGTGAGAATGTAAGTTGCTCCCAATTACGCTATTGGTGCCTCAGTTGGGTACTGATGTTGAGAGGATGGTCCAGTCGTCAAACGTGATAATTCCATTTGTGCAGTTAAAACAGTAGCAATGCAATAATAGGCAACCTAGGAAAATGTGTATGTTGTCACGTTGACGAATTCCGTGTAGAAAAGATTTCCACGAAAGTAAGGGGCTACCATTGTTCGTTTTAATGCCCAATCCTGAGGAAGACGAAATACAGTGCGTTTGTATAGAACAGCAAACGTAGATGAACGAATCGTTGACATGCTACTAGGTCGGACTATTCCGTGATATAGAATTCCAGATTGGTAACAAGGACTTTCATGTCTCATTAGAGCAAACTCACTGATATTGCTACAGAGCGTCGTCCAGGTAACTTGATGTTGCTGCCAATAAATGGTCTGGACATGCATGATTAATCAGCCTATGGAAGACCAAGGGAACCGCATTCAGCCGGAGTTAAAATGCACTGAATTGGTATATTTTGTTGTAGGCGACTCGCATGAACGTCATGGGAGCATTATGAATAAAAACACCAAGGTATGAACTGACTAAAACCACTGAAGGCAAAATTCATCCTGTTCGATAGCATTCAAAACGCATTGCGGTGATTTCAGTGAGAACCAAGGGGTTTCGATGAATGGATTAGGATGCTTAGGCCAATGACAACATGTAGAGAGTTATTTCCCTTTGTGACCTTGTAAAGGTGTGATAAAACTAGTTTGATTGGTTGAGCTTGAAAGGATGGCCTTCAGACGTTATTTACCATGAGGTGCACTAGATTCGTTTGTTGGTTTTCGGCACTATCCCTTTATCGACACTGTGGTTACGGAAGTCGGCGAGAGGTATGTCTGCTTTATGGCTTCTTTGTGTACTTCATCCATCGGGACATTGAAAGGATAAAGGCTGTACTGGGATAGTAGTCCATCAGGTGAGTGCAAGCAGATGGCACCGAGTTTTGTCCGCCTATTGAACTAGTGGATGTGGTTATGTCATTGGCCTAAGTGTGCTGAGCAGCTGCGCTAAGCACTCGGGTCATTCATGAGATTGACTCCCATGCATACCCAGTGGTATTCTGATTGGGAGAAGACGAGCAATATTCCAACCATTAGAAGACGACCAGAGGGAACGAAACTCTTAACAGCGAAGTAGCGGCTACGATATAACTTACTAACTGCCAATTATCAACAAAGGTCACCCAATCCATAGGTATGGAGTGTGGCCATTTCATCGACAAAGCGGCATGATCACTGAAAACTGATGCGTTTCTGAATGAAAGACTGGTAGGTGTGCAAATATAGAATAGTCGACGAGCTAATGATAAAGATTGGCCAGAACGTCTGTATCTCTGTGAACGTAACTGAAATAGGAATCGTAAGATCAATAGATGCAAGAGCACTGGGGTATGCTGTTAATGGAGTCAGTGGACGAAATTCCATAGGCGGGAAATGTCCTCAATGGAAGCTCGGAAGGCTGAATTGTCACATTCTCTCGGATAGGATATAAGAAATGTCAGTATTGGCAGAGTAACTAACATCATCTTTGTGGTATGTGGTGAGGCTATGGTCGCTTAAGAATTAGCTGGTGAAGAATGACAAGATACTCAATAAACTGTTAGAACGACCTGAATTAGGAACCTTGACTTTGAGACGTTCATCGAGTAAATAAGCTCTCCTCATGGCAGAGTGTAGGAACTTGCAAAGTGACAACTGTTGTGTTGTGAGGATCTACTTGTGGTATCATGCCAAATGAGTATGAGTAAGACTGATCCATGCACAAGTCTGTAAAAGTCGTGTTAGACGTATTAAATGATGGGCTATGAATGCTTAAACCGTAAAATTGATGTTTCGCCCCATTATCTCTAGTATATGGTATAGGCCAGTCGCAATGTCAACAGTGTGAAGAAGATATCATTAGAGTCATACACTGGGATGGGTTATGGGATATTTGATCCATGCAACCTGTCCATATGTCTATTGAATGAGAGGGGACTTGGCCGTTTGTTATATCTGTTAAATGATCTTCTATAGGAATAATAGAGTTGGACCCACAGGAGGCAAGGCAGAGTTCCAAAATTGATAAAACAGATGGTGGTTACTTAGGTACCAGAGAGGTATCCGAGCTTGTCTATCTACGGCGCTTCGTTGCTAAAGGTTAAGTTGAATTATCTTCCCTTTTACCATAAAGATCACACAGATGAAACCTAAATCAGCATACAGATTGGTGACATCTTCGGTCTGAACTGCATGTTGTTTGCGCTTTATCCATTGTTCTACTTTGCAAGACAAAATATACAAAAATGTATCAAAATGTGGCCTTTCACCTGTCTTATAACGTAATGTCCATGCAGAAGTAACTCATTCAAAGGGTGACCCTTCCTACAAATGATAATCCATTATAGTTAAAGAATGAAGAAAGGTGAGTAATATTTTACAGTGTTTATCATTCGTTTTAAACATTATTAGAAATCTGTAAGATCTACATGATTATGTTTTAATTCAAGTATAGTATCAATATATTTGTATTCCACCTCACGAGTTATATTCTACATAGACATAGAATGTACACTTTAAGCTTTCAGTTTGTTAATTGTTCCTACTGTGGTCAACACTCATAAAATGAGTTATTGCCGCCATGACCTGTACATTGGTCGATTTGTTTATTTAGGATTAATCAGCTTTCCTCTTCAGCTATATTCAGTGAGAATGCAGTTGTCTAACTTTGATTTCTGTGCAGTATCAATAACTGGACACATCCATGCTGTTATGTATATACAGTTTTTAGTTTTTGGTAGCTATTTTAATGATTTATGTTATGTTTACTTATATTTTTCATTTGACCTTGTTCAAAATCAAGTTCATGTTTTGACAGACCAGTAAAACATCTGTTTTGTAAACAGCATTATACACATTAAATTTCCCTATGAGTGTGGATTAGCTATTCAGGTCATTATTAATGATAAACATATTTATAGTCTTGATCACGACACACAAGAGGGTCTCTGGGTCTGGTCCATGCACCTATTTTCAGATTGCAGCAATATATGAGTTCCATTCAAATATGTATAGCGAAATTGAAGAAATACGTCTTTGTAGTCTATACCATGTATACGTAAAATAGCAGAAATATATATCTGAGCTCTTGGACATATATGTTCATGGTTAGATCGAAACATTCATGTCTGAGCTCCAGATTATATGACTGTGATCAGATTGAAGAATTGTGTGTTTGATGTATGGATCACATTTATACGTCAACTTCGAGAAGCACATGTTAGTGGTCCAGACCATATGTGTATGGTAACATTGACGAAACAGATATCTGACATCCAGACTTTGTTTGTGTGAACGTATTGAAACAGTACACACCTAAAATCTGGACCATGTCTGTATCGTTCAAAACAATACTGCTATAGTTGGTTAAACATAAGCTTGTAGAAAGAAAACCACATATGTTGTGAAGTATTTTATGAAGTTATAGTCAATTTAAATGGTCCCTAATCTAAAATGTATGCAAGCTACTAGATTTGCATTGTGCGTGGTACATAAGCCAAATGCAAACATGGTACTAGAAGTGCGTGTTACATGGTCCTTCATCTGAATCCAGGCATGGTCCATCATTTGCTTTAAAAGTATATGTTAGATGGGCAATCATCTGAAAATAATGCAAGTATGGTAACAACATGTTAGTTTACATGGCCCATCATTTCAATGCATGTATGCTACAAGATATGTGATTTGCACCATTCATCTGAGATGAATGCTAGGCTAGTACTAGAACGTTTGCAATCTTTTCAATACTCCATCATTTCAATGGAAGCATTTTATTAGTAGTGTATGTTACTTGGGCCATCTTCTGAATGAAAGCGTGGTATTATAAATGTATGTGGCATGGTCCATCATCTGAAATAAATGTAAGTATGATTACAGTGTGGTATTTACATGGTCGATATATTTGAATGCATTTATGGTACTAGCTGTGCTTTTACAAGGTTAGTCATCTGAAATGAATGTAAGGAGAGAACTAGAAGACTTCCTGCATTTTAAATGACCCATACTTTGAATGAAAACAATATATTTTAAGTGTATTTACAAGGCCCATCGTCCACAAACAAGCGTAGTATTAGAAGTGAATTTATGTTTTCTAAATCTAAATGCTAGCATGATGTTACACTTGTATATTACAATGTCAATCATCTGAGAGCCATCATGGTATTATAATAACTTACGATCGGTCATCATAATGCAAGAATGGTATAAGAATTATATTTTACGTGGTATATCTTCCGAATGCAAATATTTTATTAGAACTGTATGTTACTCGTATCATCTGAAATAAAAGCAACTACGATAATATAATTGTATTTTACATGGTCCATCATTTAACCACAAGCCGTCGACTATAAGTACATTTTTCATCTTACTTCGACTGTAAAAACTTAACATCCGTCAATTGTATAGCCCGTCATTGTCAATATAATGTAGAAATATTTGGCAATGTCCACAAATATCAGTCACATTGGTTTGAAAAATTATCTTTGTCAACCATGTTTTGTTGATTACCATGAAACTGTATCATGTCAACCGTGTTTTGCAATCAATATGAAATTGTATAATGTCAACCATGATTTAACATCACCATGAAACTAGGATGTGAGAAGAAAAGACAACAACATTGCATTTCTCTGGCTTAGCATCAATTAGGTATATACTGAGCCCTTATTAAGCAGGGATTGGGTATATAGTGTGCCCGTATTAAACATGGATTCGGTATATAGTGTGCCCTTATTAAGCATGGATTCGGTATATAGTGTGCCCTTATTAAGCATGGATTGCGTATATAGTATGCTCTTATTAATTATGAATTGGATATATAGTTTTCCGTTATTAAGCATGGATTGGGTATATATTGTGCCCTCATTAAGCATGGATTGAGTATATAGTGTGCCCTCATTAAGCATGTATTGGGTATATAGTGTGCCTTTATTAAGCATGGATTGGGTATATAGTGTGCCCTTATTAAGCATGGATTGGGTATATAGTGTGCCCTCATTAAAGATGGATTGGGTATATAGTGTCCCCTCATTAAGCATGGATTGGGTATATAGTGTGCCTTTGTTAAGCATGGAATGGGTATATAGTGTGCCCTTATTAAGCATGGATTGGGTATATTGTGTGCCCTCATTAAGCATGGATTGGGTATATAGTGTGCCTTTGTTAAGCATGGATTGGATATATAGTGTGTCCTTATTAAGCATGGATTGGGTATATTGCTTGCCCTTATTAAGCATGGATTGGGTATATAGTGTGCCCTTATTAGCATGGAATATGTATATTGTTTGCCCTTATTAAGCATGGATTGGATATATAGTGTGCCCTTTATGGTTCTCTTGTTGCAGGTTTTAATTAATATCAAGGTTAAATTTAATGTAATTGCTTCTAGTCATTATCGAACTTGTTTTGCTGTGTGAGATTCCATAGTTAGCACATACACACCCATTATAATTAATAAAATAATGAGTTATATACCACCGGTCCATGTAATTACCACTTTTTTCAAAATACAATTTGTGGAATAATCAATATTTGAAACACCATAGACACCATGCAGTGGCTACATACCTTTATCCTTCCCGGACCAGGTTTGCTAGTTCACAGCAGTTCGATCACATCAGGATCTGCCAATAAAACTTCCATGCAAAGCTCGGATCAGCTTTTGGCAATTAAGAAATACTGTTTTCTTTAACACATCAGTGTTAGACACAGGCCCTTAAAACACCCAAATATGATCAATTTAACCCAGTTGGTTTTTATTTTAACCCAGAAATACACCCGCAAGTTGATTATGCGGTGGATACAAGGCTCTGACTGACATTTCGGATTCAGGAATGTGCCCTTCATTGTAGAAGGTTTGGGTTTCATAAGGTTCGCTTTCTCCACCCCCAAAAGGTCAGTTAACCCAATGCAGCTCACTCACAAACATGCATATACATATAAGACCATACTTGCACACATACTAAGAATGTTGGTGTGTGCGTGTATATCTTAAATTCTTATATGCTTACTTACCTGAATCTTCTTCATGTTGGATAGAAAAAGATGTTTAACATTTCTGCTTTTATAGACTTTTAACAATAGTCACTCATCACGTTCCTCATGGAAGTTAGGTAAAGATTTATATCAAAGGAATACTCCACTGAAAATAAAGGACAAAAGCAATGCATATTATTTTCACACTCGGTCAAGATAGGTTCTATTTAAATAGACTCTACTACAGTATATACTTCGAACCAATAATGCTGAACATTTGATTGTTGTGTGCCCCAGTTGGAGGTTTGAATTACAGACCATATTGTAGGTAACTGCTACAGTATATTATACAGTATCGTGTGCAATGCACCTATCACTTTACTACATTTATTACATTTGTATTTTAATATAATCAATGCAGGATGAGTCCTATCATGCTAAAGTTGGGCATGTTGCAATGGATATTCCATTACATATACAGGGTAGCCTTTTCATGATTTTGTACACTGTGAGGTCACAAATAATTTGACAAATATTGTATATTAAATGTTACTCAATAATATAATTAAAATTATAACTGTATAAAAATGTAAACATTTAAACGCAAATACATTTCATACCCATCGTGTAATATGGTATGTATAATACAAATTTCAAACTACAACCTCATACCCCTTATTAACCTTTCCTGTCAATATCATATGGGGATGGGTCTATGATTTTCTTTAGGACCAGAATAGCTTGTGTCATTTACCCACTAGACACGGTGTTTTCAAATAATATAATACATACGGTTATGTTTGTTATACAAATCATACTGAGACGTGCTTTTATAAAGTAAATCTTAGATTTCATTCACCTAAAGTTATGGCCACTTAGTAGGCATTGTTAGGTCTTCATTGTATTTCAGTCAGACAAACCGATAATTTGAACAACTGTTACTATTGCTTTTGTAGAAGAGAGATTATGTTGAAGAAATTCCTTCAATTGTAACAGATCAGACTGCTCGTGAGGAACGTCAAGAGCCTTTGCAGAGAAGAGCTTTGCCACCAGGAAAGAAATACCATGCCTTTTTCAGTTACTCTAGCGCCGATAAACTGTGGGTAAAGCAAACTGTAGAGAAACTAGAAAAAGACCACGGGTTTGTTTGTTGTGAGTATGATCGTGACAATGCTACTGGTACATCATTATTGCGATTTGCTGATGATAGTATCAGAAAATCCTATAAAACAGTTGTCATGACCAAAGACGCTTTTCAGAGCGGTTTTGTTTAACACGAGGTCGAACTGGCTATTATTCAAGGTTTTGAGGAGAAGAGAAAATGTTTTGTCCCAATATTATTGGAGGACTGTGAAGTTATACGTGACCTCAAGATCCTTAATTATGTTGATGCTCGAGTTACCGAGAGGATCCTCTGGTTGTCCAAGTTAGTGATGGAGCTAGAAATTTGCGGCAAGCAAGAACTTTACCAGTTTTCCAGTCAGAAACTTCTAACAGAGGAAGTAAAAGATACATTTTTGTATAAAGGACCATGGTCAAGATTTATGATGTCATTTATAATTTCAGAATAATAATTTACTCATAATTTCTTTTCATACTTTTCTATACTGATGTAAGAGTGGCATCATGATATGGTGCACTTAACACTGTTACTGCCATATACTTGTCACAATACATCACTCATAGCCATTTATTATTTATATTGTGTACATGTGCCAGATATAGAGGGTAGTTCTTTCAAGCATGGCACTTATTTATTGCAAAATGTAAATAAACCTGTAAGACACAGATGACTACGTGATGAAATATGAAAATGCTGAGTGAGTCTTGGTAGCTTGTCATTATAAGGACTTTGCATTTTCTATTTTTTATTGTATGTTTATTTCACTATATGGACGTTTCGTTTTCTATTTTATATTGCATGCAACAGGCCATTATATGGATTTTCTATTTATTATTTTTAACTGTATATTGCATGTCATTATACTGACTTGTCATCTTTTATTTTATATTGTGTGTAACATGTCATTATTTTGACTTGTTATATTCTTTTTTATATTGGCTGTAGCATATCGTCATATATCTAGCCTGTCATTTAATTGAATTTTCCTTTGTTAATCTCCATTGGATGTAGCATGATCCTTATCTGGACTTTTCAATTACTTTAATAGAAGCATTGTCGTAATATTAATATTTTTTCTGTATTAGATATAATTGTTTCTTATGTGTGATTCATATGACTTGATCAAGTATGTTTGCATAAATGGTCAACTAAATTACAGTAGTTTATGATTATACATATTTCCTACTCGATAAATAAAACTCACAGCAAGAAGACATGGAGAAGAGAGCATCGTCTAGCTTTGAGAAGGACCAAGAAAAAGAATGTGAATGCTGATATACACAGTTCCTAACATAATCTAAATATGATCGTGATCATGAAAGTGAACGATGTTATACCCATTACAGAAGATTACATCAACAATTTTGTCTGTGTAATGCAATGACAACTTTATGTTATGATGCTTTGAGGGAGATACTTGTCATTCAAGTAAATGTACGTTGTACTAACAACAACAAAGCATCCTGGCAAACAAGGCCTATTCGGTCAGTAAACGATTGTTGAAACCAAAGACATGATATTTGCCCAGATTTCTTGGTTGGGTTTACAATACCAATAGAATAGTCTGAAATTTCATTGCTGTAAATTATACTTCCAAAAGTAACTTCAGTTTCTGCTCCAACAGCAAACAATCCTCCAAATGTCAACCAAAGAAACAACGTTAGGGACCATACTGAAAAGCGTACAATTATCTAGAACACAAGTTAGTCATTCTGTAGATAGGAACATTAGATTTCAAGAATTACTGATGGGATATCGATATGGTTCGTGACAATGAAAGTGGTATTTGGTATCCAGAAGTACCGATTATAATTAAAGAAACATTCCGTTAGGTCATCACAAAACATGATACCTTTCAGCTTCAGAAAAAGACAGGTGTTTAGAAAAACAAGCTTGAGATTAAGTTTAGTAAAACTGTTGATGATACTATGAATGTTTACTACTACTACTACTACTACTACTGCTACTACTACTACTACTACTACTAATAATAATAATAATAATAATAATTTATGTATAGAGGGTAACTCAATAGTCAAGGACTATTCTCCCTTGAGGCCCTTTTGGAGAGAGTATAACAATGCACCTTATAAGAAGATATCAATAATTACTGTTTCAACATGTTCAGCATTAAAATACTAAATTCCATTATATATTAGAGACACGTAGCTTGTGATAGTTCGTCTTAGATACTGTAATATGATCAGCAGATTTTACATGTAATGGTAGCTTGTTCCACAGAACTGTACCAGAGTATTGGAAGTTCTGTTCTTGGTTTTGGTGATTGAAGGTTTCTATGTGATATAAATCTCAACTGGTATTGTGTTGAAAAAGGCCTGAATAAGTCATGACGCTACTTTGGTGCAAAGTCTATCTAAAAAGTGTGAACTATTCATTTTATATTCAACCTTCAATATATTTCATATCTTTTAAGAAAAGACATTTTAAATATATCGCAATGCTTTTTTCTTTAAATTGTGAATTTAGGGCTTAAATATTGTATTCATAATATGTCTACTATTGTCAATGCCTGTATCATAGCTGTGTAAAATATTTTGTTATAGTTTGGGATTATATTTGGGTTTCGAGTGTTCCTGTTTTTCTGTCTTTCTTCCATAAGTTGCTCTCCGTTTCGTTTTAACTCATCTCGATATATGAATATATATATATATATATATATATATATATATATATATATATATATATATATATATATGAGAGAGAGAGCATCAGTCTTAGCTACTAAAGTGTCATTTAAACTGAGTTATGCTCAATATTTTGTAGGATTATATGTCTGGAAACTTTAAACATGTATAAATATGTCAAATATTCTTGCTTAAAATGAAAAGTGTTGATAGGAGTGACAGATATGAACATATAAACTGTGAAGTTGGTACATTACATAAAGGCATAACGCAACGTATTTTAAAACAAATATTTTTCAAAAGTCTTGTAAAGACATGTTGATGTAGCATTAATAATTAGGTTTCCACTGGTATTCGAATCGCAAATATCAAATAATCAATGGTGAGATATTCTTTCTCAGATGCAAACACGAGAAATGTTGGTTGCAAATAGTAGCTGTTCCAGGGCTGCCGACACAGGAACATATGACCTTGTCATTCTTTATATGGTGAATATTGTGTGCAGTCATACACCGTGAAAGTACCCCCACACATGGGTTGCAAAGTACTTTTCACTTCTTAGCTGATAGAATATAAACAAAAAAGACATATTTTGAATATATTGTTATGCATTTTTTGTGATCTAGTTATTTTGAATACCTATTAATTTACAATCTTGATTTAGTTCTGAAAGGGGAGACACTTGGCTTATTATGTGCTGCAGAAACTGATGGAAATGTAAACATTTCAACTATTATCATAGTGTATAAAATTATTTTATATCTAGTTGATTTATTAACATATTTATTCCTATCATTCCTTCTTTCATTATGTTTTTCTTATTTCCTATCTTGAATGTAAAGTTATTATTTGATAGTCTTATGTGGCCTTTACTTTAGATATTTAAATACCTTTGAAGATACTAACTCATGCAACTGAAATGGATATTTTCTGAGTTTCTGCTCATGCTTTGTGTGACTTTTATGCAGGAGTTAGCGTATCAACAGCTCATGTCGCTTAAATCTTAACCTACGTTTGCATAATAATATTTCGGAAGACTGCTTGAGACAGCTAGAATCTATACAGAAGCGAGCTGTGAAAATAATGATTATATTTTGTTTTCATCTATTTTGTGCGGCTCAAATTATCAGTCAAGAAGAAGTGAGATGGGTTTTTGTCTAATGTCCGTCGTACCTGATATGTATGCTTGTTTGCATAAGTATGTTATCACTGTTCATCGTTAAATTTTTGGGAGGATTTCCATGAAACTTTAAATACAGACATCCCATGATATAGTTCGTCCCAATAGAAAAATGAATGGCTATGAAATAGACATGAGGTTTTCACTCATAGACTTCATGCAGTCTAGTTGGTCGTAAATGGAACAGGTGCTAATCAGATATCAATTTGATAGTCAGAGCAGTAATCTTGAATACCATTACTAATGCTTCAAAATGAAAGTTATATCAACGCTGGCCTTTACAAGAAGACCTATCATAATGACTGCAAGGTTCTAAATGGAAATGGTGCTACTTACACATTCAATACAACAGACACTCTGGCCATCTTGTTATTGCTATTCATTATAAATTATGTCAACTGGCCACCATGATAGATGGCACATCCAAAGAGATATAAAGACTCCTTGAAAACGACCCTCAGCACCTGTGGCATAGATCACCGCCAGCAGAAATCCTAAGCTGCTGACTGTGAAAGCCGGAGATGTACCGTTCACCAGGCCGCTGACACTTTTGAACAAAACAGACGGGCCATATTGGAGAAACACGATGGCGAAGAATAAACCGTGAGCCATCGGCAGGACCAACCACAACCCATACATTCCCCTGCAACCTCTGTGGACAGACGTGCCTCTCACGTACTGGGCTCGTCAGCCATCAGCTCGCGTGCAATAGACATGGACATCCCCTTCCTCATCTTCGCAAGCGAAGTCAGGCAAACATAAATGGATTGTTGTATGAACATGTTGTTTTGCTAAACGATTTTATATGAAGTCTAGTTGGTCCTTAATGCGAAAGCTTAGACATACAAGATGCCCACCACAGTCACTGTCATATGAATCCCATTACTTCCAAATGATTGAGTAAATACAAATAAGGCAAATGAAGAAAGACTTATTATGATTTCAAGTTGGTTCTAAAACGAAAATGGTACCAATCTGACCACCAATATGGATAACACAGTGGTTATTATAAAAAAAATATTGTTATTGATATTTCTCCTGGATGGTTGGTCATATCATTGCGCTTTTGTTGGAAAATTTAATACGATGTTTAGTTGATACACAGATGATATTCAATAGTATTACATACCTACTTATTATGACATGGCTGATCAACCGCTTGATATCGAACACTCAGCCTGGAAATTATTTTGCAGCTTGAATTATTCAAAACTGTCTACTTATAATATATTTGGAATGATTTATTTGCTATACATTTTATATTATTCAGAAATGTTAGTTAATGTTTGTAATATTATGAAATGCAGTTTTATGTTGTGAAATGGTCAATATAGCTGTTAGGCATACTGGAGGAGTACCGTACGCAGTTACAGGCAGCTGAAGTGCATTTCACTGCATATGTTGATTATAGATTAGGGTTGATTGAGGTTGACAACAATAATTTGGACAATGTTTGATAACGAGTTCATGGCAGAATATGGCATGACATCTGGCTAGATTTTGAATTTACATTATCAGAAAACTACATCAACTTGATATTTTTTTCAACACACAATGAATCCTAAATTGAACAAAACTTAACCTATGGGTCTAACTTGATTGTGTCTGAGTTCATTGATCTTCTATCCATGGAATCATACTGAAGGTCAAAGGCAATGACAACAAATTTACAAGTATCTTTCAAACATGTTAACTCATACATTTATCAAAGAACTTTAGTTACTAAATTGGGTTATACTAAGTTCTTCAGAGATGATTTTGATGTTCAGCAGTAAAGTGAAATAAGAGGACAACTAAAAAAGATTAATTGTGGATTAATTGTGGATCCCTGGAATGTAGTATTGGCCAACAAAGCATACGTCCAATGTTATAACACTCTTCTAAAATATTCTTGCTTTATTTTCTTAAGTTTGAGATTGTCAGTGAGGCAACATTGGATCCTAAAATTAGTAATTAGGGAAAACTCATAAAATCATTCCTTAGTTCACAAGGTCATCGCTTATAGCATTGTCCTGTATCCATCATTTGTTTGCTTCATTATAAAAGCTCATATTTTATATTCATAAAAATCTCAGGTTCTTTACCATTTTAACCCACACCTGTCACGAGCAATCAGGCATATATGTGTTTCAAGTTTGGATCAATGTTTTATCATCTGTCATTAATATGACCACTTACTACAAATGGGAAACTTTTAAATAAAAACCTCTAAATATTTGCTGAATGTAATGTGAGAAAAATTGTATATGTTATCCACACATACGTATGTTTAATGTCCAGATAAATAATACAGATAAGCCACTGTATATTGCTACCTTTACAAAACATTATAAAATATTGTAAATTCTTGTCAAGGCCCACTCTATATATTGTAATCAAATTTGACAGACGAAAATCTCACAAGTTTATGTCAATGCAAATGATGATCATTTGATTTGAAATTTAGCTGTTATTACTAAAAACAGAAGGAAAAGATAGAAAATGAATTTTGATTGTAGCAGATTAGGACCAGAATCAATAGGAATATTTTTGTTCTGAAGGACTTTCATATATATATATATATATATATATATATATATATATATATATATATATATATGCAAATGGTGATATAAATAGTTATGGCCATTTTTTATAAAAAATTGAAAAAGATGTAAACAACGTTTAAAATTGTGCCAATTGGGCTAGATTCTACAAAAGGCATCACTGCTATGTCAACAGGGTTAGAGTTTTTACAACAGCATCTTTGTCATGTCAAATGGGCTAGATGTTTATAAAAATGCATCATCGATGAGGCCTTTATAATAGTTGCCATTATAAAAAGAAAACCCATTAAAGGTCAGAAAGCTTTAAACTGACCAGCATTTCATGACGCATGTCCTGGTATTTTGGCTTTTGGACAAATTATTTAGTCTAACTCTTTTAAGAAAACTCAGATGACCCTCTTATTTATCTAACCGTATATAGACAACGTATATAACCATCTTCAGTAATCCACATCCCCTATTGTAATTTGGTTATTTTGTCGTATCACCCACCCTCCAAATATCAAATAAATTATTGTACTATTTTTAATTTTGTTTTTAGTTCTGAATACATGCAATGATTTTGGATTCGTTTCCCCAGCTTAACTATCCAACAACAAAGAGCAAGTTTTCCTCTGAAATACTACATGCTGTCTTCAATGTAATTCACATAATATTCCAAATGTTTTCTTTAAAATTTCAGTGTTATTTTTGGCAGCCAACATAAAACATATACAAATTAGAAAGTACTCGCTGTTTGATTTTGCAACACTTCATAACCATATGCTGATTCTATATTGTTAATATTACATTGGCCAAATTATTTGTTGATTATAAAGCAAGTTAACATCTTGCTGAGTGCTTGCCTAGTTATAAAGCCAAGTTATATTTTAGCTGAGTCCTCACCTAGTCAAAACACCAAGTGTGATATTGTAGCTGAGTTCTAGCCTAGTTATACAGCCAAGTGAACTTATAGCTGAGTGCTTTCCTAGTAATACAAGGAAGTGAACCTGTAGCGGAGTGCTTGCCTATCCATACAGCCAAGTGAACTTGGTGAATGCTTTCCTACATATACAGCCAAGTGAACCTGTAGCTAAGTGCTCGACTAGTCATACAGCCAGGTGATATTGTAGATGAATGCTTGCCTAGTCGTACATCAAAGTAAGCATGCAGCTGAGTGCTTTCCTAGTCATACAGCCAAGTGCTATTGTAGCTGAGGGTATGCCTACTAATACAGCCAAGTGATATTGTACCTGAGTGCTAGCCTTCCCATACAGCCATGTGAACTTGTAACTGAGTTCTAGCCTAACCATACAGCAACGCGAACCTCTATCTGAGTGCATGCCAAGTCATTCAACGAAGTAATATTGTAGTTGAGTGCTTTCCTAGTCATATGGCCAAGTTAACTTGTTGGTGAGTAATTGCCTGGGCATACAGCCAAGTGACACTATAGCTGAATGTTAGCCTTCCCATACAGCAAATTGAACTTGTACCTGAGTGCTTGCCTACCCATACAAGTAAGTGTATCTGTAGTTGAATGTTTGCCTAGTCATACATCCAGATGATAGTGTAGATGAGTGCTTTCCTAGCCGTTCAGCGAAGTGATATTGTAGTTGACGGCTCTCCTAGTCATACAGCCAAGTGAACTTCATATAGGCAAGTGATATTGTATCTGAGCGCTCCCCTATCAATACAGCAAAGTTGACTTGTAACTGAGTGCTAGCCTACACATAAAGCCAACTGAACCTGTAGTTAAATGTTTGCCTAGACATATAGCCGAATGATGTTGTAGGTGAGTGGTTGTCTAGTCATTCAGGGACGTGTTTTTGTAGTTGAGGGCTGTCCTAGTCATACAGCCAAGTGAACTTGTTGGTGAGTGCTTGCCTAGGCACAAAGCCAAGTGATACTGTAGCTGAGTGCTACCCTATTCATGCAGCAGAGTGAACTTGCAGCAGAACGCTAGCCTTCCCATACAGCCAACAGAACCTGTAGCTGAGTGCCTGCCTAGTTAAACAGACAACTGATATTGCAGCTGAGTGCTTGTCTAGTCATTCAGCGAAGTGATATTGTAGTTGAGTGCTTTCCTAGTGTACAGCCAAGATAACTTGTTGGCGAATGCTTTCCTGGTCATAGGGCCAAGTGATATTGTAGATGAGTGCTTGCCTAGTCATTCAGCAAAGTGATATTGTAGTTGAGTGCTTTCTTAGTCGTACATTCAAGAGAACTTGGTGGTGAGTGCTTGCTTGGTCATACAGTCATGTGATAATATAGCTGCGTTTTAGCCTTCCCATACAGCCAGTTGAAATTGTAACTGAGTGCTTGTCTACTTATACAACTAAGTGTAGATGTAGTTGAATGTTTGCCTAGTCATGCAGCCAGATGATATTGTAGATCAGTGCTTGCCTAGTCATTAAGCGAAGTGATGTTGTAGTTGACGGCTCTCCTAGTCATACAGCCAAGTGAACTTCATACAGCCAAGTGATATTGTAGCTGAGTGCTCCCCTATCCATACAGCAAAGTGAACTTGTAACTAAACACTAGCCTAACCATACAGCAAAGTGAACTTTCAGCAAATTGCTCATTTAATCATATACCCAAGAGTACTTGTGACTGAATGCTTATAGCCAAGTGAACATTTACCTGATTTGCTCACCTAATCTCAAACCAATATTAACTTACACCATGTTGCTTTAAATACATGCATTGTTTCTATCTGATTCATTTTAAGTGTTGAAGATAATGGGATGTGTGGACAAAAGTGTGGAAATTTGATTTCCACTATCGTTACCATGGTGTACATGGGGAAGCCACTTTGCTCTTTGTAAAATACATCATTAGATCAATGTAGATTGGTGAATATCGGCAAGACACTTTATCCTTCTTGTCTATGTATGATATAGCCTTAAAAGAGTTTGTTGCCATAGTAAATATGGGATAGCAAGACATTTACACCCCTTTGTGTGATATAATCTTAAACATATTTGTTGTAGTGCTGCGAGACACTAAAGCAAAATAAACCTTTGAAAATTTGCTTCACCAATATTATGGTGGTCTCATTTATAACAGTGGTAACTTAAAAGATTCTAGTGACTCATAAAGAGGGTGTGGTGAGTAAGTACAGACATTGTGTGCTTTGCCCAGCTAGGATATGTTGATTTCACTTATAAAATAGGATTTGTTAAGGCACCACATGAACAACATTGTAATTAGAAGATGATGCTGCCGGACACATATTCATTGCACATAATTATTCGGTTAATATTGGTAAACATTGCCATTTTGAACTTAGGAAATGACAATATGGACATGGTTTTCAATTTAAAAAGAAAATAGTCATTTTCAGTGCCGTAATTTTAAATATTACTGGACATTTCAGTGTAAGGATTATATTATTTCATCATCGAAAACAAGTACATATATTTGACTGTTGAAATACATACAAGTTTTAAAGTAAATAATTAAATCATACCATAACATAATTAAGCACATTAAATGTATTGCATTCCCTTGACTTAGTACTACAGTACATGAGTAAACTAGCTCAACCACTGACTGACTTTTATCTAATCATAAGGTGAAATTGTGTCATGCACTATGATGCTATATCTGCTTCTTAAAACAAAATACATGGTGCTAAAGCTAAAATATATCTTGTTTTGCAATGCATTTTAAAGGGAGAAGAAATTGGTTTAAGCTTAATTAATTGCTTGTCCAATATTTACATATTTGATAGGTCATCATGAATTTCAATCTTCGAATGGCACCGTGTGTATCCATGTTACAATTTTGCTAAATTACCATTTTAAATGATTCCATTTAATTTGTGGAGAGTAGAACTTTATGAAGCATATTTTTTACTTACTTAATTCTTTAACATTTGCAACATTTGATCTTGACTTCAAATGTACTGCTAATTCTACTATAATACTGCCCTCACATGTACAATATAAAAATAATGCTTCAGCATATTTAAATGCAGCTGTTTATGAAATAGAGTTCATATTATCCCCGAAGCCACTCCCCAAGATTCAACACAATTTGACATAGCATACTGACAAGAATAATATTTTATTCAGTAAAAGTATGCCACCAATGTTGCTGCTCTTACCCAAGCAACAAAAATCATTAAATTTTTTCTCACAAAAACGCACTGTTGTTCGCAATGTCACTGCAGCCATTGCAGCGTTAAATATGGTAATTTAACTTCACAACTTTTTGCATGGCGACGTAACGTTCCGATAAAAAGTAAATATTTGTAATGTTGATGCTGTTTGTTAATTCTTTATCAAGGTAAACAGTTCACTAAACTACACCTTTCAAAATTGCACATGCAGTTCTACAGGTCAAGAGTGTGTTTCAATTGTAAATCCCATTTTGTGATGATGGGCATTTGCTTTTTTATAATGACTTAATCTACAAGGAAATATTGTTCAGTTGAAATCTCACTGGCTTCTTTCTTTCTATAATATATTTGTGTTTGTCATCTTGACATTGACAAATTTATTGACATTGATCTAGCAACATTAATGAATAGTTTTTACCTAGAATGCATGCTAATATTTAATTAAGAGACATTCTGGTTTGACTCCACAACAGTATACCATATTGTTGGGTGTATAATATGTACCGATGCATAAAGCATACCTTGATGCTGTACTCACCATGAGGCAAAACATGTAGTTTTGTTATATAAAGTGCACGTAGGAGGGCTCTGGCCCAATATGTTTGTGGTTGCATGCATTTACATCTTCAGTTCGCTGTTATATTTATAGTAATGGTTTCATTGTTTACATGTAGTTTCTGGAGTACAAGCGAAATACTATTCCTCGGGATCAGGACCAATCAGGACCCTTGAATTAGAGTTGAGATCATTTGGAAGGAAATATGCAAGAAAAGGGAGATTGGAAACCTAGTAGCACTTGCACTCAGAGAAGTAACTAACACTTTTGAATTATATAACCCATTTCAAACTAACTTTTGATTGTTGTATGCTTGCCCTTTGGCTGAAATTGTTTTAAGATATGACCCAGTCTGTCTGTCCATTTGTCTGCAGGTAACCCTCTTGTTTTACATCAACAACCTTGGTAAAAGTTTAGAACATGTTCTCCTTCCCAATGGAAAGAACACCCTTGATGTTAAGATCCATAGGCCATAGTCAGTATGATTGAAAGAAGAAATATATTATGTATTTACATTTAATTCCTCAGCGGTATAAAAAATAAATGTATACTAATTTGAATGAGGAATTAGATTTATGCTAATGTATGCATGAGAAGGATGATGAGCATGATAGGTCTATGCTACCAATGACTTAAACGATGATGACATATATATATATATATATATATATATATATATATATATATATATATATATATATATATATATGCTAATGTATGATTGAAAAGAATAACAAGGACGATAGATGCATGTCAATATATGACAGAGAAGAGAGACAAGGAAAAAAATATATATACTTATGTATGAATTAGACGAATGATGAGGAAATAGATACATGCTTTCTGATGTAATATAGCTTAAATAGTTTTTATTTTCACAGATTTCATTAAATTTCATGGGATTAATGTGGGTTCAGTGGTAAAGAACAAGACACAAGATACAAAAATAAAGGACTGAAAGTTTGAATCCTATCCTATTCAGTCTGAATCCATTTTCCTGATGTGTCTCGGGAATTGTATGTTCATTCCATCAGCACCAGAGGATCAGTGATGTTCTGCTTTACCATTAAACACTAACAAAGCTAAATTTCAAACTCGTTTTTCTCAGATGCAGATGTTCATATAATATCACATGACATATTCCATGTCAAATGTCAAATATATAGATACTAAATGTTTGAATAATTATTTACCGTACTTAGCAGTAGGAATAGCAATACATATTTTTGTAATGATCTGGCACAAGGAAGGATGTGTTGCTGGTTAGGCTGATTTTTTGGCGTTTGTTGAAGGAGAGGGCATGTATTGTTTGTTTTTTGTCATCATAAGATGTCTTTGATTATAATCAGCTGCATTTGTATCACTGTTGTGCACATTTTCATAATGAGGACCCACTGTATCAGATGACCTTGCTGGCAGCTTTCATTTCAGACATAGAAGAAGGTAGATCCAAATCATCCTACTAAAAGTCAGAAAGGTAGAGTAATTTAAAAACAAGTGTAACATATACCGTTATCCTCTTTTTTTCCAATATTCATAACTTCAAAAACGTATCGCTATCAAAGACATTAATTCGATAGTGTTTGAATTTTAACAAAAGAATATTTTTCCTGCATTTTAAACTCTCCATCAATCTATGTTTCTCTGTGCTATGCTTTTGAAACAAACGTTTTTGCTTATAATTGTACCAAACGTGACAAATACAGTTCATTGGCGCAAGGTTGCAGTCTTGAATAAACCCATGTTTCTGATCAGTTGGTGACCACGGTACTTATATTAGCTGACCTTGCTTATAACATGGCACACATTTATGCCTGCTGAAACAGAATTAAAGAGAGCCCATGTTACATAAGTGACCGTGTATAATTGTGTGGTTGATAGCGTGGGACCCGTCACATGGTGCACTTTTTATTCCTGTCCTAAACACCTCGTTAATGAACATTGTACATCTCTTATGTCACCCACCCTTACCAATTATATATTTGAAACAGGGGTATATTTGAAACTAAGCGTATATATGAAAATAAGCATATCTTTCTAAATAAGCATATATGTGAAAATGTTTATATATACCTTGTATATAATGAGTAGGGAGGGTCTTTCCAGCATTTGCTCATTACAATTAACTCACATACGTAAATAAATGTATGAAGTGTGTTACTCTTGTGATGATTGTGATTGTTCTCTTTCTTGTTAGCTAATTAGTTATTGTTAGCTAATTAGTTATATTTATATTTATTTACCTTGCTAAGAGTTTCTTTTCTTGTTATCTTTCTTTATTTTTCACTCAGTTATATCCAATTTCACCCAGTGGTTGTGAATGAATGTAAAATCCAAATTAATACATTAATCATTTCACTATCTATAGAGATATATACTAGTGAAAAGCATATTGTGGGTAAGTTTAACAAATATTCGTCTTGAATATTCCATCCTTTATCACAAATGTAATGTTATTCCTTTTTTTATCTAATTGCATGTCCGTTCTTCAACAAAACACATAATACCTATAATTTGCATACTGCGTGTCCAAACAGACTTAATAAATCATTTTTCATTATTTTTGTATTTTGATGATGATGGCGAGGAGAAATGTAAAATTGTGGTTCTAGTTCATTAATATATTATGGATATGAATGGCATGAAGGAAACGTTTCCTGAGCAAGATTTACTAACTTTTCACTGTGACGTTAAACAAAATCTGAGAAATCTGCAACTTTGGGCCACCAGGAGGCCCTAATAAAAAACATTATGTATATGTATATTTGTGTAACTCCTGATACATGATTTTATATAATGTTTATAATTCTTTTTCGTGGCTGTAATGGGTACGGAATGCCTTAAGTTTGGCCTAGATGACCTGAGTATATTATTGCATTTTTTCTATACATATATGCTAATGTATGTATTGAAAATTAGTAATACGATTCTAAATAATAAGACTTTAAATGGCGCCTATTTTCTCAATGACTGATGGGATATTGATGATTCGAAAATATTTATGTAGTGTCCCAATCGTTGGGCTAGGTTGCGTGAAGATGATTAATTCAACATAAAATCAATGGTGCATGCTGTCATATGAGGTAAAGTCGCAATATACCGTGCATAGAAGGAGAAAATTAAGCATTCAGTTTCATTCCGATCTTAGGAGTCATTCACACTTAATGTGTTCCTGTTGTAAGTCTACATACATAATGTATGCCGTATTTATATCTTCTGAAAATTATTTGAATTATTAAAATTAAGGTTATATTTAGGAATGAGCATAAATAGCCATTGAGTAATACAAGTCCAGTAGAAAATGCACGTCTGTGCTTTGTAGGGTGTTGAAAAACAAGGCAGGATGGTGCACCCATTGGACTAGTTGATTTGCAAGGCTGCCCAGACAGGTTGCTTCCTTTGTAAAGATGCGGATTCCCAACTTAAGACTAGGTGGTTCACCTGCACGTGTTGTGCAGATGGGCGACATTTGCAGATAAATATTGTGTGAAGTATGCCTTGTCCACTGTGGTGTTGATGTTTCATTACCTAATAAATGCCAATCCATATGCAATATAAATGGGCATGATTTCCAGATAAATTGTGTATGAATTATACACTTGACCATTCTTCTGTCTACAGTCAAACTAGCCCTAAAGTTGCTTTTGCAACTGTCCAGTTTATATCAGCTGCAACTAACTGGACACAGATCATTTGTGACACAGCCCATTATCAAAATGCAGGTAAACACTTAGCCATTTGGTATCATATTGATTGCTTCCACATGTCGTAGCCATGGTTTTATTTAATTGAATGAGTTCCACATAACCATGCTACAATACACGACATGTTGAGCCGGAGTATATTGCTATATGTATATTGTATACCTTGCCATTCCATTTGGATTCCTATCTTAATATTTAACCTGAGGTTAATGCACCCATCATTCATGCCATGCAGGGCTCATCATGCACACCTATTGATATATGTGGGCATACATGGATATATTGGTATGTTAATTGTAGGAGTTTTGACTGAATGAAACAGCAAGATAGAGATGTTCTTATATGTATTGGTTGGTTTGATTTATCATACAAACAGACAATTACTAGGCTGCTCGATGGACAATCATTTCACGTGCAATGTACTTTCTTGTTTCTCATTCTTTGTTTATATTTTAGGATGACGTATAAACACACTGGATAAATCCTGATAATCCTGCTGAAGATGGAGCTGTTCTAGACATGTGTCATGTTTTACAAACTTTAGTTTAGATGTCCTACGCTGTTTAACAGTTAGAAGACATTATACCTATAATTTAACTACACACCGAAAAGAATACATGCACTTAATAAATGTACACCTTGTTGCAATGGTTGAGATACTTTTCGTCTGACAGTCATTAAAGGTCATACTCATAATGTTTAAGTGCAAACAATGATGCTAAAAGAATGGATGACATATATATATATATATGTTGCTGTATTGTCTTTCTCACAATAACTTCATTATAAACTATTGTACATATGTCTAGGATGAAAAGAATGAACAAAGACATTCATGTCCAGTATAGAGACTGTGAAGTCACATTAAAAGCAATTGTGTGAATGATATAGATATTCTGAAATCACGAAAGATGAGGTTCCGGGAATGGAAAAGTTTGAAATTGCAATAGGTGGAGATTTGGAAAAGACAGAGATTCTTAAATTGTCATGGATTCAGTTCTCGGAATGTCACATATATTCGTAAATTGCAATAGATGCAGTTCTGAGAATGACAGCGATATTCTAAAATTGTAATAAATGCAGTTTTGGGAATGATACATTCTAAAATTGCACTAGATGCAATTAAGGGAAAGACAGAAATTCTAAACAATATGCAGTTCAAGAAATGACACAGATATTATAAAAGTCAAATGTATGCAGCTCTGGAAATGATATACATTCTGTAATTACAACAGGTGCAGTTAAGAAAATTCAATTGTTTCTGAAATTGAAATATATGCAGATCAAAGAATCACAGAGACTCTAACATTGCAATAGATTCATATAAATTCCAAAATTGCAGCAGATGCAGTTCAGGGAATGATAGAGATTCTAAATCTGCTACTGATGCAGATTTCGGAATGACATGGAGATTCTAAAATTGAAATATATGCAGTTCCGGGAATGACAGTTTCTGAAAATTATATAGATACATTTCACAGAGATTCTGAAATGGAAATATATGTTGCTCAGAGAATGACATATATTCTACAATTGCAATAGAAGTAGTTCAAGAAGTGCCACAGACGTTCCAAACTTGCAGCAGATGCAGTTCAGGGAATTAGAGAGATTCTCAAATTGCAATAGATGCAGTTGTGGTAATGATATAGATTTTTAAATTGCAATAGATGCAGTTCTGGGAATGGCGAGACATATGAGATGAGTGTAATTGTTACACTGTGTGACAAAGAAAACTTGTTAAAAAAACATGGAATTATATTTCATGCAGACATAACGGATACTATTAATAATGACTTGCTAACTCCGATATATTGGTCCGTGTGAAACACAAAACCTGAAAATAGAATGATATTGGGTTTAATATTCACTAACATAATGCAATAACTGTGTCATTATATAAGGTCATATTTTCCTACGTTTAATGATATAATATTTATATTCTTCTCTGTCAAGGACAAATATATTCTGTTTAGTTTGCTTTTGGATGCTATTTGTTAATGTATTCTGGGTCATTTAGACTGCTCCGGTGGCCTAGTGGTTAGAGCGTCCGCCTCAGATGCGGGATAGCGTGGGTTCGAACCTCTGCTGAGTCATACCAAAGTCTTACAAGAATGATTCTCCAGTGCTAGACATCACTATAAACTGCCACACTGCAGACATCTTAGCAACATGGCTGAAAATTGTTAAAGCTACGTTAAAAATTTAAATCACACACACACACTGAGCAATTTAAATGCATAATTGGGTTTCAAAATGATAGTCTTCTATGCTTGAAATACTTATTTATACTAACAGTACAATATTATATAGATCATAATGTCTTGAAAATAACAGGGTATGAAGGTGCAGGTTTCAGTGGTGATGGGATTAATGATCACAGGGTGTTTGGTCATAGGACATAATGTATTTGTATGGTGTGTAGATACTAATGTCTTTGAAACATCCAATGTATCTTAAAATAACTGTTGGAAAGTCATTGAGAGATTGTTTCACATGGACAATATATATTCATTCATATTTTGAACAAAAGGTATAGTGGGGGTAAAAATGGAACACACACAGAGATATACTAGTTTGCATATCTATAATTTTATAACTCCTGGTACATGATTTTATGTAATTTTTTTATATTTGTATTTATGACTATAAATAGTACATAATATGTTTTGTTAGAAATGTATGCATGTAACCTGACTCTGTTAAGGATTCAAATTACACAGGATATGTAAATTGACGCTTACGTACGTGTTGACAATTATTAATAATAATCTTAATATTAATACATAAATTGCGCCTATGTCCTAATTGCTCAGTGGCTGCTAGAATTTTGAAATTTTGGAAACAATCAATAACATTTCAATAGTTGGGCTCGGTCATGTTAATAAGTAAAGTCAATTTAAAGTGCGTAGTTTATTATCTCACGTAGGATCTAACGAAGTACAGTTCCATTAGAACGTAAATATATATTGGACTATACTATTATTCTGGAACTGTGATATATTAATCAAACGAATTATGGACAATGCCATCTTGATGATGTCATGGTTCTTGGAGGATCATTACCTTTCCAGTTTTGAAATAATAAGGAATTTTTCATTCATTTAGGACTTTCATAGACCTTTATAATACTGTAAGTTCATCTCACATTTTCCTTTATGACTCTGATAATAGCTTTTCTTCTTTATGTTACTTAATTTGAGTCCATACAGTCGTAACACACACACACACACACACACACACAGAGGAATAATGCTATAAACACTACTGCCTTGTCATAATGTAAATTTATAGTACAACCTGCATAATATTTCATAGTAAATATGACGATTTACTCAACTGGATACATAATATACTGATCAGTTTCAAAATTGTATGGGCGCAAGTGTTGAAAGTGCTACATACCTTCTTACACATATGAGGCAAAATAGAAAAGATATATATGGAGAAAAAAAAACTCTTTGTTAAACTGTCCCACGCAAACTGATTTTTCGGATTCTAAACATAAAAAAGTGTTTAACCTGATGAAACAATGCCATCAGACTATAGTGCATTATTATTTATAAATGACTTGTTAACATTTTTATGTATGTTCTCTAGAGTATTATTTTAACAAGATCTACATAATTATGTTCACCAATATCACTATTTGCATTATGGGTTTCATTGTTTATAAATACTTGCTAACTCATTATTCACTTTGAACTTGTTACTATGCAATATAAGAATCATTTGTAAAAATAATCTCAGACTGTATTCACTCTGAACTTTTTACTATGCAATATTTATTTGTAAAACTAATCTCAGACTGTATTCACTTTGAACTTTTTACTATGCAATATGATGTTCATTTGTTAAACGAATCTCATACTGTATTCAAGTTGAACTTCTTTCTATGCATTGAGATTCATTTGTACAAATAATCTCAGACTATATTCACTTTTAACTTATCTTTATGCATTATGGTATTCAATTGTAAAAATAATCTCAGACTGTATTCACTTTAAACTTATTGCTATGCATTATTAGTTTCGTTTGTAAAAATCACAGAATCTATATTCACTTTAAACATCTAATAATTCATTGAGTTTCATTTGTATAAATATTTCAGATTTTGTGTTCACCTTAAGCTTATTAATATGTTTGTAATTTGCTTTTTAACATAGCTTTAAAACCTTCAATAATTTCGCTACCATGTCTGCCGTGTGGCAGTTTATAGTGATATCTGTCACTAGAACATCCTGCAGCAGACATGCATGCATCATGATGTCCCACCCAGTCATACTATCCTGAGTGCAGGCTGACTAGCCCTAACACTAACCTACTAACCTCTTAATGTTGAATGCCTAGCAAGCAAACCACTAATATAATGTCTTAATAGGTCTTTGTTATAACTCGGCCGGGACCTCCCACATCTGAAGCGGATGCTCTAATCAATTATCTGTCTGTATTAATATGCATTATAAGTTCATTTTTTAAATAATCTCAGACTACTTATTCACTTTAAACTTGTTGATATCCATTATGAGTTGAAAATGATATCAGCCATTGAGCACACCTTAAGCATTATGCATTATAAGTTCATTTGTAAAATAATAAGAAACACTATATTCACTTTAAACTTAAATCTGTAATTGCTGCAATTATGTAAAATATGTTTATATTGATATATTTAAAAATATTGATAGCAATATAGTTCTTAACATTGTAACCTAGGCTAAATAATCTGTTCCTGGTGATGCTATTACATGGGGTAACGCGAGTTTCATAGGATATTATTGTCTGCTACTGATAACACTATCAAATATGTTAGTATTTTCTATTCCCGATTAAGATTGTGACAAAGGGCTAGTAATATATGTAATTAATAACAATGTCAGATCAGCTCATATTTTCTGTTCAGATAATACTGACACATAGGCTGGTATTATGCGTTCCTGATACTATTGCTATGTAGGCTAGTATTATATGTTGCTGATAACATTGTTACGTAAGCTATTATTATATGTTCCTAATATAATTTTACATATGCTAATTGTTATCTATTCATGATACTTCTGTTACAAATGGCAATAACATGTGTTGCTGATAACAGTTACAAACACTAATATTATATGTTGCTGATGACATTCTTATGTAGACTAGTATTATATGTTGCTAATATCGTTGTTAGGTAGGTTAATTTTTATCTATTCCTGATACTTTTGTTACATATGGTAATAGCATTTGCTGCTGATACCACTATTAAATTCTGTTCCTAATAGACATAACGTATTTACTCTATAATTGAAAAACATTTCCTTCATTCAGCATGTATATATTAACGTTTGGTCAGGAATTTTTAAATTCATGCATGAAGATCTCATTTTAGATTTTAAAAATGTGTCTTACAGCAAATTTCTTTAGTAAGGCAATGCACATGCATATTGAATTAATATGTGCAAACTGAGAATAGACTATTTGGTACATGCTAACTGGTATTTAGTTGTTGAATATAATTGGCTGTTAAGGTATGCAGCATAATCTAGACATATCATATCTTACTATAATGATATTGATAGTATTGCTGACAATATATCTCCACAACAAGTCATATTCATGGAAAACATTTGCTTTAATTACGTTTAAAAAGTAGACAGCGATGCACAGTAAGAAATATTTTTTCGTCTTGTAGAAATGTCATGGGACTAATTTCCTCCATGATGAAATGACCCCAACCACGTCTTACAATAATTAGTAATGGAAACAAATTGTGAGACTGTTGAAGATAGTTGCTGTACGATGCCAGTGTACATACCTCGAGATGTTGCTGTTTTTATTTGAACATGATTTTACCAACATTACTGTATGCATCGGAGCAAAATAAAAAGACAAACTACTGTATTTGACCATTAGCCATTATCAGTAAAGTATATGATATATATTTAGAGTTGAATCATTAGTCATTGTCAGTAGATTATTCGATGTATATAGTCTTGATCAATAGCCATTGTCATTAAATTATATGATGATTATATCAAAGCCACTACCAGAAAATTGTATGAAGCATATATTGTTACACCATTATCCATTGTCAATTATTTGATCTATAAAGTCTTGGATAAATTGCCATTGTCAGTAACTTATACGATGATTATATTATTAGTCATTGCTGGTAAATTACATGATGTATATTTTCTTGATCAATAGTCTTTGTCAATTATATGATGATTGTAGATATAGCCATTATCAGTATATTATATAATGGATATAATGTTGGACCATTAGTCTTTGTCAGCAAATTATATGATGTATATAGTCATGGCCATTTAGCCATTATCAGTAAATTGTATGATGATTGTATTAATATTCATTGTCAGTAAATTATATGATGTATATAGTTTATGGATCATTAACCATTGTCAGTAAATTGTATGATGATTATATTATTTGTCATTCTCAGTAAATCATATGATGTATATAGTTTTTGATCATTATCCATTGTCAGTCAATTATATGATGGTTGTATTATCAGTCATTCTCAGTAAATCATATGATGTATATAGTTTTGATCAATAGCCATTGTAATTAAATTGTATGACGAGATGTATAAAGTATTTGATAATTGGATATGTCTAATTATATATATTTAGTATATTTACCATTGTAAATTAAACATTTATCTTGACAAATTATTTTAAAGCATTGTTTTTCCGTTCTTTTGTATTGTGTATGTTTTTAATGAATTTCATAAGGTATTATTTCTTTGAGAGTTCTGATGATGTTATCACATTGAGAGTGCTTGGGCCCAGATACTTTCTGAACAAATATTTTAATCATTTACTTATCCTTTATTTCATTTGCATCCATTCTTGTTATTTTACCAGATAATTTCTTATCAGCTGTACTGGTCATAGACCAGGGGTTTCATACACGTGGGCAACATGCGGCCTGCTTAGCCATATACTGTGGTTGCAAAATGATTCGTATTACAGGGTGTCATGAAAGATAACAAAAGTGGTGTGGCCATTATGACATCTAAAATTCACTCATGCGGCCCTCGGGGTGAATTGCGTTTGAGAGCCCTCTCATAGACCATATGGGCTTAGTGGTGTCATTTTGTCCATTGTCCACACATACACTAGATCGAGTCTTTGATCGTTCCTCTTCCGAAACTAGAACAATGCCACGAAATTTGACACACGCATTTATTCCTTGATTTTGTGGTTGCTAAATGAAAATCGAAAAAATCGTGTTCAGTGCCCACCCAGGTAAGCACAGGTTGACTGCCATGTTGCATCCTGATCTAAAGCAATTATCTCCCATGTCCTCCACATATTATATCCTATAATGTCTTAACAGTACCATATAAATACATAACAAGGCAACAAAAGCAAGTCAAAATAACACTGGTCTCATTTAGACATGCAGTATGATTGTTACAGTAGTAATTTACTATCATGCTAAGGATAACGTGTTTATCTTAAAGATCAAGTTTGAAAGTCATTCTGTTATATGAATACCACAATAATTGTAACTGTTGTTGCATTTGCTCATTTTAAGTTAATTCTTAAATTTTTCCTTGAGTTCAGAAAGCAATCCTTAATGTTATATGATTCACGTATAGTACCAATATCATACAACATTTAATTGATATGAATGATTTCTGATTTACTTCTTTTGTATCTAATATACATCATATAGTGTAAGAATTTCTGAATTTCTACTGACATAAATTGTCAGGAGTAAATAATCCGTCTTAAATGATTTGTATCAGAAAGATTTCGTGATTGGTGTAAGGTATACTGAGATTTTTTTGCTCTATATCTGTAAATCGATGTAAATGAATCAATAATCAGCAAAGAAATTTTGGTTAGAACAGGAGTACAATCCATTACTTCGTGTGCAATTAAGTTGCGAAGACTCTTAAACCAAGAATCATGAATATGGACAATTACAATAAATGATATCTGACGTAAAAATAGTGGGCATTTTATTGATCCCAGTGTATTGCAATGCTTCGTATTTAGGTTGGGTATTGTCTTTTGTATCTAAAAATATATAGCTCCACACATTTATTGCATGGTGGAAAGAATACAGTCTGCAACTAATAGGTTGATGACCAGAACTTGCTAAAGAGAGACATTGAAAAAGATATAGAAACATCTTCAGATCAGTAGCAGTGATTTGGGAATGACTGGTAGCATCAGGTGATGCTGTAATGCTGCAATTTGAGTTCGATCTGTCACTCGATTATACAATGAAATTTGTTATTTCAGTACAACAGAACAGCTAATTGAATTTTGCTTAATTTGGTAACTCTATTTCTGAAACAGTGATTCATTAACATGGCATGTTGGATTTCATTTTCGTAATGTAGTTCATTAAATGAATATACTTTACATTCGATTAGGGCAATACCACCGTGTTTCATCATAACCTACATAGAAATAACCAAAACAATAAAGGAAGGGGGAGATCACTCGTCGTCACCACTTCTGATTATATATATATATATATATATATATATATATATATATATATATATATATATATATATATATACATATATATATATATAATGATTCTATCTACATACTGTAAATAATGTTATGATATAAATAGCTTTTATCTTCTGCTATTTTTTATTTTGCTTTAATATAACTGTTGGATTCCATTTATGTTTGTCCACTCACGATCTTGATTTTTTACATGACCTAATATTAAGTGTTTAAACATGTATATCTGTCAATCCAACCATCTCTTGCCAACTTTATAACTCAAGTGGATCAACATCTACAGTTACCTTGGATGTGAGAGAAGTCTGTCAATTTTCCATGGTTAAGTTGAATGCCACTAAATGAAAGAAACTATTGTTCCTGTACAGATGTTTCAACTATCACTATTGATGACTTTTACATATGGTGGTCATATAACGTCATTTTTAGCAAATTATAGCCTTGGATCATTAATTAATGTCATCAAATTACATGATTTAAAAAGTGCTTGATCATTAATCAATGTCAGCAAATTATATGATGTATAAAGTCTTGGATCATTAATCAATGTCAGAAAATTATAAGATGTATAAATTATTGACTCATTAGTCATTGTCAGCATATTAAATGATGTATAAAGTCTTGGATCATTAACTAATGTCATCATATTGTATGAATCGATATATATTACCTTGGTTGTAAGGGTGTGCCTAATTATCTATATGAAATATTTTTATTTCACTGCAAATTGACAGAGCATTTTGACAATTTATCTACAAACATTGTTTTTCCTTTGGTGTTGTTTTTATATTAAAAAAAAATGAATTTCAGCTACTATATTTGGATATTACTGTTCTGGCTGTTTATCTTACTGCACAGAACGTGTATCTGCCTACATACATTCTAAATAAACATTTTAATTACCTATCTTAGTTACTTTTACTTCATGTACACACACTGATGGACTTATCACCAGAGTACATCTTAGTTGTGCTGGTTACAGACTATGAAACCGCCTGTGATGACATCTTGACGATCATCTTTCCATCCGCTAGCATAAGTTTCTTATTGCTACTCCTCCGAAACTATAAGGTTTCCAATGAAGGGTGACATGCATGTATGTTATGATATTGTCGGTGCTAAATCACACACATGTTCGATACCCACTCAGGCAGCCACATGTTGACTTTTTTGGTTAGTCCTTGGGAGATGCACTTGGCTCCCATGTCTTCAGCATAATATAAACAATGTGTTTACGGTGCCATGAATGTGACTGTCACATTATTCATGCATGTTATATGCTGCCAATGATTTACCGATGATCTGTTTTGCTGAATATTGAATGTGTAGTCATGCAGCTATAAAGCCGGGTACCTCAAAAACCTTTGTCCCACGGTATCTTTCAACAAAATGTGAAACGAACCGTGTTACATAATATTGTTTTATATTAGGCTCCAAACAATCAATGTTCAGGACGGGTATCTGACACTTTTTCGTCTAATTTGCAACAGTGAAAGCTGTTGTTGTTGTTGTTGTTGTTGTAGGGTTTAATGCCATTTTTCAGCACACGATAGAGTAAAAGTGGCGTCCAGTAATAATGGTGGAGGAAGAACCCGGGAAAACCCCGGAAGGAACCACCGACCCACGAGAAGCTACTGGCAGGCTTTCTCACATACCCTCATTGGCTGAATCCAGATTCGAACCCACGCAGACAGAGGTGAGATGGCACTGATCCGTAACGGTGAGCGCTTTAGACCACTCGGCCACTCGTGGCCCTATGTAAGGCTGTAAAATGTATCTTACTCTGAGTTATAGAAAAGCAACACCATATTATATCCACACTATTTTTAAGAATATATTTTAATTATCTTGCAATAAATGAAAAGAAACTATTTTAATTAAAAATAAACCCATAGCCGGCTAAGAACCCAATTCAAAGGGTCGGTACATTAGTTTAGCATGCTCTATGTATGTTAAGTGTTGAATAAGTTGCAATTCAAAATATGTAACTAAAGGTACACTATAGCTGAAACTGTGAAGGACATATTCCTGTCAGAGCCTATTGATAAAAATAGAAGGTATTGTCTCTGAAGCCCAGAATCCTTTAGCAAACCTAAACTTTGTATTGGGATGCCATCATCTGGTCAACATATTTGTCAATGATGGCCAGTAAACATTAAATGCACTTGTGCATCAAATGAATTTGCTTTAGTCGACTTGAGAATTACAAAATGTTCAGAAGGAGAACGTATGCATTCTTGCAAAATTTAGGATTATTCTTATTTTTTTAAAGGACAACATAAACTTAACACATTCGCATACACTATTAAATATATTGATCATTATGCATGTGTCATTTTAGCACAACGTTTCCTCTGAAAGTTTTGTTTTGCCTAATAAATGTTACATTCCTTTTAGCCTTTGTGATGTCATATGTCATATGTGTTAAATAGGTGATTAAAGGGACATACATAAATGCATATTTGCAATATTCACCATTTGTGACAGATATGATAATGTTGTAAAATCAAATAAATGCTGAACAATTTTGCTGAAAACACATTGTTAATATCATTCAAGCCACAAACAAAAACTTCATCGCAATGTGAATAATTTTATTTTATAACTCGACCATGCTCACACAATGTCAGAAGGTAAAAGTAAAATGCAAGTGTGAGGAAAACAAACGATGTTATGGATTGTAGGCTATGTAGTTTCTTACTTGTTATGATCATAGGTGACAACGAAGCTTCATCAGAGGCATACACAAATGGTAAATTAAAACTACTTGATATGAAATCTATGTCAGTTGATGTTGAAAGGAAGTATTGTGACCTAGCAAAACAATCCTAAGCTCAGACCAGTATGATAGCATGAATAATTTGGAACATATACAAGATGAAATATATTTTTCTAGAAGTCTTATTTTGTGGTGAGGGTTTCAAACATGTTTGTTTTCAGCAAATATGTGAAGATCTTCCAGAACAAAACCCTACATAAATGCTAAGGAAAGGTTGTATTAGTTCTCATGGCCATATACCAGAAACGAGTATGGGATAATCTTGAACTATTGTCCAAGTTTGGCACAAGTTTATTACTGCTTTGTCCTCCTAAACTACTTTGTGAATTGTATAAAACTTTACAGACACACTTATACCATCATGTGTTGCTTCTAAATTAAAATGGTGCTGCTTGGACATCTAATATGGCAGCTACAGACGTCTTCTTGAAAATGTTGTTATGCCACTCTGTTATGGATGATCATAAATACAATTTGTGCCAATATGTTGTCAATATGGTCCCCACAGTAATGTCATAAAATTCTTTGTGTTGTTACCCCTCGCACACGTAAAGTTATGCGACAAATGATACGTTCTGATGCCTAATTATTCCTAAAAGGAAATGATAATAATATCATACCCAACATGACGACCACAATGGTCATCTTGAAAATAATTTGCATCATTCCTTATCCTGCTTGACGTGTCATATATACTTGGCTTTTTACTTGAAGACTAATTATCATATATGGTTGCTTCCAACATAAAGTACGGAGACGATCTGACATAATATGTCCATAATGGAAACCATCTTGAAAATCTTGTTATTTCAACTCCACCAGAAGTGGACGGCATACTGTCATGGGGTTTGTACCAAAATATTTCTTACGATGTCCAGCTGGTTTCAAATGAAAATTGTGTCAATCGAGCATCCAATATGGCCACCACGGAGTGGCCATCTTGCAAATTATCATTGATAAACCTCTTGAATGGAGAATCATATCAACTTGAGGTTTTAGCAACAAAGAAAACAAGCAATGTATGATGTACAATTGGTCTTAAAATGAAAATGTAATTCCAATATAGTTGCTGAAATAGCCATCTTGAAAATCGTCTCATTCCTATTCCTTAACAACTGTGCATCAAGGCAGCTAATTTGAAAATATTGGTATCGCAGTAGAGTATCATGGATGGCTTCCGTACTCGGCAGTTTAAATTAAGAAATGGACCTATTTTAAAATAATATAAATTCTGTTCACCCATTTGAGCACCAATCTCTTAAATGGGTTTCTTGCTAACTCATTGAAAAAAAAATATTTAAGCTTCTGTTATAATTTTCAATAGAATAATGAATAGAACCACGAGTTTTCTCAATCAGATGTTTAATTGTAAGTACGTTTATTTAGTTGGGTTGTTTCAGCTGAATTATAATATAATGCATATAATACATCAACACCGTAACATTATTGTACTGTGTTTTGTGATTTAAGGAAAACAGTCTTAGATACAATGCGCACCCGATCCAACTTCCTGAAATTACTCGGCATTGCATGAAATCAAGTAGTGGCACTATTAATCAAAAATGTTACATGCTGAACCCGGCTACCACAGAGCAGCAGACGCAGTGGTAGCTGTTGGGACCAATGTGCCTTTCCCCAGTGCCCTACCAGAAAATCTATATATCGATCGCTATAGGATTACAAATTTGGGTGCACCAGTCCTGAGTTCAGATGCGACCAAAGCGTGATATGTTTTTGCGGTTTGTTTCAGGTGACTGCATGTAATGTCGCGAACGCTTTCAACAGAGACATATCACTGTTATCTTTCTGGCTAAGTACACTATCGAAAACGGGGAAAAGAACGTTTCATGCATGGGTCGAGGACGCCACACTGGCAAATGTTTTTTTTCTTCTTCTTCATTTACATGGGCGTTAGATTGGTTATGCGTTTATTTTAACACGAGGACCCTCCTTTATTTGTTACTACTCTGCTATTCCGTTGCCCCAAGTGGCATAGTGGCCTAAAGAGCTTTCCGTTACGGATCACTGCCATATCACCTATGTCTGCGCCTGTTCGAGTCTCGGATTCATCCAATGTGGTTATGTGAGAAAACCTGCCAGTAGCTTCTCGTGGGTCGGTGGTTCTTCCCGGGTTTTTCCCCGGGTTCTTCTTCCATAAAACTGTCCGTCATGTATAACCGATCGTGTGCTAAACATGGCGTTAAACCCCACAACAACAACAACAACAACTCTGTCTATTCCACCTGGTGAGCACCAGCATTACTTTTCACCAACGCAGAGGTACATTAATTTGGAGGAAAGCTTCGGTTGACACATGTCTCCCTCATGTCAAAGCTGCTTGATAAACATTGTATTTCCGCGGTGGTTAACTACAAAGCAGGCGCAACCTTTGGCTGCACTTGTATCATGAGGAAATAATGGTTAAAACATCAGAATATAATTGCTATCATCTACGCCACTTCCTGGAGCATCGAGTTGAGGTAATATAGCCGTAAAACGTGGAACTGCTTCAAGATGCATGTGATGCCTCTGTGTCCTTTTCCAAACTGGAAGCCTAGGACCTTAACAGGTAGATACGTCGCAAGCTCCTTGAAACCGGCACTAATAAGACTGGTGACCTGAATATTTGTTGGTTGCGGATCATACAATGTTTAGTTATGTTGATCCCCATGACAAATACACCAAACCCTACGTTGATATAGTGACCAAGTACTTAATGATTACGATATGATCCCCTAGCCCGACAATCGGTATCATCACGACTGAGGGGATGATTTATCGGCCTAGTGTAAGAGTGTCCCGGTCACCATGTATCAATTTAATTCATTGTTACTATATAATCCCACCATTAATACTGGCCGCCATGCATAGCATATCGTGTGCTGAAATATGGCGTTAAACCCAACAACAACAACAACAACTATATAATCTGGGTAATACATTCATACAGAAGATAGGCTAGAAATGAATGTATGAGAATTTAAGAGGAAAAATACCGATGATAGATGAAAATATGTGTATACGGAAAACCGATGAAAAATTATTTGTATACATAAAATAGATGGCACATGCATGTATATTTGTTCTGATTCTTTGACTACTGTTCTACTGTGTGGAACCCACATACTAAATGCCTAATAAATAAGATATATATTGTTCAGATGAGAGCTGTACGATTCACCACAAATATACAACTATATCGCCAGTGGGAATCATTCGAATCCAGCCGAACCAATGCCCAACTGACTAAGCTGTACAATGTAGCGAACAACCTAGCGGACGTAGCAGCAGAAAAATAGCTGACCCTAACATATAACCAAACAAGGGCAAACCACAGGAATAAGTTCCAATTAAAGTCAGCATCAGCATAGCTCACATTCTTCCAACGGAAAATAGGTACTTGGAATATATTAACATCAATAATTGCAGAAGCTTGTATCTCACAATCGGGAACTTTCTAAAATCACATTCTAATGAACCAGACAGCAACAAGCTAGTCTTAGTGATTATCAGTGCTATGCCGCTTTAGGTTCATTACCTCATCGCTGCTAGCCAGATTGGTCTGAATATGATTGGAAGGAAACGGACACTGACAATAGTTTACTTATTTCTGCATTGGCTATCATTACTCATTTGACTGTCCTGTCGCTACCGTCCTTACGTAATCTGTAATAGTGAATTGTGCCTGTCAACGTATTTATTTATAGACATACAGACAAACAGACAGCCAGACAGCTAGACATACAGACAGATAGACAAACAGACATATATATATATATATATATATATATATATATATATATATATATATATATATATATATATATATATATATATATATATATATATATATATATATATAGAGAGAGAGAGAGAGAGAGAGAGAGAGAGGGACAGGTAAACTATGTTTCATTATATGTTCTTTTCTCTGTCTTGTAATTTATTAAGGTATGCTAAAAGAACAATGCACAAAATAAAATAATTTAGGACAATATTAGATGTGAGCCAGGATCCAGATTGTAAAAAGAAAACACAGAATTCAGATATGTATATGGTAATAAATTTACACAAATAAAAAGTAATAAATACAAATACTAAAGATTAAAAATAACAATGGAAACAATTATATTACTGCTTGATTGTTTTGTGAAGGACCCACTGCTTGTTATATTATAACTCTTGAAAAATCCTGAACAAGTTATACATTCTTTCAGCAATGAAATTGTAATCGATAATGACTCCAGCCGATTTAGATATATAGTTTACATCGATATTTAGCTCAAGCATTCAAACACATACCGCATTTTGGTGTATATGAAAATTATAATAATCGTGTACCAGTCAAAACTGCTCATGAATATTCATGTTATTACCATGTCTTCGTTTGTCAAGGCATACCTGCAGTACTTTCATTCTAGCGTTTAACGATGCATATCATAGGAGAACTTGCATTTCTTGCAACCCTTTGTGGATTAGGTTTTATGGATGATACGGGGAAGGTCAACTTGGAAGCAGTCATGGCCCGTCTGTCGGAGGAAAAGGCCAAGAGATTTCTCTTAGAGAGTGACGTAGAGATGCTGATGCTAAAGGACCGGAAAAGGAGATGTGAAACTCGTGAAAATCAAGGTACACCTTTTCCACGTTTTATCTTGCATTCAATGATCATTCAGTAATACTTGTTCATCTAGAAGTAGTATGCATACTTCCTCCACCCTGTTTCCTGTAGCGAAATAAAAGAGAGCTTTTACCAGTACATTTGTAACAACAGGATGTGCATTGAGAACTGTGGTGTTGGATGCATTCTAAAGAATATGAAATTTCGCAAAGCATGTGAGGTTTACAAATGTTCACAATTCACCCTATTAAATAGAGATTCTTACTGACACAAACATATTCCAAACAAATCATAAAATCAAATTTTTGAAGAAAAGATTATTGTGTTATTTACATTTCTATTTATGGTAATGATTTTATAGCATTTAATATTTAACGCACACATTTACATTGATCATCTGTATGAAACTTAAAACTAAAAATGCAATACTGGAAGATGATAACACGACACGAACAGTTATGTCTATAAATACAAGATACGAATGCATTGAATTATTGAAAAAAGGAGACTGTGGACATAGGCATACATGTATTTACCAAACCATGGTGACTGTCGACAAAGGTACATCCATCATAGACACAAGAGATTTACATTATCTTGTAAAATGAAAATAAAGAAAAACGTTACTAGTCCGTGGTTCAGACACAGACAGTTGGAGCACTTTCACCTAATTGCAGTTAATTTGTATTCCTGAACAGGACCGTAAACCTTGCGATAATCATAAGACGATCGCTGTATTATTGTATTTCCTTAGGTGACGTGGATTGCTAAGTGTTAGTTCACTTATTATTGAGGTTTCTGTCTTACACACACACACACACACACACACACACACACACACACACACATATATATATATATATATATATATATATATATATATATATATATATATATATACATATACATACATACATACATACATACATACATTCATGCATGCATACATACATACATACATACAAAAGAGCGTAAATTGACAATATTTGCGCGGTTTCCACGCTATCCAATTTCAAAACACGTGAAGCCATCTAATTTAAAAATTGGTTCACAAATAAATTACAAATAAACCCAATAAAACAATTAATCGTGGAGACTCTAGGGACTCTAGTACAACGAGGACATGCAATATCCTAAGAAATGAAAATGAAACTAATTTTCAAAAAAGGTATGATTGAGGGCATCAATAAAATCATGTATCAGAATATACATATGTATTTCTCAAAGATCGTTATGTTATATAACCTCTTTTATGATACGTTTCATCATTTCAAAATTTATTTCCACTGGTTTCAGCAATACTGTTTTTTAAAACAGACAATTACATTGGGAGCAAACATAATCTTCGTGATAACATAAATCGTATTATTTTCAGCTTTCTCTTTTGCTTGTGAGTGTTCAGGATGTAGTTCTCTCCTCAACTATTACCAATATTTCTTGCATCTACTGTATTTGTAATTATATCTTATCTTCATTTGTAACGATTACATGTTTACACTCAGTATTACCCTCGCCAGCTCGTCCGTAAATAAGTCCATTCATATGATTTGTAAGATCCACTGTATTAAAACTAAATAATATCTTCTGAAATTTCTACTTGTCATTTTGTTTGGAGTTTATATAGCTCATCATTGTCGATTTCCATATGCAGATTATAAAAAGACATTCCAGAGACGTGTTTGCGTTTCAGGCGGTAAACTCTTGAATTAATTTCAAAGTTGGTATTAAAGTTTACAGAAAAAAACCTAAACATATTGTTAGAGAAGAAATTTTCGTAGAATTTTTTTCTGTATTCACATTACTCTTTGTTTCGTAGCAGTATAAAACTGAAACAGCACTAAAGGAAGGTGTCGTGGTGGACCACCATACTAAATCTCTCAAACATGGAACTACACCAAATATGTATATCGTTATGTCAAATCAAAGATGTCTGATGTTAATATGGCACGAACAACGAATTTAGACCACTGCTTTAACACGTCAACACCACGCAGCTGATACTTTTGATAACAACACACTCAAAAGTTCCTTGACATTCGTAAAAAGAAAAACAGAAAAAATTATAAAATATATAATATGCATTCTTTTCCAAAATATCTTTACAGCCGTTGACAAACATCAATCATGTCTTCATTACCTGTTTTAAAATGCAAAACCTTGATATTTAAAGTCGAGAAATGTACACAAAGAGGACTGATTGAGTGTGACAACTTCCTGATTGGCATATAGCAGTCTGAACTTGCCAGAAACGATTTTATATGCAAAAACTGACATATATTGTATATTTGGAATGACACTTATTTATTTAAAAATATAGATATGCGGTTAATTTGCAGAAAGGTTGTATGTGTACAAATATAAGTGTTATTTTGTGCTGAGTCAGTTGTAGTGTTGAAAATGTGGAACATATTGTATCTGACATTTTCTTTAAACATTCCTAAGACGATCATTGTATAAAACGCATACGACTTAATCGCAGTTAATGTAATTTGACATTTTAGACTATGACACCTAGAGGGATGGTTGATTGTAAACCCTGTAGAATATCCCTCTATGTCGTCATAATTAAAGTGACCATATTGGAAACAAAATGTAACTGCTCACTGAACTTGTAATTATTTGATCTAACCTGATTATTTAAAGTCCATAGCGATTCCGAATATTCATCAACAACATATATGCAGATTCGCTCCACAAGCAGAAAGAAATAGACGTGGTGAAGCTGCATTAGTATTACAATTAAGAACAACAGTTGATACATTATTTAAGATCAGTATTTGCACCCAGATGGCTTACACCTTATTAATGTCATCTATTTTAACCTAGGGAACTTTATCAGATGATTTCAGTTCTTTATATCTTTTATTGTCTGTATCAACTATTGTCTAACTTTTATTAAATAAATAGGTTGGGATAATGGACCACATCTAAAAAAAACATTATCAGAAAAGATGTATTACTATGCTTCAGATGCAGAGAAACAAAAGAAGAGTAATACAGTAGTTCCATTGTCTTTTGACATTTTGTTATTTTAGGACCCATTCAGTTAATGTGGCAACATTGAGAACATGCACTTGGTTTATATTATGTATTATAAACTTTACAATTTTAACAATACTATGATTTTAATAACTATTAATCAAGGCTACCTTAGTGACATTATGTCTGGTTCCCAAATACCGAAATATTCACCACTCATTACTTCCTTTCATTTGTTCCGCCACATATATATTTCATTTTCATTTTATATTTAAAATTTTCTCAGTCCCGAATATATCATCTCCTTATCGCATATAAATACGTCCTTGCAAAATGTTTCATTTTTGCTATTTCCTTTTACGTCTTCTAATGTATATACCAGTGGAACTCCAAGTTAATATCTCCGATGTTAATAATCTTTTCGTGAAATTAGGATGACAGCCGTATGTAATAATATACATCTCTATTATATGCTATGTGTGAAATATAGGAACTTGTTGGCGAAATAATTGTCTTATCGTATTAAGCCATGTTTTAAATGTGAAAATAATATTGTTATTTCTTCACATTTGAAGAATATATCCTTACCTTTTCACATGTGAAAATATAAAATTTCTCATCATGTCATTGTGTGTATCTGTAAAGGTTGTATCTGTAAGAATACATGTGTTTGAGCTGGAACAAATAAATAGAACTGCTTTACATTACGGGCACGGAAGTCAAACATTAATAAATAAATCTGAACAGATGCTGTGAGCGTCTCTCTGAAGTTATCCCCCTTTACACCTTGACAACAACGACAATCCCGCATTGCTGACTTTGAATTGCATCGTTTTGAGATGGGGTCGAATGACACAAATGTAATTTACTTCTGTATAGTAGGACAAGCCAATCATACAGCTTTCTTCAGTCGCATATAGTTATATCCCCATCATATGTAAGTAAGGCGAATTAGCAAAAAGTAATGGGGAGAATATGTTATGTCGTAGGGTGAGTTTAATCTTTTAACCTTCAAAGATGGGACTAGTGTTTTATATAACAAAAATAAGATTTTATTTTCCCACATTAACACCTAATATATTTCACCTTGATGTACAAAAACGCCACTCATTAAACTATCACGTGTTTTGTACAATGCGATGGAATATATCTAGTATTAACTTAGGAAAATAACGTATACCCTATATATTCTATATACTAAAATCCAGATATTTTAACTTATGTTAATTCTATTGGCTCCATGGACTTATGTTGAAAGATCTCCAAATATTAATTCACATTTTAGATTTATTTTCTTGCTTGCATCAATTGGCGACATGTCTTTAGGTCGATAATGTGATTATTGCAACCATCAATAAGGTTTTGTAATGTATTGATTTCTTTTTCAGTAAAATGCTTCAAACGTTCTAGTTTAAAAAGTCCGATTACTTTTTTTTTTTTGTAAATAGACGCTTCATTAATGAGTGAATGGAACAATACTAGGTACGTTCTCTCTCAAGCAATGCATTTTTTTTTGAGTGATGGAATTATTTAGCTTCATCAAACGTTATTTTGTATCTCTACTCTCTCTCTCTCTCTCTCTCTCTCTCTCTGTCTCTTCAATATTTTGTTACAGCGATGGTGTATTTCATCCCATATTGTTGCTTTGACACTGTTGAAAAGACATTTGTAATTGTTGAAATTTATTAACTTTTTTATAATGTTTTGTAAGCTACAATATGAGCTATAACTAAATCCGCTCGATTAACGTAAACCGTTCTATATAGAAATTTATATTTGATATATTTGTCTAATGTGTAAGTAGAATTTAATATTAGATAGTCTTTAGGTTCAGAATGATTATAGGACTTAAACTTTGCCATCCTGCCTAATTGTTCCACAATATATAAATAATATTGTCATTCAACCGAACTGTAAGGGTCGTATAAACATATGTGTATGTCAAGCGTATATATATATATATATGTATGTATGTATGTATGTATGTATGTATGTATGTATGTATGTATGTATGTATGGAGTTCCTATAAATGATAATGAATGGCTCAAGCGTAGGTGTGTAATCAAATAACATCTCACTTTACAACAATGATTATTCTTTTCAAACTGTAAATTTTGCCACTTTATTCTCTGTAAAACATAAATTGGTTTCTCATATTCCGTAATGTCAGCATACATGATGTAAGTGTCTAAAGCATTGATGTATCTTGTTATAAGGAAAACTCAGCATTAGATTAACAATATCAATTATCTTTTCATTAATTTTGTCAGTATAGCTTGATATGATAATATTCAAACTGTTAATATAAAATATTTCCTATGACAACTTTAAGCTTTCAGAAAAGTAATATTAGTTTTTCATTCGATTAAAAGTTATAAACATTGATTTTACGCATGGTAGTTGAACAGTTGAAATTGTACTTGATTCAATTCATGCACAACGATTTGAGAATTATATATACTTGGGAATTTATTTCTCTATTTATCTTCAAGTAATAATATTGCTTCCGCATATCTTAAGGAACACATCTCCACTATGTACCTAATAGTATCGACACCTGTCACCTCTCGCACGTCAGCAAAATGTATTACATATTTCGGATCAGTCGACGGAGTGACAACTGATGGAGAAAACAAAATGCTCTCTCTAGTTCTAACGTTTCGGCTTGGACAGTTTTCCTTTAAATAAATAATACAAAACAAAAATGTTTTCCCTGAGATATTGTGAAGACGAAAAGCTCATTACAGCTCGAACCTTTTCATAATAAATGAACAGAAAACACAAATCATTTAACGACAATTAGAACAAGCTCATACATTTTTAACGTTTTGAGGATGTTTGAAATTCAACAAATGGTCAATACAAACAAGACCGAACTCGAATATGCTGTCAGAGATTTACACAGGAGTAGCATTGATTCTTGCTTTATTTCTCTCTACATATATCATCACGTGATTATGGGAAATATGATTACTTTCTTCATCTTAAAATGAGACAGGAAACATCTATTAAATTATAGTGTTTTACAAAAGTCTTAGACATGGATATTTTATGATACAAATAATATTTGGGAAGAAATATTTCTCTTTCGCAATTTATGATACATAACAATGACTAGTGCTATTATGAAGTCATTATAGAAAGTAGATCAAAATGAAATATAGGTTCATATCAATTCTGGGAGTCACAAAACGTTCGTTATATGTAGTTTCATTTTCTCTCACTTTTTAATGTTGCTGCATTAAACACTTCGCTGTAAAGTTAACGGCTTTGCTTTGAATGAACATGTTGAAAATAACTGAAATTTGGTCAAGATATGTGTTATTCTTCTCAAATATCTCCTTGTGCATAAAATGTATAATATCATTTCTAGAGTGCGAATACAATGATTTATACCTTGTGAGTCGTCAGTTCATTAAATTTCTTTGTTGGACTTGTAATTGTATTTTTTTAAATCAATGAATTTAATTATCTGTTTAATTCATTCAATGTCTAATTGATTCAATTTGTGTTTATTCATATATTTATGTGGTGTCCCAACCTAATATGTGGCATGTTATTAAGAATAAAAAATAATTATTGTACCGAAAGAAAGCGAAATTAAGAAAACTATGAGCCATGGTAGTTGACATAAATAATGAAAACTTTTATCTTGGCGCATTTATTCAATTAGGAAAGGAATTTATTATTCTTATACCACAAAATAAGCGGATTCGGAAACGAAAATTCATACATGTATCGCTACCTCATGCTAAAATAACGGAACTAATTCAGGCCGAATTACATGTAAATGCAGGAATTACAACATCGAAACTTCAAAGTCGCAAATCTCCATGATGTTGCTTCCTAGAATGCATGCATATATTCAATAAAAGTGCAAACAAATGGCATAAACAGCAATGTATACAAATACAATTTATTTGGCACTATACATCATGAAACCAACTGGAACATCCTCGACTCTCTACCATAAACTCTGTGTTAACTGTAGTGATACTTACCAAACTGGTACGTTTTGGTGAGTGAACTTACATTCAATTGGAACAGCGAAAAAGACCACAACAAAATGATTAATTTTGAAAATAACACATGACAATATTTCAACCAGCAACCTGCATTTTTAATTTGTACTTTTATTTCTGCACCTGTTAATGGGAAAAATGAAGATATTAATAATTGTCTGCTCCATAACAACAACGGATTTTGACCTTTTGCTGTAATTATAATAACGATCGTATTAATATTTTCAGATCTCTGTCAGGCTCATTGTTTGAAAAAGAATGGCGTCGCTTTTACAGCCCAAATGTCTGAAGATCACATGCACGCCGCAAGAGAGGTAGTACGTTTTGATAAAGTCCTGGTCAACGAAGGTAACTCCTATGACCCACTGACAGGCAAATTCACAGCACCCTATCGAGGTCTTTACCTCTTCTCCGTCACTGTTATTAGTCTACCGGGGCAAACTGTACACTGTCAAGTGATGAAAGGCGATATTGAAATTGGTAGAGTGTATCAAGGTGAGATCCAGGTCAACCGGCACAAGTCAGGGTCAGTGACTGTGGTGACAGTACTAGACAAAAGCCAAGTAGTCTATGTTATGGCCTACTATGCAATTGTCGGTGTCGAAACCATTCATGGAAACAACTTTACAACATTCACTGGTATGCTACAAATGAATTATGACTAAGATGTGGCAATGTTAACTGACCAGAACATCACGTTCTTGTAGTGACAGGTTTTCAATAAATCGTAATATCTTCAAGCATGTTTGTTGTATATTATTCATAAGAGTTTATCTGATATATAGTCTCGTGTTGATACAAAATACTAAAACACCAAGTGCATAATTATATCAATCCCAAAATCAATTTTTCAGCACCAGGCTCCGTGAATCATACCCTGTCATTCCTAACAACAACGATCAGTCATGGTAACAATACAAAGCGGTATATATATATATGTGTGTGTGTGTGTGTGTGTGTGTGTGTGTGTGTGTGTGTTAAGATGTTATATAGGGGCCCCGAGTGGTCGAGTGGTCTAAAGCGCTCTCCGTTATGGATCACTGTCATCTCATCTCTGTCTGCGTAGGTTCGAGTCTGGGATTCGGCCAATGTGGGTATGTGAGAAAGCTTGCCAGTAGTTTCCCGAGGGTCGGTGGTTCTTTCCGGTGTTTTCCCGGGTTCTTCCTAAACCATTAATACTGGCCACCATGTACAGCCTATCGTGTGCTGAAAAATGGCGTTGAACCCTACAACAACAATGTTATATATGTTTGACGACATTAAGAGTTCATAAGCATAAAACATGCCCCAACAATCTTGTTGACCTTAACATGCAAACACAATGCAAATCTGTATTGTAAATGGACTAAGTGAAACACTATATTCAATATCAAAAGCTACATGCGAACAGTGGATTGAGCATCAATCCGAAACTCTCACAATCTTCAATGTTTAAAAGTGTAACTCGATATATATTAAGCATTACGAGTTGTACACCTTTATAAGCATTTAAAACTGTAGTAGTGTCCCTTTATAATTAGGTCTACCAATTAAAAGTATATTCAAGAGCAATATCATGCAGGGTTACTCACCTTTGCTAGGAAAATACAATTATTAGTGTCCCGATCGAGTAGGTATTGTTTTCTGAATTTGCATCCTTTAAGTAGAATCAGAATAAAAGGTTGGCATGCTCAATACAACGTTAGAACTAAATAAACTGATTTTAAACGTTTACAAATTTATTATGATTCCAAAATAATGAAGTTATTACATTTGGATATTATTTTATAACGGATATTTCATCTCTTAAACTTTGTCGCGTTATTACTTTCTTAGTGAATGAAATAAACTGCAATATTTATTCCAGTGCAGGTATGGGCCAGATGTTGATTTTTAAAGCCACGCGCTATGATATAAATTGTCGAATAAACCAGTTTACGGGCCGAATCTGTCCTTGGGATCGTATTTTGCCCACCTATGATCAAATGATTAATGGCCATTGTTATGGTAGTCAAGTATTTATCGTGATATGTAAAGTAGCATTATACTGATATCGTATCGCGGCAACACTGTCAGCAACAGAGAAGGCCAAAGCCTCTAATTGGCTCACACTCCTTTTCGCAAAATAAGCCTTCGTGTAAATCGCAAAGAAACAAAATAAAAAATAAAAAATCGCGATTGTCTCAGTACCTGGTATGAGACGAAACTCTAACTTACTTACCCAGCCTAGGTTTTTCTGATCGCGAAAAATCGCAAGGAAAATATGCGATCGCGTTGCTGTCAAGTTAAGAAAGGTCCCTGTCTGCTGCTATTAATTAAAAAGTGTTATATTAATAAGGATTCATCTGGAATCTTATACTGCCCGGTTAGCTCGAGAGCGACAAAAAGCAATTAAGAAATTTATCCCTGTGAGAGATTCTGTTAGAGAAAACATACAAACGAGGCAGCACGCACAAGTTGAATACGCAAAAGGTACAAAAAAGTTATTTAAACATGTTCCTAAAGTTACTGAACGAATTGCAACAGCTACTGAAAGTCTTCTTCCACTTTCCAAACAAACAGATGAGCAATTTGCAAAGCAACCTGCCGCTCTACCCCAACCCCAACCACAAGATGTTGACATTGACGACCCTGCCGCGGTTAAGATGTTGGTCAAAAAGAACATAAAAAGGACACTAATTTTACTGAAATATATACTGACGGTTTTGCACAAGAAATAACAACAATTGCAGTTAAAAAGTAAAAAGAATATAGGGGAGTTTTGTTCATTTGCTGCTGCAAGTTATTCATTAAGACATAATTTGTTAAAACCTGAATATGTTAAAAATATAAGTCGTGATACGTGGATTGAGTGGGTGCATACAATAAACAGGGGTAGTAGGCGGAAATCCAGACAAGACAATATTTATGACACTTTTGTAGATGGAGTAATATTGCATGATGGAATACAACATAAATAAACACAATAAATACAAAAGAAAAAGGAAAAGACATCGAGAACAAAATCAAAAGAAAAAGAAAAAGGAACAACAACAAAAGAATAAGGAACAAAAACGACAACAACAAACTTCCTAATAACTTCCTCCTCCATTGCAACAAACGGAAAATATGGATAATTTTGTAAATTACATGGAGAACCTACAGAAAAATAATTTTACGATGAACCTGGTGCTATTGGTAGTGGTTTGGGAATAGGTTTTGCTAACAATGCTCTTTCCGACATATCACGATTAGACGTTCTCATTGGGTAAGCGCGTGCTGATAATAATTATCCGGAAGTAATTAATTAAGCAGCTGATATTTGATATTTGTCAACGATTATTTTAAGGTGGCATCGTGTATATTGGCGCTAACCAAGAACTTATTGATGAACTTGTTGTTGATTACAGTGATTATATAAATGGTAAGTAAAAAAAGATGATCATACACATTGGTCAACATCAACCTGTACTGAGCAGAGTAGTTAACTCGCGATTACCTATTTATATAATGTATTACGGAGATGGACTTGGTCATGTTGTTCAGAGAGTGTTCAGAAGATTAGCTCCAAAAGTAGCTTATGTTGAAAAACAATTATCTATGAAAGCTATTGATGTTGTTCGTGATAAAGCTCCTGGTGCAATCGTCAATGTTGGTGGTAAGGCATTTTTGGCAATCAAAGAAAGACTAGCACAATTAACATGACGAAAATCACAGCCAGTGAAATTACCAAGCACTGAAGTTATGCCTGCAAAAGTCTGTAAAATAACAAATCGAGCTGCAAATCAGAAACTGGCAGCGCTATCCTGTCAAGAACTCGGTGAAGCAGGACATGATATTTCAAGTTTAATGCCAGGAAGCGGAATTTCCCGAAGAAGGTATTCACGTGTTAGACAATAATAATTATAAGAAAACATGTTTAAGTGCATGCCAGAAACAACACTTGACATGGACTCACCTGTCCTTAAGGACGAAAGTTTACGCGATTATCAATTTTATTCATATAACGCACGAGTACCCAACAAACGAGGAGGAATTTAATGACATGTCCATGTGATCCGGAATGATGAGAGCTTTAGACCAGTCGGCCACTGTGGGTTCCTTATAATGATTTATTTTGAACGTGATTTCTCTACATTTAGTGCAAAAACAACATAGAAATCTGGTTTAGGAATTATTAAATCTATCAGGTTCCTTCTATCCTAAATTTAGTGTCTTTAGGAATTTGTAAAAACAAATAATGATGTCTAATTTGTAATTTTAAAAACATTTGTTTGATGAGCGTCTTGACTCGTTTTAATATTTCTTTCAGCTTGTAACACATTACTTCTTATGTCACGTCCGTTAGGGGCGTTGATGGACGTTATTCAACAGTTTTCCAAGTCATCGTTCATGCGTCCACTAAGAAAAATTAGCTTACGACTAGCTAAAAACGACTAGCTTACATGCACTACGTACATCAACTCCTGGAGGTGAAATAACTGGAGCTACACTCAGGCAGGATAGTTATGCATAGAAAATCACTCATTTTAAAATGGACAAAAAGCTGGTGGTATTGATGTAATAGAAGCAGAAAAGGAGGTGAAAGAGGAGGAAAGATGATGGACCGAGTAGTGAAGACCTACGATAAGCACTGGCAGAAACAATAACAGCAGCAGCGGCAACTGCACGAAGAACCGGAGCGCTTCGTCTACAGTAAATGACGACTGGGAAAGTGAAGATAAACAGTTTAACCCCTGTAGCGAGGCACTATTGGATCATAGGTTTCACGGTTGCGGTGCCTGGTCTAGGAGAATCAGTTATTCCGGATATCAAACTAAAACTTACATCCCGCTCCATCCGTATGAATTCTTTGATGATATATTATTAGTATATGTGTGCGTATGCGCGATTTCTGTTTATTATTCTTACACCCCACTAGTAGACAGATGTGTTGGTCAGTAGGGGTGAATGCTGACCAGTCGAATGAGGCATTGGTTTGTACTTGTGGGAGTCGGTCAGTAGGTATCATTGTTTTTCACTCAGACGGCGTGTTCATCAATATAGATGGTTGGTGTTAGATGCTATCGTTGCTGATCGGCTGATTTGTGGGTACTGGTCAGTATTTATCGTTCTGGTCAATTCATGACGATAATGATGAGTAATGCCCCTATGTGCCACTTATTGCTAATTTCCATAATGCCACATATGTTTCCAAAAATGGTTATATGGAACAATCCTGCTAAAAAAAATCCATTATGCACACATTGCACATGTTGCATTAGGTATCAACTGTTAAGCACACGAGTATGAATCAGGCCAATATTGATTAAAAGTCAAATTTCTCATTAAGTGGTAGCAAATACAATTAAAATCGATTATCTGATAAGAACAATGTCGTCATCTCATTGGAATTAGATCAAATGTATTTATTGTTTAATTTTATTGTATTTTTTCTTTTAAAAAATGTGAAATATATCTATTTAAAATGGCGCTTGGAGCCGAACATATCGGCTACATAGCAGTCTTTAAACTCATATGTTGTAACACTATTCTAGTGTTCTCGCCCTTAATCGTCGATGTCACTGTAGTACAGTCTGGAAAACAGCACAAAATATCCCGTGTTGACCCTGATGTAGTTGGGGTCTTAGTAGTAATATTCCGTCAGGTATATGCTGTTGCAGTACCTGTTTAGCAACAGCGATAAATACTTTCAAAATCAATGTATGATATAGTGGACGATTTTAATGTCTTCAAACACGATAATTTTGTGCAGATCCAAATCAGGTTTCTCCACAGATTTGATCTTTTCCAGCTCGAAGATAGTATATTTATAGTTGTCTCCAGTGTTGCATGCAACACAAGAAACGTGTTTTTCCAAGAATTTGTTAAACTCGGAAAGAGTTTTGAAATTTCCTTGACACGGTTTCAGCGTAAATGATCATGCGATCGTAAATGAGCATGTTGTTCAGCTGCAGATTCAGCACCAAGTTAGTTTTGCCATGCAGCAAAGATGATGGTAGTGCTTTTTCGTCCTCGTCTTGGTAACGAAATTAATTATGGTCATTTGTTATATTAATCATGTGATACACTTCCTTTTCAGCTGTCATCAAGTCAGACGGCTCTGATACCTCCCAGGAGGAACTGGATAATCGTGCCGGTAAGTCCACGCAGGGTGATATCAACATGAGTGGACACAAAATCATGAATCTCGAAGACGTGAGTTATCCATCCGCCGTATGCCAACGTAAAATCTTGGTAGCTCTTTAATCGACTGGTACAGAGTAACTTATCCCTCACAAGAGGATATCTGACCGGCAACCTTTACATAGGAGGTAAACTATTATACGTTCTATCACCTCCTACAAAGGCTCTGATATATACTTAGGCAGTCTATTCAACGGATCTTGAGGTGGTACTTGCAACAACATACTAGAAAACAGACGGCTCGGTGTCAGGGAACGTGAACATCACGGTCATTTTTGGCGTGGGCACAGAAGTCAATTATAATTTAACGAAGGGACCACGGAGCTGTACCACAATATGAGACGTGTGGAAGTATGCTCAGGGCTCAATCATGTAGTGACTATGGTGAATTATGTTGATACCTCTTGTATGTTCTTTGGAGAGTACCAACAACCAGCATTGAAGGGTTGAGTCAATAATAGCACTTCCCAAGTACTGATGACAGTCACCAACTCTAGAATCACGTTGTTGAGACCACTGACTGGACTTCCTACCAAGTGTTCTGTCACGGATAAAACCCAGGCGATGTCGTATTCGCAGCTAAACTCTGTCAGAGGCACTAAGTTGTCGAGCATCGGCGGAACCCTAACCGGGACTCTCACATCAGTGGCGGGAGCTAAACACGTTGTGATGGATTATCTGCTTGTGACAAACAAAGAGGAAACCACGAAATTGTAAGTGGACAATCGCCCCGTAAGCAACAATACAGGGTATATTCTATCACTCACAGGAAATAACGGAAACCGATGTCATGTTGTCATCTCGATATCGTCGGAATTTTCATCTTCTTTCAGGTATTCATTTGTCCATACCAATCACATAGCACACACGTCTAAACGAATGGGCTACTGCGGAGGTCACGTGTTGGTTGCGATATAGAACTTCAACGCACTTTTGGATCAGATATTAAGCGGCATCAAGTCCGATACAACAGTGGACTTTTCTGCCAGGGTACTGCAATCATTGCCTCAAACACGGCAGGTACACCAAGTATTCCATTTCTAAATGTATGGCCTCAGGCCATAACTTCCAAGACCCGGTCTCAGTTTTTTCCCCAGTATAACCTTGGACGAGTTTATTCTAACATTACGTGCAATTTTCACCTTTCTTGTTCGAACGTCGAAAGCCACCTGAACGTGCTTATATAGATCACGGGACATTATGCAGAGATCAAGTGAGTGCGGAATATGTGTAAATCCTCGATCAGAGAAGAGAACGAGAAGTGAACCTTTGATGAGGTCAAACAGTCTCACCTTTTCAGCTGATTTCAAAATTAGCTAATCAACATAGCATCAATTTACCTTACCATCAATCACTGTTACGTAATAAGGCAAATAAATAACTTGGTTTTGCCTTAGAAATATTTGACTATTTATCGTTGTACATGCGACGTTATCTATGGTGAAGACGTATTTTTCCAGGTAAGCGACTGTACTAACATGTACCTCGCAAGAAATTACTTGTGACGAAGTAACATTGCTAATATGTTATGTACGGGTATTTTACCCTGACGTTTGCTCACTCTCCTATAGATTTAAGTAAGATCAATTTCTAAAACCGACACTATTCGTTTTGAATCACGTCACGGAGTGTACGCTCTTCATTGTTCTCCAACCATAGAGGTAGGTGTTAAATTTATATTTTAATTTGAAATGCGAAGCTTATTCGGTTTGTAATGTCTTATCGAGTAATAATGCAGTTATTACAACGCGGATTTAAACTTTGAATTACAAGTCACAGTTAGAGGTGAAAGTATTATCGCATATCTAGAGATTATACCGAAACTTATATTATGACCAATTGGATTTTATTGTAGCTCATTGTGTCTGTCGCTGTGATTGTGGCCATGATTCTGATTGTGACTGTCACTGTGATTGTGACTGTGAATGTGAATAACTGAAGCTGTCTGAAGCTGTCTGAAGTTGTTTAGAGCTATCAGGAGTTTCCAGAGTATTTAAAAATACGTGCTGTAGATACATATATATGTACGTATTTATGTGCCACGGACGTAGACGTAGCAAATTAAATAGAGTGCTTGTAAGTCCGTGTGTATACGTAGGACTGTACATGTGGTGGATCCATATAGGGTGCGAGCGGCCGATAAGAGTGTGGGCCAATCCAAGGAATCGTGTGACTGCACAAGGGGTCTAGAAGCATACATTTGGTTCAATTGTTGTTCTAATTGCACTTTTATGTTCGTGAGATTATTTTGAATATTAGCTGTTTTATTTGTGTTCATAATATCATTTGAATCTTCATTGTGTTCATAAGATTATTTTCAATCTTACTTGTGTTCATGAGATTATTTTCAATCTTAATAGGGATTAATATTCGAGATTAAGTAAACCTCTCTTGTCGTGTAAAATACTGTTTGAAGCGTATCTGCAGTCCATGAGGTTTCTTGGATCTGTACTTCAGATTGATTTAATATTTTAGTTTATTTTAATTGTGTGAATGTTGTGTAGAGTGATTTGAGTCAGTCGTATGTTGAGGGCCTGAGTGAAACATTGTATTTTTACATCACATATTTTTTCGTTTGTCTTTAATAATTAATTTCATAATATTCACATCATTCGCACATTGTGTTTGTGTTATTCATTTAGTCCAAAGACGCACTCGGTTTCTATTCATCTTGATTAACGAGGCTTCGGTTTGCTAACACGAAGTACAAACTGTTCAGATTCCCTAGGAGGAGTTGAGTAATTTACAGCTGAAAAAATTCAAACATGATATTTGCTCAGACTTTTCATATCGCACTGGATACTGGAAAACGTGGAAGCGCCTCGTGCTGATCCCTGTCGATCTTTCACAAAGGTGGAGCAGCAGCACATGCCATACGAGACCAGTTACAAAAGCTGCTCTGCCGCCGATGACAGTGTGTCGTCACCCTTTCGCCAATGTCGTGGTTAAGATTCCGGGCAGCTACTGTCCGAGCAAAAGCGTTTCACCGACATCAGGAAAACATTCAGCGCCGCAGTGACAAGAGAATTCGGCGGGTCGTTGTCACATTAGCAAAGAGTATTTCCAACCGCAAGATAAGAAAATAAGGGAGCATCGTTGTCTCACTGGGGATTATCGTGGTACCGCTCACATCAAGCGCAACCACAGTCTCAGCATATGTGCTGCCTGGCATCACCTAGATTAATTATTTGATCTAAACAGTTGAAAAGTTCCATCAACAGTTAAAAGAAGAAATATTTCGCTCGCTAGCGTTATTTCGGTAAAATTATGTTTCGTAAAAAGATAACAAACATAAAAAACGAAAATATATTAGAAATATTGCAAATGTTATAAATCAGAACTAAGACATACCAGGATCAAAACAAACAACAAAAGTGGTTTAAATATATGCCACTAGACTATACTAATGCAATTTGCTTTGGCAGACTCTTAGTCAAAAACTTGAATAGTAATATTGTCTAGGGGATTAGTACATCGCCACCTTAGTGCAAATCTCATCATTGTCGCAATAGATACGCTCAGTATTTCTAATAAATTTTAAATTTGTGAAATATGTTTCTGCAATGTTTGCTATTGTAAATATACATTATTAGCAGGAATATATGTGATAAACATGCATACTTTGCAATGATGTTTGTCTTTGACAGAATATGTGCTGTCTGATGTTGTATATAGCACATGCTAAAATAAGGTGATGCTCAGTTATGTGTAATAACGTTATTACTTAAACAACAGGTCATTGCAACAGGTCTATGATCAGGAAACAACCCAGCAGCTACACTTAAAGTCTGGACAATACCTATATCCCTAAAGTTGTAAAATAAATGATAACGAAAGCGACAGAAATAACTGATGAAGATTAGAATATAGTACAAACATGATGATATACTTATTACAGCTTCACAATATCTTGAATGCACAAGTCATCTGTTACTAAGCAGGATATATTATCACACATGAAGAACAAGGTGAACCAGACATATGCTAAGTTCAAACCTGATCGTGACCGTGATTTGTAAAGACGGTGAGGACTTTGACCTGGATATATTGATTATTCTTCCCAAAAACAGTTTCTACCGGCCAAGATTAGGTTATTGATCCTAGCCAACAAAAAACAAACTGGACCATGGAGAATACCATCGATGAAATCAGTTTCCCAAATATATGGTATAGAGCACTAGGCATTAAAGAAGGAACTGAGTGATGATCATGATATCGCACAACGGAAAAACAAGGAGTGACTCAGAGGTTTGTAATAGGTTGTGTGGAACAATAAGGGTAAATTATTCTATAGAGTAAAAAAAAAGTGTCTGGTACTAACCAGTACGCCAAGAAAACCCTACAAGATAAGATTTGAGTCTCATGTTGACAATGTTTTGTAATCTCAGTTTTTGGCTCCCAGTCAGGTTTAGATGACAAACATACATATAAAATATGTCCCTCTCTCTTCCATAATTCTTACACCGGATTGCTGTTAAGAACGAAACACTTCCTTAAAAACAGAGGTTTTAGCGCCTTTTGTTCCTTGAATAATAATCTATGTTTTAACAAATAACTGGATAAAGTGATACATCAACAAGTATGCAACTACATTCCGAATATTTTGGCTAAACTTAGAAACTGAACTTTAGAACGAATCTCCACAGATCGGACTGGCAAACCAATAAATTGGAAAGGAGCCCATTAACAGAACTGGTCACACCTCCCGACCATATGTTCAACGACTTCAACCTGTATGGGATCCTCTTTGGAATCACCAATAGCTCAAAACGAAGAAACGATATAGGAAATAATAATAATAATAATAATAATAATAATAATAATAATAATATTAATAATAAAAATAATAATGAGGACTTTATAGAGCGTAATCGTTAGAACCTATAAGCGCTTTACAACATTAGACAACACCTATACGATAAAAAACATACACTAATATTATTACAAAAACACATACCATAACATTAGAAAAACATTTAAAAAATCTTTACAAAAACATGCTGAGAATATTTCAGGTAGAAAACGTTATTAGGTCGATATGTTCTTGCAGTTGAAGTGGGTTTTGAGAGCGCTTTTGCATATGATGACTGTGTCTTTGTGTCTTTCTTCAGTGGGTAATTCATTCCACGTTGCTGGGCCCTGGTATGCAAAAGAACGCTGTCCATATGGCTTTGTTTTCATAGTGGGGATAATGAGTATACGATTCTCAATAAGTATCTTGCTAGTGTGTACACATGGGTGGGATAGGATAGGTATGTTGAATTAGAGTCGGACAGTGAAACGTAGCACAGAGAACAAATTGTGTGTTTGATTCAGGATCAAATAAATAGCCAGTGTAGAGTACAGAACAGCGGGAACGTGTGATCTGATCGTGATACTCTAAGTATGATCCGAGCAACTGTGTTTTGAACTTTTTGAAGTTTCTGGAATAGATATTGAGATGAACCAGACAGAACTGAGTTACAATAGTCCAGTCTAGAAAGTACTAATGAACACACAAGTGTTTTAGTGGCATCAACTGAAAGATTTTTGAGAACTGAGCTGATGAGTTCCAGCTCAAGATATGCAGCGTTGCATATGTTCATGACATGTTGGTGCAATGTGAGATTACTGTCCAGAGTAACACCTGTGTGTCGTATTAACTGTGAATTTATTGGTGGCGTTGCTGATATGTATTGTTTGATTGATTGATTGATTGATTTTTTTAACGGCGCATCAGCACTGTTAGGCTATTTAGCGCCAAACACAATGTAATTTGTATATTTTTTTAAATTATAAAGGTCCTATATCGACCAGCGATATAAAAGAAGAATTGGTTGAAATTAAAAACGGTAAGATGGTAACGGTGCAAAATAAAGCTTCCCGATCAACGGGAGATGTAAATGTTCTATGTTAATGAAAAACGATGAAAAGATATTAAAATGGGACGGCACATATATTGCATAAAACTGCACAAGGTGATAGCATAAAAGTCAGAGTTTTGAGTAAATATTTACGGCTTTCAGGAACTCTATAATACGAGTGATGTTTATAGTATCAAAAAGTTCTTTCATGTCATGCACAATGTAATAACAATCGCGCGTAGGTTGCAGGTAAAAGCACTCTATCATAAAGTGCTTGACAGTGAATGGTTCATTGCAAGAAACGCACTCTGGGGTGTCTTCTCCTTTTAGTATGTGGGTATGGGTGATATAAGTATGACCAATTCGGATTATTGCAATGACTACCTCCTCCCTACGAATGGTTCTGTAGGAAGGAGTCCATTCTGCTACAGTTGGCTTGATTGCATGAAGTGTGTTATTCACGGCATCATTCCATGATGCCTGCCACTTCTGACGAAAGAACTTTCTGATACAAGGTTTAAAATCAGTATACGGTATTTTAAAATCAGATGGTTTTTGAGTAAGGGCCATTTTAGCAGCGCGATCAGCTTTTTCGTTACCTTTAATACCAATGTGGCTGGGTAACCAACAGTATATTATATTGTGGGAGACACTCAGCTCGGTATTTTTGAAGAGTATGTTTTTTAATAATGGGTTCTCCAGTTTTCTATTGTGTAGTGACTAGAGTACTGATAACGAGTTGGAGAAGATTATACTGTTTAAAATATGTTTATTTTCTATATGTTGCAGAGCAAGGTCTATTGCTCTGATTTCGGCTGTAAAAATTGATGCTCCATTTGGTAAACCAACTTGCATTGTGTGAATTCCACAAACAAAGGCTGCAGCAGCCTTTTCCTCATCCTTTGATCCATCAGTGCAAATTCTGGTGTAGTTTCTAAATTCGGTGAGGAGTTCATGGTAAGAGTTGTGGAAGACAGAAGGGTTTGTTTCGGATTTTTTTCCATCGTGTAGCGTAAAACGTACTTTTGGTTGTTTAATTAGCCAGGGTGGTGTTTCGGACATAGACGTTTTCTGAATTTTAGAAAGATCTATATTTGTAGTGTAAAGGCTGGATAATATTCTAATGCCAACGGATGGTTTGGCGTTTGGTTTATTTTTGTATAAAATTTTGTATTTGGGTTGAAAAACAGCCGAAAAAGCAGGATTCAGAGGGTTTGATTTTAATTTGAGAACATACTGTGCGGAAAGCATTTCTCTACGATGCGATAACGGTGGTTCATTCGCCTCAGCTAGACTGCTTTCACACGGGGATGTTTTAAATGCTCCCAGAGCCAGTCTTATTCCCTGATGATGAATTGGATCAAGCATTTTAAGATATGACTTTCGGGCTGAGCCATACACAACACAACCATAGTCTGGTTTGGAGTGAATAAACGATCTATATAAATTCAGGATGACTTTTCTATCAGAACCCCAGCCAGTGTGCTCTACTACTTTAAGTAGGCCAAGTGCTTTTGAGTATTTAGCTTTCAAGTTCGTTAGGTGTGGAATAAAAGTCAGTCTTCTGTCAAAGATAATACCTAAACATTTGGTTTCCTCAACAACTGGAAAGGGTGTTCCGTCCAGCGTGAGGTGAGGTTCATTGTGATGTCTTCGTAACTGACAGAAATGCATGCATACTGTTTTGGACTTCGAGAATTTGAAACCGTTTGCACTGGCCCAACTTTGAATCTTGTTTATATTTTGCTGAAGTTGTCTTTCAATTGTATGCATGTACTTTGATAGATGACATGTGCGAAAATCATCATAGCGAGCAATCCACACCAGGATTCAAACACTTCGTGATGCTATTAATTTTGATATTGAAAAGTGTCACGGATAAAATACTGCCCTGTGGCACCCCCATCTCTTGCACGTACAAATTTGAGAGAGTAGAGCTCACTCATACCTTGAATTCCCTGTCTGAGAGAAAGTTGGATATGAAAGAGGGCAGACGGCCTTTTAGACCTAGCTCGTGCAGGACATTTAGTATACCGTACTTCCATGTTTACAGTATGACCAGATGATCATTGGTGCTCTGGCCATATCGAAAGCCACTTTGGAAAGGAGATATTAAATTGTTAGTTTCCAAGTACCAGACAAGCCGAGAATTGATCATTCGTTCCATTGTTTTGCACACACAGCTTGTGAGTGCAATTGGTCGATAGCTGTTGGGGTCTTCGCTCTCTTTACCGGATTTGGGGACTGGTATTACAGTTGCTTCTTTTCAGCTTTTTGTTACATTACCAGTCATCCATAAATCATTGAAAAGTTTCAAAAGAGATGTTAATGATGATTCTGGAAGGTGTTTCAAAAACTGGTAATGTATTTCGTCAGGCCCAGCGGATGTATCATTGGCCTTATCTAAAGCCTCCCTAAGCTCCGATAGTGACAACAACTGATTATAACTTTCCGAGTTTTTGAATGTGAATTTTAAACGTGACTTTTCTTTATGAGTTTTAAGTTTTAAGAAGGTTTCTGAATAATTAGATGATGATGAATTTTTGGAGAAACTGTCAGCAAGAGTATTTGCAACCTCACGTTTTGAACTAAAGTTGTTATTGTTCAGTGCCAGATGTCGGAGAGGATTTTGTTTTCTCTTTCCGTTTATTTTGCGTATAGTGTCCCAAGCTTTGTTAGCAGAGGGACGAGAGTTTAAAGATGAAACATATTTCTTCCATGATGCTGTTTTACTTTCTTTGATTGTTCGGCGAGCTTTCTCCCGGACAATGCGATATATATTTAACTTTTAAGGCGTAAGATGATTATTAAATTTTTTGAATGCTTCTCAGCGTACTAATGGCTTCCTTACATTCCTTAGTGACCCAAGGTCTTTAGGGTTCTTTTACAATACGGCGAGGACTTGCGAACGGATTCTTCTGCAATCTCTATTAAAATAGATGTAAAATGCTGAATGGAGTCGTTAACATTGAAACCTGTATCCTCATTCAGCCTAGTTTTACAGAGTGTTTCAAACTTGGCCCAGTCGGCCTTCTTTAAATTCCATTGTGGAATTACTTCATCACTTGTAGAGTTAAGATTTACAAGGGAGATTGAGAAGTGATCTCTGCTGTGAAGGTCATGAGCGACCTTCCATTCATAGTCCAAAAGCAGCGAAGGAGAACAAATTGTCAAATCTATGCATGTGTATGTACCCGTGCCTGGGTGTAAATATGTTGGTGTTTTGGTGTTATATAGACACAGATCGTGTCTAGAAATAATGTCTACAACTTTGTGACCTCTGTCACTTATATGATTTGATCCCCATAAAATGTTAAGGGCATTAAAATCCCCGGGTAAAATAAATGGCGCAGGAAGTTGTTGAACAAGGGTGTCTAATTCGTTTGAACTAGGTTAGTGTTTGGTGGTAAGTAAATAGAACAAAATGTAATCACTCGATGAAGAGTGACGCTTACAGCAATGGCTTGTAAATTTGTGTTTAAAGGGATGACGCTATGAGGGGCTGTGTTGTTCACAATAACAGAGACTCCTCCTGAGGCCCTGTCAACATTTTGAGAGCAGTTGATAACCAGGGAGGAGTTTTTAAGTGTGATGTTATCAGTAGTTTTCAAAAATGTTTCCTGAAGACATAGTACTGCAGGATCATGTTCGTTTAAAAGAAGAAGAATATTTTGGTAGTTGGCTTTAAGTCCTCTACAGTTCCATTGTAAAATGGTGTACTTCATTACAACTTTATATTGAAGATTCTGGAGCTAGGTTATACCTTTCGCGGAGGCAATCTGTTTGGTTATTTCTCTGGAGGAAGTACGGGGGTGTATTTTTTATTGTTAGGTCTGGAGCTACCTTGAGGACATGGAGCAGATTCTTCTGCATCCATGTCCTCCAAGTCTCCAAACCTATTGTGCAGCTTTATGCGGTCATCAGACCCCTTTTGCTGCCTATTTGTTTGTGACTTTTTCTTGCTATTTGTTGATCTTGGTGGTGGAGGATTGTTGAATGTTGTTTGCGTAGATGTTGAGTTTTTCTGGGGTTTGTAATGCGGAATGTTCGAGACGGAAGGGGATTCCGGTGGATCTGTTTGGGTTTTGGAGTCTTTCGTTGCTTTTTGGTTGCTCTTCAATATAGATGAGAAGGATGGGCCGGGGAGTCATGTTCTAGCTTGTACAAGCTTCCTGGCCTCTGGATATGGGATGTTAGATGCGTATTTAACCCTTTGGATTTCCGTCTCCTGTTTCCATGTATCGCATACTTTTGAATTTGCATGGTGTTCCTTGCCGCAGTTGACGCAATGCGGAGTGGCTTTGCACTCGGATTCCCAATGAGAAGGGTCCCCACATCGTCCACATACTTGGTTTCTGGAACAGCAGTCTTCATGATGACCGTATTTTTGACATTTGTAGCATCGGAGGGGATTTAGTATGTATATCTCAACCTTAACTTGTAGGAACCCAACTTTGACAATTTTAGGTACCGTTGGTTTGTTGAAGGTTAGTAGAATGGTGTTGGTGTCCTGCAGATCGTTGTTTCGTTTGATACGAATCCTACGAACTGCAGTGACACCTTCACTTTTCATCCACTCTACGATGTCTTTGTCGCTGACTACAGCCAAGTCACGGCAACGAATGACGCCTTTTGATATATTTAGAGGTGTGTGTACGAAACAAGTTACTGGGATGTCAGGAAATGCCTTAATGTTTTGAATGTTCTCAGTGTGTGCTTTACGTTCGCACTCCACAAGCAGACCACCTGATTTGATCTTTTTAATGCTTTTTGGTTTGCAGACTAATCCAAGTATAATCTTATCGATTATAAATGGCGATAGTGTGGCTAGGGATTTGGTTTCGTCTTTTGATTTGATGACCATGAAGCGAGGAAAGGATTCCACACTACATGGTTCATCATCTGAGTCAGTTCCCGTTTTGGTACGCTTATTGTGATTTTTTTTTATTTTTCATCTTGGCTTGAATAAATATTCAGCACCCGTGCTCCCCACCCACCAAGAAGCCCAACAAGGGGACACTTTTCAAGTGCCAGGGATACAAAGATGCCATACTCAGTTGACAAAATTACCTTTTATTGACCCTGAAGTCGCCAATTTCTAAGGTCGGTAAAATTATCCCCCGATCGACCCGTTAAGCCACCGCCTTCTAGGACTTGGAAAAGGGAAAGATAAAGGAATATAATATAGGGGCAAGGGTGGTATCAAGAGAGATATAAGGAGACATATAAAGAAGGTGAGAGAGTAAAAAAAGACTTCCTAGGACTCGGCGTGACCAGCCGATTTGTCGGAACCGCGTCCATCCCGACCACGCGTCTAAGAGAAGTAGAGGCCAAAGTAGTGTATTGCATGGAAAGCCTCTGCTCAACTACCAGGATCCTTTCCTCCCCAGACACGGGACGCAACCCACGGCAAACAGGTTGCCTCTACTTAGTCGCCTTTTACGACACGTAGCGAGGCACGTCGGCCCAATTCTACAACCCCGGACCGCAGGGAGATCTATTGTTTGAGGTAAAGGATGTGAATTATAAAGTGTTTGTGTTGTGATCAGAATGGCCTTAGTTTTATCATCATTCATCTGCAGCTTGTTAGATGTCATCCATGATTTCACATAAGAAATGCACATCTCTACACCTTTGATGGTAGCATCAACTGCAGTTGGGTGGTTATATGTTGTATATTTGGGTGTCATCAGCGTTCAATTGGTGAGACACTGGATGATGACCTATGACACTTGAGAGCGACTGAGTGTACATAATGAAGAGAACAGGTCCAAGACCAAATACGACTTGAACCACAGTACGGCTGTACCATAAATGCCAAATACATGCTGGAAACGGTGAAGTAATATATCGTGCTCTTTTGTGTCAAATGCTGCAGACAAATCAAGGAGGATGAGGAGTGTAATGTTTCCGCTATCCAATGCAGAGAGAATATCATTAACTACTTTTAGCAGAGTAGTTCCAGTAATGTGGCAAAGGCGATTGCAGATTGTACATTGCTAAAAAGACTGTTTGAATCTCTATGAGATAAAAGCTGCGATAGAACAACCTTTTCTAAGATTTGTGATATGAATTGGAGATTAAAAACTGGGCGGTAGTTCTTTAAATCTTTACGGTCTAGTGCTAGTTTCTTCAACAGAGCCTTTAGAATGGCAGTTCTGAAAACTGATGGGAATTACCCGGATGAGAGAGAGGTATTAATAACATGAATTCGTTAAGGCAATACTGGATCTAAGCATTCAAGCAGCAGTGATGTTGTTGTAATTGGATCAAGTTCAAATGACTTTGGTGCTCTCTTCATCACGAGTGTACGTACGAGATCCGTAGAGACAGGTTCAAATTTAGCTAATGACTGCCGCTGAAAATCTGTATCCCAGCTGTATGGTGACGACGAGTGAATGGATATTGTGGTGTCAAGCTTATCTCTAATGGTTTGCACTTTGTCAAGAAAGAAATGTGCAAACATGTCCGGAAGGTGGACTAGAGAGAAGGTAGTTGGAAGTGGTGTTGATTTGTTCCTTGACATTAGCTTGTGAGTAATCTCGAAGAGATCTTTGTAGCTGGAACTTTCCATAATCTTAGTAGTATAATGTCCTGATTTCGCTGCATGGACTATACTTGTGACATGGTTCTTATCGAATTCATAGATTTGCTTATGAATGGTGAGTCTGGTGGAAAACCAGACCCTCTCCCCTTTACGTCGGTCTATTTTAGCAGTGCGAAGCTGGTCCCTAACACTGCTGTACCATGGAGAACACTTTAGAATTGATAATCTGCACTTCGTAGCTGGGCCTTGTTTGTCAAGCAGTGAACGCAGACATTTATCGAGTTGATCTGAGATAGGAGGTACGCACGTTATTAGGTTAGCTTGGATGTCGTGCATTAGTTTGGTTCTATTTATCATACGGAGGTTTCTTTTAGTGGCATATAAAGGTGGAGGGCGAGAGACTGATACGTCGAGATGGCATATAATGCAGGTGATCTGATGCAAAATAATTCACCATAGTCAATGGAATGTTGTGGTGTAGTTACGACGTTTTAATACTAAAATATTGTTGGATTCACCGACTGCATACGATCAAACCAAGCTGGTTAAATCAGGATAGAATCGGGCATTTCTCAATGCACAGGTAACCAAGGACTTACAGGTTACTACGGTCACATTTTCTTACCATGTATTTGCTTTCTGAACCAAACACTCTACAATGATCAACCTGTGTCTTTTATTCAATTATATTTATGTATATTTAACAGAATGCAAACTTTATATAGCGCTCATGTTTTTCCATATTGTGGTTTGTGTAATTATATGTTGTCATTTTGTGTCCCTCAAAAAGGAATCGGTAGATTTAGAAACCGCAAGGGCTCGTTTTTATGGTGTCATCTTTCTGACTCCGTCATTTGATGGACAACATAGATACTGCCCAGACCGAGTAAGTATTAACATTAACTAAAAAATGAATGGATTGAATAAAATAACTCTGAGCAGAGATGTAAAATAGAATAACACGAGTCCGGTAAGTAAAATCTGATAATTCAAAGGAACTGTAATCGAACATGACATGTGAATGATTCGCCTTCTCTCAACAAACGTTACGCAATTATGCGAATATCAATGCCCTACAATTACTGATTAAACACATTTCACATGATCGAATGACTGAGCGACTCAGATTGCCGCCATGATAGTATCAAATGGTGTTTTCAGTTCTCTCCCAAATGCTGCTCCCCCTTTACCATTTCCGGCCATCAACATTCAGGCATTCATATCATTCCTCTATGCAATCATCATGGAACTATCATGATTGCCCTTCAAATAAAATATCAAACCCAACCTAAATACTGTCAGGAATTTCGATCTTCTTTTCGTGAGATGAACAAATATATACACTCTTTTGTTCAGATATCGTCTTTCAAGCTTGAACAATACTAGCCGAGATTTTAAGACTAAAACACGAAACACAACTATATTATCATACACGGATATACTGTTATTGGCTACAACATTCCTCAATGAGAACCATGACATAAAATACAATTTTGTTAACCTGGGAAAATAATTATGTACATTGGAGATGGTCAATGGTGGAGATCTGGGTGGTTTGGCATGGAATTATCATGTATAGTTTATGCAGGGCTGATTTCGCATTGAGTTACTTTATTGCTGTCTACTTTTTACCTTCTATCTTCTATTTTACTTTTTGCATGTTACATATATGATTGCCATTCATGTTCCATACTTTCAGCCGTGTCGGGGAGGGGATATGAGGTTACGGGACAACAGACAACAAGTTTAATTATCTGAAGTATTCTCTTCATTATACCAGACCCTGCATGCTAGCAAAAAAGTTATATTGGGGGATTGCAAACCTACGAATAACGACAGCCTTGCACGCACTCTTAATGTGCATACAATCTTTGATTTGATCAATGCGTCGCTATAACATGAGGTGCTGCACTACAATCAGTACTCTTTCCATGGGGCTTTGTATGATTAGAATCATTAGACTGTCGTCTTTGAAGTATTAGTGAAAATAATGTTTTTGGGTCACGCGCAACCCATAGGTAATTTCAAACGTTACTATAGCATTACTAAACAGGTTAGTTTCTTTTAAGGTTTATATTTTTATCATCTCGATCATTTGCTCAAAATATAAAACACTACAAATTTCCCAAAGGTTAAATTACAAATAAATACAATAAATGTATGGATATAAAAATCACTAAAAGGTCCAGTCCGAAGGATAACGACTCCGAGGTAAGATATCGCTAAAATCAAATCATCGAAATGTGAGGGCGACATTTGTACGTATCCTAATACGCAACAGTCTGGTAAATATGACGATGATTAATATCATCCTAATGATCATCATCCTCGTTGTCGTCACCACCGTCATCGCTGGTTTATAGATCTTTCATTTATATCTTTCCTTCTGTCGGTGTTCAATTTATAACTCTACCCCTTGTCGTTATTATTAAGTGAGTATAAGAACTACAATTTTCAGTTTTAATTGATAAACTAACACCCATATTTTTAATGCATCTATCCATGTATCAAATCATACATGAATTCGACACGCATTCACTAATACAGCTTTTGTTCCTTCCTTCATTGCTTCTCTAATTATTCATCAGTCTTTCTTTTCTTCTAACGTTTGCTACTGTTATTAAAAGGCCAATGCATATTTGTTAAGGAATTTAACGGTTTGTCACACGACTTTAGTCTTGTTGATCAGTTGACTATATCAGTTACTTATGCAAGCAAAATGCATGAGGTAATGGTCAAATTAGTAACTACTGGATTAAATGAATTATTCATGGACTTGAAAATTCAAATAATTATGTCGGATTATGTGAAACATTCAGGCACTTCAATGATATTCTACCTTCACGGGGCTACCTTGAGATGAAACCTTTTGGATTTAGAACTGTGATTCTTTGGAGCGGCTAAACAAAAACACACATAATATATTTGGAAAGTGAAATTGATAGAACAATTTAGAATGTTCTAGGAATTCTTGTCATTATTGATTTGATTTTATATTTTAGGGAAATAAAGTTTTAGTTTTGGAAAATGCATCGATTTTTGGGTTTTACTTTTTCCTTTTATTTAAATACAAGCCCATGTACGTAACATTACATACTGTTATAAACTGCATATAGGGAGTGATGTGTGCATGCTTGTATACGGTAAACACCATCATACAAATCGCCCAATTCGGTCTCGATTTTCATTAAATCAGTGCATTACCAGGGAATTGATCAAATGAGTTAACGGTACCATTTTAAATGATCCTCTGTTTTGTTTACTTCGTCGAATAATAGTTAGCTGGTATGGTCAAATGTTTAGAGTTAGTGACAATCGGGAGTATCATGCCGGCGGATGGCATCCTTGATAATTTGAGTAATGACTATTTCTATTTAACAGGTTAAGGTTGTACGATACATACTCAATGTGTTTATAGCCGATGATGTTTCATTTATATACATCATCGCATTTAAGAGTGTTTTTTTTTTCTCTTCTTTATTTCATTTGTACATACACATATTGACTGCCCTGTCTACCTCGGTAATATTGTAAGAGTGCATAACACAGTTTTCGAGCCATTGCTATGAGAGACAGCATAACACCGTATGTGCCGCGAAATACAAAACTGATTTTTGTTTTCTTTTCTTGCAATACCATCGCAGTGTGTCCATGTGTAAAATATCAAGCTGGTAATTTCTATAAATAATTATTGTATAAATTGACTAAATATACACATGCAATACTAGCTCATGCTTGTTTGAATATTCTAAAAACGTGTGGGTGTTGTGGGTTTTGATAAAACTGTGAGTTTCGGGGCTCTGTTGATTGTGGGTTTTGTAGGCGTTGTGGGTCTTGTGGAATATGTTGGATTTGTTGGTTTAGTTGGCTCTATTGGTTGTGAGTTTTATGGATTTTGTAGGCGTTTTAGGTTTTGGGTTTTTTGTTAAAACTGTGGGTTTTGTGGGCGTTGTTGATTGTGTAGGTTTAGTTGGATTTGTGTGTTTTGTCATGAGTATGTAAGTCTTTTTGGGGTGCTTGTAAGGATTGAGTCAGCTAGCAGCCATCAAACTAGGTACATCACAGTTATTGTGAGTTGTTTAGTTTGTTTTATTTTCTCTTGCTTAGTTTGTTACAGAGTTATGTAACTTCAGGCAATATTTTGGACAGTAACTTTTATTGTTAAACTGTATTTAAGTACAAATCAATATAACGTAAGGAATTTTAAAAAAAAATAATTTTAATCCTTTTCTATCTTTCAAATTATATGCATTCTAGTCATTTGCAATTTATATTTACAAACAAACTATATAGTTTTATATCATTTGTTATTTGAAACTCAGTTAGATGGTCAAGTGAGTGTTGTCCTCACATTCCAATACTTTTATGTATTTCTTTATTTATTTTCTTTATCTAAGTATTTTTATTCAGCTAATGACATGCAGATCAGTTTCTCTACAATATAAAAATATAATTCCTTTTCTTCAATTATAGGTCCAACAAAGGTCTTAGGGAAATATAAACTCTAACTCATGGGAATGTATTCCTCACCGACTTGACATTCTAAATTCAATTCAACAATAATTGATTAATCTATCTACCTATCAAAACATAATTTATTGATTTATGTTTCTATTTTACAATTTGCTAGCTGTCTAAATCTTTGTGAGTGTTTTCATCACCGATTTGACAGCCAAATTACTTGCATATGTAAGTCTATCAATTCACATTATTATATGTATTATGCTATGGATGAGGTGTAAAGTCAAGCAAGTGTTTTCCTTGCAGTATTTTACATTTCACAATATAATCAAGTCATATTTTCTCTTCTGTAGTAAACATTATTGCAACTAAATCCACATGTGGTAACTCCTAATAAGTTTAAATCATCAAAAAAGTAATAATATAATTAGATAATGTGTACCCTGACCTTATGTGAAAATATAATTTATCATAGCATACCTCAAGACAATCATAGTATAGTGTTAACGTGCGCCCTGACCATGTGTGAAATTATCATAAACCATAATGTACCTAAAGTCAATCATAGCATTTTGGCTTAGTACAAAAACAAGAAGACTGTCATGGTTATGAACTGACTTTATTCAGTGTTTCTCAATAAATGAATCATCTTGTGTTATGGTTGAACATAAATCAAGAGTTCGAGTTTACTCCATTGTCCCCCTCCTTAGTCAGCTGATAAGAAGCATACTCATCCTTGGTGCCGTACTCCAAGGTAGTATTATCAGGACCTAGCTCGCTCGTTACAATACATTGCATACATACATACATACATGCATGCATGCATGCTTACATACATACATACATACATACTTACATACATACATACATACATACATACATACATACATACATACATTCATGCACACATACATATATACATATATACTGTCACATCGCTATGGTCACAAACATTAATAACAGAAATGAAGCAAAATAAACAAGTTTTGTAAATCTTTACAAACATTTAATTTTCAAAAGAATAAATGAAAACGTGAAAGGAACTTACAGTATTATGAAGTGAATCCAAGCTAGTCCTGATAAAGATCGATTAAAGTCCTAAGTACATGAAAAGTTACTCATTAATTTCAAAGATTGGAATGCATGGATCACCCATGAACCATTACGATGTTAAGAGTTCCTTTTAATAATTTATGATATTCCAGAAAAATATTATGGTCTGTTTTCACTGAATAGTACAAACTAATGTGTCTTAATCTCAAATAATATCTAAGCACAACGAAACAAACACGTATGTAGACATGCAAACGGAACACAATGAGTACCAATTACTCCAAAAATCGAAATGAAACAATGTATAGTTTTTTCCTTATATGCAGCGTATATTGCGACGAGACATCGCAATAGATCCCAGATAACATAAAACTCTATTGAATTTACGTCCCATTAGGCATATTCACGTGACCTAACTCAACCAATGAGAAGCAACGAAATTATACTCAAAACGTCGTTATCCCATCAGGCCATATAACACAACTAATTTTACTATATGTTCTCTACATTTGTTTCTCAGTACTGACCTTTCCACTATGTGACAATCAGTACAAAACATATGTTAATTTAAAATACCTTCAAATATGACTTCACGGTGATGTTCTTGTATAAGGTTGATCTGCTCTATTTTGAAATGCAGTATTGTCAACAGAGCAGCATGTACACATAACACAGATTTCACTTCCGGATCATCACCAAAGCCATATTTCTCACTGTGCACTGTCGCCGAAATACACACGGAAAATCACACCCTGAGCTCATAAGAATAAACAATTACCTTTAAATCCCTACTAAACATGCATAAACTCATCTAACACCACCAAAATGAGAGAGGAAAAATGTTCTAAAAATAGACTAGAATTTCATTCGTGGGTACTGAACAGGAAATACTAATTCTGACCTGATTCCATCAGCCTCTGAGAAATTTCGCTATAGGCGCCATTTTCAGTCTTATTAGTAAGATTATTATTACTAAGCGTCAATACACAAGTAAACATCCATTTGTAGATCCTGTGCAATGGTATATTCAAGTCACGTAGCTTAAGTAAAGGTATTTGTACATATTACAACTATGAATCAGAACTTTAAAACTTAGATAAAATCATATAATATGATTTACAAAAATACATACATACATACATACACACACACACATACATACATATACAAATTAAAATGCAATTGTTTAAGCAAAACACGACGCCGTCATATAATGACAACAGCTTATTATATATTTCACAATATACGCTAAGCTCTCTCTCTGTCTCTCTGTCTCACTCTCTTTCCTCTCTGTATCTTTCTATTGCGTTTTCTCTCGCTCTCACTCTCTGTCGATCTCCGTCTCTTTCTCTCTCTCTCTCTCTCTCTCTCTCTCTCTCTCTCGTTCTGTCTTCCTCTCCCTCTCTGAAGACTCTCCGCTTTTATGAATGTTATTTAGACGCATATTTCCATATTTGCTCTTTTCTTTTTCTTCTTCAACTTATTCTGGTTTCTTTTCTACTTATTTTGCATTTTCAACTTCTTTCACTTCTTCTTCTCCTCTTTCTTCTTCTTCTTCTTCTTATTCTTCTTCTGCTTCTTCTTCTTCTTCTTTGCCAGGCTCAGCAGATGTTAAAATGTGCCAAGACTGGTGGCCCTCTAGAATAAATATATGTAGTCGATGATACGGGGGCCATACAAATGCCTATACAAATGACGGCAAACATTTATTTAGATCAGACTATATATATATATATATATATATATATATATATATATATATATATATATATATATATATGTAGCCATCAAGCTGACACGGAACGGACATTTTATAAATTTGTTTAGTAAAATACCAGTTAACAAAAGGTTGTTAGTGGGGACGGTCCGTGGTGCGACTAAACCTTTTTAGATGATCCACCAAAATTTCCCACTGGTTAGAAAATACACTGTACAACCCTAATTTTCGTAGACAGATTCACACTACTAAGGCCCTTCTTCTATGCTGGTATTACAAGAAATTCGGTATGTTAACATTATATAATTTTGTATTCTGATATATTTGTTTTCTTTTACTCAATAGATGTTAATTTGTAGACTTTCACTAATTACATGTAAAGTTTTTATTTGCTAATTGTATTACCTGGATACATACATGTATAGTACTTCTGTCTATTTGTATAGTTAAAAGTTGGCTTGTGACCCATTTTACATTTCTTCTCATGACGATTTACATCTATAGATTTTGAGAGTCAGTTTTAATTTTTTTTAAACCATAACATTATTAATACACAATACTGATAGCATTATTGTACTTCACACTCAGGTGGCACTGTGCAGGTGACTGTTTCCCAGTAACATAAGGTATACATTGCTGCCAGCATAACTGGTATGGAAAAGGACGGGCAACTCCCCGGGAAAAACCACCAGCAACTGGCACGTTTTTATCTCATATCACTTTGAGATCAGTAAAGGCAAAGAATTTAGACCAGTCCTCCTCTTTATGTATTAACATTACTGTCGGTGATAATTGAATTATGTGTTCATACCCATATGGAGGGAGAGAGAGAGATGGGGGCAGCAACAGCTGTTAATTCGTGTGCCATTGTAAAGCCACTTTGTTCCTATTCAACATGTCCAAATTGAACGCCCGTCGTAGCCTTGACCTTAACGGAAAACAAATTAAGTAACACGAAATATCAATTCATTTTCATTACATCTACGTTGCTGATCTTAATGAGAAACAAAATTGGTATGAACTTATGTAAACTCAATTTCATTAAATACAAGTTATCGAACTTAATGATTAATACATTATATCAATCCCTGCTCATTAACCCAAGTCCATACTGACCATATAAGAACGAAGTTGTATCAATCCAGGTTCATAATAAAGTCATGAACCTTAATGGAAAGCCAAGTCTCTTTTCATTAATGGGTACAAAATATCAGTCGAACTGATGCGAGGCAAATCGCAAAAAAAACCGCATAGCTGTATGAAATTACTCCTTTCAAAATTTGATTAAGTATATATAGGTGTATAAAATTATGCCCGGGAGAGTTTGATTTATGTTGTAAAATTATATCAGACAGTGTTTGATTGATTATAACTAGGTATATGAAATTATGACCGGTCAAGTTTTATTGATTATATCTAGGTGATGAAATTATGCCGGGCAAATCTTGATTGATAATTCTTCATTCGCGTTGTTTCGATTCTTATTTTAATTCGCTCTATTTTTGTTAATTCATCTTGTCACGGAATGGTGTGGGAGGGCACCATGTGATATCTATTGCGTACGTCAGGCAACGTACTTCCTTGATGTTTAAGATACTGAGCATGGCATCCACGTCATGTTGAGGATATCGAGCAATCCATTTAATTGATGTTGCGTTTGTCCTGCAACGCATATGCATGCTATTGATGATGTCATGCGACGCATTCACTTCATGTTGAGGATCTCGAACAACATATTCGCTTCACATCGAGCAAGTCGGGAAATATCTTCATGTGATCTTGAAATGTCAGGGTATGCATTAGCTTGATTTTGAAGATGTCGTACAGCGCACTCACTTGATATTAAGGAAAACAGGCAAAACAGACACTTGATAATGGGAATGTAGGGCAATGCACTAATACGAGGTTGGCAATGTCCGTCAACACATTCACTTGATGTTAAGGAACTCTGACTACACACACACACACACTGTATATAGAGAATATCAGACAAAGCACTAATTTGATGTTGAGAATGTCGGACAAATCAAAACATTAAATTAATGTAGAGAGTAACTTGCTCATTTGACCTTAGTGTGAAGTAAGCTAAAATTTTACTGCAAGTATACTTGCTCCCTGCATCATGATGAAATCTCAATACAGACAGCAGTTATTAATTTGTTTTGCCTTTAAAAACACTTCGTTCCTATTCCACATGACCAGTTTTATCGTCCGTCGGAGCCTTGAGCTAAATGAAAAGCGAACTAAGTAAAAATATACATTAATTTATATTCATTAAATAAAAGTTACTGACATCAATGAAAACAAAAATTAGTACTAAACAGAGTCCAGTTTCATTCAATGCAAAATACTGTTCAGACTTACGCAAGGCAAATTGCAATAATGCTTATATATGTTACGTTACGCCAGGCAAAATTTGACTGCTCATATCTAGGTGTATGAAATTCAACCCCGAAGAGTTTGATTTATTATATCAAGGTGTCTGAAATTATGCCGGACAAAGGTTTGATGCAGTATATTCTGGGTATGATATTACGCCCGGCTAAGATTGTATGATTATATTTAGGTGTGTGATATTATGCCAGGCAGAGTATAATTGATTATCTCCAAGTTTATGAAATTATGCCCGCCATAGTTTGATTGATTATATCCAAGTGTGTAAAATTATGCCCTGCAGAGCTGGCTTAATTAAACTTAGGTGCATGAAAGTATGCCCGCCTGGGTTTATTTGATTATTCAAAGGAGTACAAAATTAAACCCGAAAACGTTTGATTGATTATATCCAGATTGTTTTGAAAGTATTCCCGGCATTGTTTGATTGACTATACATATTTCTATGAAAGTATGCCTGGCATTGTTTGATTGACTATACCTATTTATAAGAAAGTATGCCCGGCATTGCTTGATTGACTATACCAATTTATAGGAAAGTATGCCCGGCATTGTTTGATTGACTATACCTATTTCGATGAACGTATGCCCCGCATTGTTTGAGTGACTATACCTATTTCTCTGAAAGTAGTCCCGGCATTGTTTGATTGGCGATACCTATTTATATGAAAGTATGCCCGGCATTGTTTCATTGACTATGCCTATTTATATGAAAGTATTCCCGGCATTGTTTGAGTGACTATGCCTATTTCTATGAAAGTATTTCCGGCATTGTTTGAGTGACTATACCTATTTCTATGAAAGTATACCCGGCATTGTTTGATGGACTATACCTATTTCTATGAAATTATGCCTGGCATTGCTTGATTGACGATACCTATTTCTATGAAAGTATTCCCGGCATTGTTTGATTGATTATACCTATTTCTATGAAAGTATGCCTGGCATTTTTTGAGTGACTATACCTATTTCAATGAAAGTATTCCCGGCTTTGTTTGATTGACTATACCTATTTCTAAGAAGGTATGCCCGGCATTGTTTGATTAACTATACCTATTTATATGAAAGTATGTCCGGCATTGCTTGATTGACTATACCTATTTCTATGAAAGTATGCCCGGCATTGTTTGATTGACTATACCTATTTGTATGAAAGTATTCCCGGCAGTGTTTGAGTGACTATGCCCATTTCTATGATAGTATTCCAGGCATTGTTTGATTGACTATACCTATTTCTATGAACGTATACTTATTTGTGTGAAAGTATTCCCGGCATTGTTTGATTGATTATACCTATTTCTATGAAATTATGCCCGGCATTCTTTGATTGACTATGCCTATTTATATGAAAGTATGCCTGGCATTGCTTGATTGACTATACCTATTTATATGAAAGTATGCCTGGCATTGTTTGATTGACGATACCTATTTATATGAAAGTATGCCCGGCATTGTTTGATTGACTATACCTATCTATATGAAAGTATGCCCGGCAGATTCTGATTCATTATGCCAAATTGTATGCAATTATGCCCGGCAAAATTTGTTTGATAATTCTTCGCATTTTTATCCTTTTTTATATTAGTTTTCTTTGATTCTCTGTCTTTCGTTCTTTCTATTTTCGTTACGTTATCCTGTCACTGAATGATGACATGACCTTACCTTCAATCAAGAGAACCGGGAAGATAAATCATAAACCTTTTGGAAGACTCAAAGTATTTGTGCAAAATAAAGAATATAAAGGAATAATTAACTATACCTTCATTCGTTTGCATTTCTACATTTAAGAATGTTATACAACGATATACAAAGAAAACTACACTTCTGAGGTATCGCCGGCATGTGATGTAAACGTATTTGTAAGACGCACAAATGTTTTTTTCTTTCTAAAACCACTGGCGTCCTCTTTCAAATTAACAAAAATATATTTTAATTGTTATTTCTTATATTAATTTTATGTTTGTCAAAGTTCGTGTTAGTTTTTTTTTAAAAATCTACAATAAAGAAACTACCTGCTATCTATACGAGTAACCATGTATTAACTAAGGAATGCTATGTCATTTGGGGTCAACTGTAGAGATAATATTTCTATGATCACAAAGTTTAGTTACTTGGGGGACCAATGAATAATATAACATTCTATTGTAAGGAAGTTTAACATAACTCCGGCTGTATTGTACCTTGAGAAGAACTCATCATATTAGTTTACGGAGTTTACGATCTAAACAGGAGACAACCTATTTCCTGCTTGATATTATCTAAAACGACACTATCTTGAGTGTATGAATCGTTATTCAAAAACACCCGCATTGTTGTCTGCACCACCGCTTTCTCTCTCTCTCTCTCTCTCTCGTATTAATTTGTTCTAAATCATCGATAAATGCCACTAATAAATAATTAAACATAAAATAACGGTGATTGTTCTGATTTATTGTATTAAATGTTTGACTGACTGGTTAACAGATATATATATATATATATATATATATATATATATATATATATATATATATACACGTTTTAGGTGCGTTGTGGGCAGTCATCCCGAAAGTGGGTTTACGGGAAGGACATGATATAGTTTACATTTCAAATCAAAATACATATACATAGGTTGTATTTCTTACATAGTAATTATGTATATGTTGAAAATAAGTATATACACTTATGTTATAGTCCTATTCATGTTTTCGGTTCGTGGGCAGATATATAAATTTCATGGGCAGTTTTGACCTTTAGGTTGAAGATGACAAAGTAACTGCCCAAAAATACGTTCACGAAGAACAAACATATAGCATTCTGCCCGTGAATACGGTCACGGGAACAATATATAGCGTACTGCCCACGAATACGTTCACAAGTAACAAATATATAGCATGACTTTCCGGTGTGCGCGCGCAAAATGGTTGTCAAGACACGACGATAAACATTAATCTATTAAAGCATCCTTTGCAATGGCCAGCGTACATATAGCGGACGTGAGGTTCGTTTTTCACAGCTTGTTTGAAATAAATGGATGATTATATATCCAGTGTAACAACTTGTCTTGACAGCTTATGGATGCTAATGTTTGACATTTATTGTGAAGATGATTGTTCACTGCTTGTTGATGAATTCGTAGCTTCTGTTAATCGATGCTATAGCTCAATTTAACTGTCATACACTGATATGTTTAAGTCTGCTTGCACAGTTAACTATGCAGAGTTATGGAAATATAACAAATTGGTTTTAATAACTTTCAGAGTTTGTTTTACTATTACTCAATATTTGTTTCAAGTACTATAAAGGCTGTGATAGGTTGGGTGGCTTAGATTACAAATCAGGCCCTTCTCACTTGGGGTGGGGGGTGGGGGGGGTACTGCCCATTATGAATATTACTGGTCCTAGATGTCCAACCTGATATTTATGACATATAGGTTCAACATCTTACTGCCAGCAGAAATGGTGTTCTGTAGTATTTTTCCCAGTCAATAGTTTATGGATATATTATGTCATGTACTATGCTTGTTTAATTCTCTCATCTCAGTTCTGACGTTACCATTGAATGCTATAATGTTCCCAGACATCCGGTATTCTTGGTTATTAAAATTATATATATACACAGATAACTGAAGGTGAGTTCTCATTATTCCCTAACAATTGTAATTAGTGGGGCTGTAGCAATTGATGGTCTGAGAATTCAAGTTAACTGGTTCAAAACTTGGGTAAACAACAAACTGTTTTCTTCCTTTGACAGGCATCATAAAGTTTTGCATCTTTGTCTCTCTGATGACTGTGGTACACAAGTTACAGACTTTGCCTTAGAATGAGCCTGATTTTTGATACTTGTTACTGAATGGGGTGGGGTAGGGAAGTAACAAAATTATTAAAGGTGGAATGTATGCAAACCATGCTGGAAATAGATATGTGCCAGCAACTGCAACATGTAAGCTTCAATCAATTTGGAAACTATAAGCTTTATCCTGTAAATATTAACAGTTCACACCCTGTATAAAAGGTGATTTTGTGTTTGATTAACTGGAACTGTTAATTTATTATGTTAAGGAATTTATTGTTTTAACCCTAGTAAATGTAATATAATTAGGTCAAAAGTTCCAGTTTGTTTATTGTTTCCAGAGTTGATTATTGTAACTGGAAGAACCTGTTTCTAAGTGTTAAATGAAACGAAAGAGATATTGTTTACTCAAGTGATATAAAATAAAAGTTTAAAATGAACTGAAAGAAATATTGTTTATTCAAGTGATACAAAATAGATGCAAAAGTGTATATTCATTAAGAAGTGTATTGTCAATTGCAAATAAATGAAGATTTATCTTATTTTGTTCTTTACTTGTGTACAAAATTATACCTGGATTGGGCAATAATTACTTGGACTCCATTTGGAAAAGAAAAATCTATATGTCCTAAATACCTAATGTTCATATCATAATGCTCTTTTAATGGATGATTATGCTTTTCAGCTGACGTTACCATATTGCCAAGTGAACTAATAGTATGGCCTTCGGTGTGGCCCACTAATCACATTTGTAAATGAATTATGCATACAATAGAGAAATAGCTCTTAAAATATCTTATGAGTTGAACAATGTGTGTACAGAAATAAACATGAAGCAAATCTTTGAACTTGTATGCCACACATGCAAGTGAATTGGTGGTTTTCATATGTAACTTGTGTACTCTTATGGCTTTTGTCTATATTACTTTTAGCCATTTCTATTCACACACCAGAACACAACCTTTTTTGTCTGATTCAGGTACTAATGCAAAACTTATTTCAGCTGTAACTGAAGTATACAGAATTTTTCCTGACGTTGAGGCCTACTGTGTAGACAGTATAGCTGTAAGTCATCAAATCAAATGGAAGACAACAGTGTGCAGTTGAAGAAAATGATATATACCCAGTACCATTTAGAGTTATCTTAAAGAAAAGTCACAATGCACACTGATACAAGTAGTTTTAGAAAATGCATTTGTTCCACATACATTTTAACTTAACCCAAAAGTTCAGTCTCTTGCCTAAAATTCAATCAGATGTATGCATTTATTCCATAAAACACAAAGATATAATGAACCAAATCATTTTCATTATTGAGTTAGGTAGTAGGCTATGTTAAAGAGTGCAATCACTTTATCGATTTTTTTTTTCCATTACATTTTTATTTATTATAAAATGACATTTCTTAGTGGAGTGCTAGCAACTGTAACTTGAGGAATATTTTGTACATGCTGGCCTAAGTGTCATGAATATACTGTGCTACATTTTGCTTTATTAGGTATAATACTATCATGAGACTTGCTTGATTAAATCCTGAATTTGTCAGTTACACTTACAAGTCCACTGGTAGAATTTAAAATCTGTGACAGTTTGGGAACTTTTTTTGCAGTAACTGCAAATCACTTTGCCTTCACAGTCAATGAATTCAAGCCATTGATAATTGTCAAACCATTGTGACTGAAAATGTGATTGTCTCTTAGTTGTGTCCTATTTGATAATTTTGCTGCCACAGAGTCTGGATTGTGTCTCTGAAGAAATAGTTCATCTAGACTCTGTTGCAGTATTACATTTTATATGTTCAATTTAATGAATTTTCTTTCTTTGAATCATTCTTATGTCATAACTTGCGAAAATAGTTTAGTTAACAATATTTATTCAAACAGAAAAGATAACCTCACTTGACAAATCATCCTACTAAAGTGATCATGGCATACACTTTTATCTTTGAAATTCAAATATTGCCCACTCGTTAATTAACATAACTAATATTGCACATTGAAGGTGATCATATGTATCATCAGTTTTAAAAAAATAAAGACGTAATACTATCATTTAATCACTGCATACAGGAAACAGACACTTGTGTCTGTAAAATACCTTTCATTGGATTACTTTGGTTTATTAAAACCAAACAGCAATCCACTCAGGATTTTCTAGGATAGATACAGAGAATATATTATGGTCATTCAGAACGCTATCAATACATCAGACCAGATTGTTTTTATTATTATTTAGGCAAAATAACTTAGTAAGTCAGATGGCAAACATGAGGATGGTGATAGGTTATGTGGAATTTGCATTGAATCATCTGATCCCAGAAGATTTGATACAATGTCACTGGCTGTGGTAATCATCAAGTGCAGTTGCACGGCACCATAAGACTTATCAAGATACCATAAGCTAGAAAGATGAAGAAAAAGAAAAACGATGACCCAAAGACAAATCCTGCAAACTGTGTGCAAAAATGATTCCACAGATTATAGATGAAAACTTTACTATATTTAGCTTCAAGATATTAATAAATTCGGATTACTTCCTCCAGTCTGCTACAGTAATTCATGCCCATTGCACTCATAAATTGATTATAGTCCTTGCAGTATTTTGTGTGGGCCACAATATTTTAATTGATGCAGCTGATGCTCCATTCTTCAGTTCAGTGTTGATTCAAACATAGCAATGTCCCTTTGGGATGTGTGCATAAATAAAGAATGCCTGTCCCTTCATTACCACACTTGTTGAATTTATCGTGTCTCTCTGAAAACTGTACCATGTGAGAAAGAATTTTATAAACAAACTGGACATAAGTATTGCTAGACATATACTCAGACCTGAGACTTCATAAAAGACTGCTTACTTGTGAGGCATTATTAGTGCTAGGGCTTGAGGTAATAACTTGCTATATGTTTGGTAAGGCAAAATAAGGGGCCTTATGACTTAAATTGAAACTGTGAAAAAACAAAAGGTTCAAATGCAATAAACTTTTGTTTTTCCTCATTTGTTATATTACAGTGCCATGAAAGGTCATTTCTTTTATCTTTTCAATCCCTTGCCAATTTTAAGTCATCATCACTAACCAAGTCTCTAAATCAATTCTTGGCATATTTAGCTAAAATGGTGTCTACTGTTCCATTATATCATTGATTGTTTAGCTTGCTTGTATGGAGCTTAACACCATTTTTCAGGACATCATAGACTTTACATGGCAGCCAACATATTTATTGGAAGAAATCAACACACATAACGCTACTGGCAAGCTTTCTCATATACACACATTGGTTGGACTAGAGAGAGTTGATTAGTGATGTGTATGCCTAGACCATTCTATAATCCAGGGCCCCATGATTGAATACAGCTTAAAGAAATTAACCCTAATTCAATTTCCTTGTTGCATTTAAATCATAACACCCACCATGCAAAGTGACACATGTCTCAAGATTTTCAAATTTGTATATGTTTTGCAACTTTTAATTCTGAGTTGATGCATGTGGATGTGGAAATTCAGTTACTGAATACTTAGCTACTTATATAAGGAGCTCTCACACTGGTAAAAGCATGCAATTGGGATTGTATTTGCAAGAGGGCAATTAATTGTTCAAAATACTGTTTTAGCTAACTACATATGCGAAGGGTTGATGTATAAAAAAGAGGATCAAGAAATCCTAGCTGGTAAAGATAATTGTATCCAACTTGACAGAAAGTGAGAAGGCCTTTTAATTTTGTACAGCAGTTTCATTAAGGAACCAACTATAATACCATTAGAAGTTTATGAGCAGCAAAAACCACATTTAGGACCAACTAGACATCAAAACCATATGCATAGTTCCATTTACGGCCAACCAGACATCAAATAGGTCATCTAGTGAAAGCACAATGTCAAAATGACCAGCCATCTAGGAGAAGTAGCAAGGAAGGGGTTTTCCAGATGCCCATTAAAACAGCCATATTGGAGGTTAGATTGGCACTATTTTCATTTACGTCCAACTAGACATAAGAAGTCTTTCACTGATATGACGATTCATTCAGGAGAAGTAGTTATACCAAGATTTTCAGGATGGCCACATTGGTGGCCTTATAGGATGTCTGTACAGCACCATAATTCTCATTCAGGACCTGCTAGACATCAACATAAGTATTTTGTACACATGTTGACACGCTGACACAATTATCCATTCAGAAGTAGCGATAAAAAGTTTCTTAATATGGCTACTGTGGCAACCACATTGTATGTGTGAGTGGCACCATCTTGTTTTTTCTTCCAGATATTTTCACACAAATATCATATTTAAAGATAACATGAATTCATACAAGATCTTGTCGGTTTATTTCATAACAGATTTTTCCCTCATATTAATATAATCTTTTGAAAACATTTATACATTATAGTTCTAGAAATTTTTCATGCTCTCAGAAACTATTAAAATCACAGCAGAAAGTGTTATGTTATATCTTTATTCAGCACTGAAAAATATTTATGAACTCTTAAAGTTTTTTCCCCTATATTAACTTAATTTAATGAAGATTTTCAGACTATAACCTTTCCATTGGATTTATTTTTTCAAACATGGCGTAAAAAGTATGTTATAGTAACCAATTTTTACATTGCCTTCACCATTGCAGAAATCTCTATAATCAATTTCCTAGTAAAGAAAAGCCAAGAAAATAAATGGACAGTTAATATTCACTTCAGGATCACAGACCTGAGGCAAATATGTCATTGTTAAATCAAACATTTTTATTGTGTTTCCTTAGACCTAAATATATATATATACTTGCTGTTACTCTAAACGAAGGCTGGTGATCCAGTTGATAACCTTTTGGGGGTTTTAAGGATGTCTTTAAAATTAAGGCCTTAAAAATGTTGAGATCTTATATTAAAAATGACAATTTGAGCCTTGCAGATTCATGTCCACAGGTGCCCAAATAAAAAAAAAAGGGGGGGGGGGTGCAAGGGGCAAGCTTGTTGGTGTGTTATAAAATAACTGACTTATCATCGGTGTGCTGACAGGTGATGTGTAATTAAATCACTGTTGTAATATTAATAATGAGTGAGTCTGCACAAAGGAATTTCATACAGCTAAACTAGCTCAACAACTAGAGGCAATTAAGAAATATATCCACATTCGTGATTCTGTCAAATGGCAGATACAACAGCATCAGGAAGCTCAAGTGGCATTTACAGAAGGTAAAGAGCCGCTATACTTGTTATCTTTTTAGGGATGTGCTTGGATTTTGCCCTCAAGCTGGAGCAGTCATAGGATATATAATAAATCGCCACGGTCGGAATTTATCCCCAAGCTGGGGTAATCGATGGGTAAAGTCTTATCCACAGTCGGGGTTTTATTCAAGCTTCAGGTGCAAGTTTTTGTGCATCTCCATGCCCTTGCATAAAACACAGTTACACGTTTTTTTATATAGATATTTTTCAGTTGTAGACAGGAATAATAAGTATTTGCGAGTGTTTGAAATGAATGGGTTCATTATGAATTGAGTGGCACTACATTTCAAAAGCAAAATTGGATTGAAATGCAAGAACTGTAGTACGGAATTAGTGTTGGTTCTGGATCGTAGAATGGAATTGTGTGTGTGTGATTGGATTTTTAACGTAGCTTGAATAATTTTTCAGTCATATTGCTACGATGTCTGCAGTGTGGCAGTTTATAGTGATGTATAGCACTGGGGCATCATGCTGCAAACATGTAGTATGATGTTGCACCCAGTCACATTATCCTGACACCAGGCCGATCAGTCCTAACACTAACCTCTTAATGCTGAGCGTCTAGCGAGGTAGCTGTTAATACCATTTTTGTAAGTCTTTGGTATGACTTGGCTGGGGTTTGAACCCATGACCTCCCGCTTCTGAGGCGGACGCTCTAACCACTAGGACACCGGAGTGGTCAGAATGGAATTGTAACAATTACAATGGAAGCAATTTGCATTATGCTTGTTGGGGCATTCCTCACTGATGGCTGTCAGTGACATCATCATGGGAATGTGTAACAGCCACATTTTGTAAGAACAAGGTGTAGTTGGTGAACAATACAGACACTTTTCTGCCATTTCCACTGGCATCATCTCATATGATGTTATTTAAAAAAACTTCCTACAACATACTCACAACATATAAAACCTATATGCAAATCTGATGAAAGCTGCTTGTGTTTCTGAAACACATATTCCATACTGGTGGCAAGAATGTCCAAATCTACATTACAAAAATGAAAACATTACCATCCATCTAGGAGTTGCACATGTATGAAATCCTCTTGTTGGGTAGTTTTACTAACAGGCTTTACAGCAGGGCCTTCCATTAGATTTAAATGTGGCAGGTAAGTTGACAAAGTATGGTGGGGGGTTGGGGGGACCTACCCCAATGGGGATAATTCATTTTTTTTTTAAAGTAGCATGGTGTAAAGTAAAAGTAGATGGGCTGATAAGGAATCCACTGAATTTACAGACTAAAGGTTCAGACATTTGTTTTTAAGAGAAAAATGAAAGAAGGAAACAATACAACAGATATTTTAATATGACTTTAATGTTTATTTTCTAGATTTAATTAAGATTATGAATCAGAATCAGTCTCCAACTCCACTGTAAAGTTTATCTATTACTTCTTCTGCTCAGGCACCTGCAAATTAAAACAAAATTGTAATGCTTAAATAAAGTCATATCGTCTCAGCACTAGTTACATATGCAGAAGTCATGTTAATCAGCATTATAAAAATGTATGAAATTTTCTTCACTGCACTTGTGCTTCCCTTACTATCGTTAAGCCATGATACAAGATAACTTTGCACTTACTTGTCATTTCTGGCAAGTGGATGGTGCAATCAATTTGCACAAAGATGAATTTATTTCATCCAAATATTTCATGTGAATAAAAATTCCAAATGGAGGCACTTGTCCGATCAGACAAGATATATGCATATTGTAGTTAGCTGGACTCTAGCTCTGATAGTCCTGGGCAATAGGATAAGCTGATTTTGTTATCAGTTTAGAAATGCATCCGCTTTGCAAATACTATGCTTTAAAAGACGAAACTGAATCCAATATTGATGAAATAAGAGTCATTTGGATTACCTTGTTTTTTATCATTCTGCGTTGGTTGGGTGCATATTTGAGGGTCTCTGATATGGTCTCTTCCATTCCATTTGCCTTTGCTTTGCCATTAGTTTTCAAGCAGGCTTCTGCATGAGTAATACAATGTTTTAAAATAAGTTTCACAACAAAGGATGCATTGCATTTTTCTAAATGCCAGCAATAATCAATGGAATATTTTTAAAACATGTACTTTGAAATGTGTCTCAAGTTACTTTATCAATTCATTTAAAAATCTCTGGCAAGTCACATGAAAAACACAATTTAAATCAAGCCATACTTACTTATCAAAGACTTTCTCATTCACATCCTTTACCTCACACAATAAATATCAGCAACACCAACATTAAATTCACACAATCAGTACAAAACCTAGGTGTTACTCTGGACAGTACTCTCACATTGCACCAACATGTCATGAACATATGCAAGGCTGCGTATCTTGAGCTGAGACGCATCAGCTCCATTCTCAGATATCTTTCAGTTGATGCCACTAAAACACTTGTGTGTTCATTACTGCTTTCAAAACTGGACTATGGTAACTCAATTCTGTCTGGTTCATCTTAATATCTACTGCAGAGACTTCAAAAAGTTCAAAACATAGCTGCTTGGATCATACTTAGAGTACCACAATCAGAGCACACCTCCCCGCTGCTCTGTACCCAACACTGGCTATCCATTCGATCCAGAATCAAACACAACATTAGTTCTCTGTGCTACGTTTCACTGACAGACTCTAGTCCAACATACCTATCCGACCTCACCTATGTGTACACACAAGCAAGATACTTACACTCCTCTTCCGACAATCATATACTCATTATTCTCACTATGAAAACAAAGTCACATGGACAGCATTCTTTTGCATACCAGGGCCCAGCAACATGGAATGAATTGCCCACTGAACTTAGACACAAAGACGCAGTGATCCCATTCAAGAGTGCTCTCAAAACTACTTATTCTGACTACAAAAACAAACTTAATGACTTAATAATGTTAACTACCTTAAATATTCTCAGCATGTTTTTTATGTTTTCTAATTTCATGGTGTTTGTTTTTGTAATCATATCATTGTGTATGTTTTTATGTTGTCTAATGTTGCAAAGCGCTTAGAGCTTCTAAAGATTAGGCGCTATACAAAGTCCTCATTATTATTATTATTATATTTAGCTTGGATGAATATTTTTTAAATCAGTGGCCATAACTAAAAAATGGGATTTTGTTTTATGATCATAAAAGTATGTTGGACACCATCCATGATGTACAATGCTGTCTGACATTTCTATGCACCTAAGGTTTCCATCTCAAATATTAAAGCAAAATGCATACCGAATTTGACAGATTGATGAAAATAAAAAAAAAGCAATGCTTACCATTTGAAAAGAGGCAATTGTCACTAGAATATTCTATTCAAAATGATATTAATTTTGGACACAGGGGATACCACCCCCATGTTTTCCTGACTCGTGATATGTCGGCCTATTCTGTGCACAGCTTTAAAAGATGTAATGTTTATCCATCGAGCTATAGAAATGAAATACATTTACTGTAGACTGTTTCTGTCAGCAGTTAAGTTGAGTAATTAGGTCAGGTTTATAGCTAGTTTACAAAATTCAATGTAGAATGCCAATAAATGACAAGATGTATTTTTGCAAACTAAAGTGATCTTGAAAAAAGATTAGTAAAGTTTAACATTTTATAAAAAATAAGCTATTATGTGGAAAAGAAACAACAATGAAATAGGATGCAATGTGTTTACGTCTAGTTTTGGAAGGTACCGTCTCTAAGGTACCGTCATAATTGTACCGTAGTTTAATGGGTGGAAAGGCCATTGAAAGGTAAGGGCAGTGCGGAGACCATCGAGTATGTTCCAGAATAGCTGAATCTTTGTAGATACATAGATCCATTCGTAACTTCAGTCCGCAAGCGAAACACTGTACTTCGTATCCCAATCCTGACTCGGGTCCGAAGTAGACAAATCCTGTTCTAGCTAAAACATACGAAGAAGGTAATCCTTCCCTATCCGTAGGCCATTTTTGAAACATGTCCAATCGACGGGCACAATCACAATAGTCAGGTAAGAAGACTGGAAAATGGTAGGGTTTGAACTTGGAGTTCTCACTGGATTTCTCACTCGATTCTTGCTGCGGCGAAGTCATCCTTCTGGTGGGTGGCTATCCTCTTACAACCAATGTTTTATACCGACATGTCCATACGGCAAAGTAAAGTGGGTGGGAAGCCGCACTCGCTTCTGCTACACGATTTGATAGACTTTTTCCAAGGGTCGACTGACGATGTGGTGTGTGGGTAAACGTACAATCTTGTTGGGTTGATAGGTGGTCACTATCTCTAGACTGCAAGGCTTCTTTCAATATGCCAAAGTTGACCACTCGACTGGTACGATAATTCAGAGTAAGTCCTTTCACTTTACACTTCGTGTGCACTTCTCCTTGTTTGGCCCAGTATTCGTAGCCGTAATTTTTGGGACCACCACTAACGAAACTTAGAATCTTGTCATCGGGGTGCTTGTCTGTCCAGGCTCCTAAACGGTCTCCTTCGATGTCAGGGTGCTGTTGACTCGGGTGATCGATATAAATGCAACTGTCCATGTCAAAGTACAAGACACGTTCCCCTAACAGTTCTAAAGCTTCGTACAATTTTAAGCGAGCATGAGCTGTCATGTAAGCTGCAATGATGACATTTCCAAAGGGGTCATCTTCTACAAAGTTCAGATCTTCTTCGTAATTCACCAAGATCAAATCCTCACGAACGACGTCCACGTGTTTCATGAATTTGGCTTTGTCGTGAATCATCTGAAAGTAGCGGGAAGGTTCGGTCAAATACTCCGTCTTGGGTAAACACGGTCATTGTGCCATTTTACCCCACAAGCAATTTAACATCACTTTGGCAAACGATCGCCTGCCTTCGTTTTTCTCAATGTGATCTGAAGTAATGCCTTCTTGTGCCCAGAATTTCTCTCTGAATGTCTTTTGGTCTTCGGGAGTGTGACACCAGGACAGATAGCCACTGGCTTCTTGCTCAGTTTCAAAAAGGCATCCACGTAGTCTGCGAAAATGCCTTTCTGCGTGGGGTCACCCTTGTGGAATTATTGTGTCTTGGGAAAGTGGCAAATTTCGTACACTTCTAACAGTTGGTATCCCATGTTCAGAGCTTTGAACAATTCTACGCTGACCCATGTCCCCGTCAAGGCCCGTTCTTCCTGGGTGTGATGACAAGGTTGATCTTGGTTGCACGTTTCAGCACAAGTACGGCACAAAGGAAACATAAGTTTGCTTTGGCAATGGCGAGGTAAGACGGGATGGTATAGGTTCGTGGGAGGCAAAACTTTGCACTTGATCAAGCCTTCGTATTGTCGAATGTTTCTTAGGTCGATGTGTTCGGTGAACAATTGTGGGTGCCCTGCAGGAAAGCAACAATATTTGCACACGTAGGGATACAGTGAACACACGTCCAAGTATATGATTTCTTCTCCTTTCTCTTCATCAGCTTGGTACAGCAAACAGGTGGCATTGGTCCTTCCTCCGTACAAACTATTACTTGGGTTCAGGGGGTCCATGAACTGGTAACTTTCCATGAGGCGTTTAAACTCGGGATCGGTGTTCAAACGGTGATTGTATTTGTGTTCCCACATTTCCACCACTTGGTATCCTTCCTGTTCTAACTTTAGGCGTGGCTGACAAATGGCCTGGTACAAGTCTTCCATGGTTCGTTGTAAGAACTGATTTTTAGTGCCGCGGTCAGGGTAACAGACGGGACATCCGTGAAATAAGCAACCGTTAAACTCGTACATGATCTTGGGGTTTTCTAAGTCCCAGCCATTGACCGAATGCATTCCGATGATCTTTCGCCCTGTCCGTTGCGGGCATGCTGAATCCATTTGTCTTCCTTGTCGCACAAGTAATGCAACCAGCATGGGGCTTTGACCGAGTATTGACGTTTGACATAGTTGGTCGTTTGAGGACTGATGACAGCCACAGTGTTTTCAAGCATGAATCGTTGTCGGTAGACTAAGGAACACGCTTTGGCAATGGTGCAAGCCTCTTTTAAATGATCAACCCCTCCGTGTTCCATGAACAGTTCTCGAAATTTTCCACAGCATCGCCGTAAAATGTCCATGTCGGAACGACGATACTTTAGCATTTCTTCCTGAAAGTCGAAAGGGTCGGAGGCGTGAGCCTGGTACCAAGCGTAGAAAGTTTCTCGTTCGGTACGCATGTTGTCAGGGTCGTAATAGTGAGCCTGAGGCAAATGGGGTAGAACGGCGTGTTGATTGGCTTCTGTATTGAAAAAGTGTGGAAAGTACCCTTTAGCCATTTCTGTCATTCCAAACATTTTAGGCATTCGACTCAAAGGCATGGCTAAGTAGCTCATCGAATCTTTAAACTGCACTTGTCCCACTTGCATGAAAATGATTTTGGCTCCGTTCAAAGTGATTTTAGGACGCTCGATGCCACGTTCCATATAACATCTCAAAAGAAACTGTCCATCATATCCGGAGAAATTGTGAGCCATCACCGTGGCATGACAATGACAATCTCCATAATAATGTTCGATGTCCTCTTGGCTCCACGTCTTGTCGATGGGGTCTAAGACCCATTGTGTGAAATCGGCTAGTGTGTTCGGTCCTTGAAAGATTTTTTCACGCCCTCCAGGAATCTTACTGCAGTGAGGGCAATAACTCAAGATAGGTTCTTGAATCACTTCTCGCACGCTCGATGAGCCACGCAGAAATTAGGAATGTGAATACTGATCTCTTGCATGCATTTGAAATCGAAAAAGATGAAATTGCCTTTCTTCTTCTTGTGACCATCCTCTTTCTCTGGTTGGGATTGGTATTTTTGTATGTAGCATTGGTGTTCCAAGTCCACAATGCAGTGACAAATGTGACATTTTTTCTTTCCTGAACATACGTGTGCCTTGGTACTGTTGATACATAGACCTTGTCCACACATTGGGCACAATCTCAGGAGTTGACAAGCACATTTCTTCTGTGAACCTTGCATCTTCAGATGTTGTTGGTAACAGGCAGGGCTGACAAATGTGCGCAGACAAGCAGGACAATGCACTGGTTCTTGCCCTTCGCTCAGACAGGGTTGAGAGGCCAAACATCCTGAGCATTTCGATCCACAATGTTTGTGTTGCTCTCGATTATTATAACCATCATAAGTCACATTTCTCACAGTAATATTTGTATCCCAGGAATCCAGTGATAGTGGTAATGGTATCGAAATGGTCATCATGATGATAGAGGTGAATGTATTTTCCATCCTTAAAGTCTTTCCCTCGAAACAACAGAGACCCGCGCACTTCTTGAGGGTGCACTTTCAAGGTGTATCGTGGAGCTAGGGCATCTTGCAATTTTTGCATCTCAGGAATGCCACAGGATGTGTCTTTGGACAGGCATGCTTGTTGTAACAGAAGTTCTGCTTCATTTCGTTGTTTGGCTCGGTTCGATTTTCGAATGTTCTCCCAGGCTCTTTTCCATTCTACCGTGTCGTTCTTGTCGGCATAGGTTCATCCCACCACGATGGCTCGGGCTAAACACATGTGGTCTTGAAAATTGTTAATTTGGACAAGACTTGTTTTGGTAATGCGAAGGTTGTTGACCAATAAGGTCTTTCTGCATTGTCCGGTCCCTTGAGGAGGAGAGACGTGGGTCATGTCCAGTGTGGCTTTTCCATCGGTGATGTCAAACTGGTCATTAGATTGTTGCACGTGTTGAATCTTGTCCATGACTTTGGAAGTGGTCAATTCTGCAGGGCTGCTAAACTCGATCCAAACAGGGGATTTCAAGCCGTCATGTTGTATGGAAAGTCTCAAGCGATCATCTTCTTTGGGTTGACATTGTCGCTTGAGTGTGGTGAGCAAAGAATCCCACATGTCGGTGATGAACCCTTTTGCTTTCTCTAACAGTACTTCAGACTTGAAATCTTTAAACTTCACTGTGTATTTGTAAGCCGTAGTTCTAAATTTTCTAGAGGGATGCTTTTCCGTCTCTCGAATGTCATAGTACTTTTCAGGGTTGACTAAGGGTGGTAAACTTTGTTTAGAGGGTTTGGATTCTGGTTCACTCATGTCCTCTTCAAAATCACTGGCATGAATTTGTGCCAAGACTTCAGCCCTAGTACGAGGCGATAGATCACGTTTCTGCCTCTTACTTTCTTCTTCTTTCTTCTCAAATGAATTGGATCATTTCATCTCGATAGCAAAAGGTCAAATGACTAAAGTTTAAACACCATGGATTAATTTATAGTCATAGCAGACCAGCGTATATAAAGGGTATGTGTCTTGTCCTTTCACTATTCATTTCACTCTCAAACTGAGCACAACAATGGAAGAGACTACCAAGATTGAACATTTCATCAGAGCTTTGCGAGGGGTCATTAGAAAATTCTCTTCAGACCAGCCGAGGGACTACTCTCCTTCCTTTCAAGATAAAAGTCAAGATACTTGCTATATCTGTCAGAAGAAAGGGCATTGGTCTTCAGAGTGTCCAGACCGTCAAAAAAGAAAAAAAAGGGGTTAGAAGAGACAAAAGTCAAGATACCTGTTATTATTGTCAAGAAAAAGGACATTGGTCACCAGACTGCCCAAAAAAGAAACAAGAGGAGTCAGAAGAAGAGAGGGATTCTTCAGAGGAAGAGGAAGAAGAAGAGGAAGAAAACAGACAGGTGAAGAAAAAGAAACAGGAGAAGAAAAGAAGGGAAGAAAGTGAGGAGGAAGAGGAGGAAAAGACTATGACGGTGAAGAAATTAAAAAAACAGAGAGTGAACAATGAGACAGAATAAGTCTATGAACTTTTTAAAGTGCTCTGTTGTGAATTGTGAATTGTAAATATTTATAAAAGAATAAATTAATTATAAAAGGTAAGTGTCTTTGGGTTTTGATTTTAAAATAAGAACCTACACTCACGCACACTCATACACAGACAGGTACTATTGGGTAAAATGTTTTTTTTTAGTTATTGGCAATTGAAAGCCTATCTCTTTTCGAGAGACGTGGATGGCCCTGAAAAGGGCCTTTTTTGGTGTAAGGGGTGAGTTTAAACAATCAACTTTAACTGTCTTAAGCCTTTGCCATGGCCAAGGCCTACTTCTGGACTGCGTACTGTTGATGATGATTTCGTTGAAATCACTAAGGATGGTGCAGTAGGCGTAGTCACAGGGTTGGAGTGTTTAGCTTGGGAAGGTCGTATTCTCTTCGGCCGTAACAAAGAAGTCTGATACATCTGTTTCAGACTTCTTAACTAAAATGTCTAACAGTACCGTGACCGTTTGATTTTGACACCCTTGTTTCTTTGCTGCTGCGTCTTCTTCTTCTTGTTTTTTTCTTACCTCTTCTTCTTGCTGCTGTTGCTGTAGGAGAAAAGCTTGTTCCGCTTCCTTTTGCTGTTGTATAAATTTCTCCAATTCTTCTTTCTGTCTCTGTCTAAAATTTTCCATGTGCGGTAATGAAGGAGAAGGTGACGAAGGTTCAGGAACAAATTCTTGCAAGGTAAAAAAATCCACAAAATCCCAATTCACCTCTTCTGAAAGTAAGTCTGGGTTCCCTTGGGTAGTCTCCACCATCAGTGCACCCAAACTGATCGTTTTCTGAGTTTCCGTCATGTTGAAAAACTGTCGCTTAGATTGACTACGCACAGGCGCTAGCGAATCTATATAGACTATGTGACGTCACAGACTGCTCTCTTCGGATTGGACGTGGGCTGACTGAATTTTGTAACGCGTGTTTGGATTGGTCAACAAACTCAATCCGTTTCAATCCTTCCTCCCCCTATAAATAAGTACAGTTCACTGCATTCCTTCACCTGTTACTCAGCACCCCAACATGTGGACCGATGTACAATCTTCAACGCTTGTGTCTTCGATGATGTTCCGGACGGACATATCAATGTATGTCTGATCCAACTGGACAGTTATCCACAGGACAGACACCAGCCTGTGGATGCGAAGAATCTTATGTGGAGCATCAAGGATGCCTCAAAAGAGTCTTAATCTATGGTCCTGCAGTCAGGCACAGCCTAAGGTCAAGAAGAAGATGTCACAGATGCCCTTTATGTTAAGGGTATATTAACATAAAACCAAAGGCCCTTTTCAGGGCCATTCCTATCTCTCGAAAAGATCTTGACTTTCAATTGCCTACCCCTTTTTTTATTTTTTTGTTTAAAAAAATAATAAAAAAATAGAGACCCCTCCCTGTTTCAATTTTCGCCTGTTCCATTTTCATAGACCCATCAGGTCGGGACCTTATTAAAATAGGGTCCCGACCCTGTTCCATTTCCCCTAGTCCCAAGACAGTCCCACGATTTATTCCCCATGTTCAATTTCCCTTGTCCCTAGAGTGAATAGTTTTTTTTCTTTCTCCCATGTTAAATTCCCCTTGTCCCTAGAATGGATATTTTTTTTTTTCTCCCATGTTAAATTACATAGTCCCCAGAGTGGATATACCCTTTTTAACATGGAAGTTCCCTAGTCCCTAGACCGTCCCTATTCACTACTACCATTGTCATTACCAGCCTGAAACCAAATTTAATGCCATTTGTATAAATTCATTTCAAATAAATATTATGATATAGTTGAAGTGTAAAGTCAAGCAAGTATTCTGTTTGCAGATTTTACATTTTAGATATTATAGTAAAGTCATATTTTCTCTTGTTTAGTAAACTTTATTGCAACTGGTTCCAAAATAGTAAATCTTATTTAATGTTCATTCACCAGAATAGGTATTAATACAATCCCGAATTAACTGTATGGTACTAAAATATACCCTGATCTTGTGTGAGATTGTAATATACAGAACTATACCTCAAGACAACAATAATATATTGAATTTATATTGTATCAAGACTGTCATGGTTATGAACTCCAACTTTATTCAGGTTTTTTCATAATAAATGATCATCTTGTGCTATGGTTGAAAAGAAATCAAAGTTCAGTTTAACTCCATTCTCTCCACATTTGTAAGTTGTTAAGAGGCATACTCATCCTCAGTGTTATAGTAAAATGTAATCTTATTTGGATCAATCTTGGTGGTGTAATATATGAATGGAGAAAGAATATTATCATCCAGATTAAAATATGTTTTATTCAGACTCTACTAAAATTTTTAGTTGGATATGGGTTACGGAGCCTGATGTGTACGAACAAAGCAATGTGTACCATGACCTTTTTAATTTAACATTTTAAACTCCTGCAGAAGAAAGAGATTTTTTAGATCCATTAATCTGTATTAACAAAAACATTTCTTCAGTATGATTTTCAATTACTTAGTATTGACAAAACTCATATTTTAAAGTTGTTGTTTTTTTGTGTTTGGTTTGGCCTTTTATGGTAAACCAACACAAGTAAGTTATTTAGTGCCAAGGCACTTTAAGTATAGTGCCTTGCCCAAGGACACACCATGGTAGCTAACCCAGGTTGGTCTGATGGTAGAATTTGAACCTACCTTATTTCACAGGTCCAGAAAGCTAACCACTGAGCCACTACAGCTCCCCATCTTATAGTGGAATGCTGGTATACTTTATGATCAAGAAGGATAGGTTGGGGTATGCATGTTGCATCTGAAAAAAGTGATGGAATTTTTGTTTACATAATATTTTAGTCATACAATATGAATCATTTTCTATAGATTTAAGATGTATCAGATCAAGTTAAGAAAAATCATATATTCTGTTTCCTGGGAATGTACTAAAATTCACAGTTATTGTTTGATTTTTTGGTAGTAAGCTTACTTGGTATTTTTTTCTTTTTAACTTGAATACCTAATTTGTTAACATCCTATTCTAAATCTTCAGAGTTCTGTCTATTAAGTGACAACTGTTGATACATGTAGGGAAGTTTTTGTTTATATCTTTTGATTTTTGTGATTCTGGAAGTTGCAGTATTTGTTGTTGTATTATAACCATTTCAGTAATTTAATGAATGCAGAGTATACTGCTCTATAAATGAAATTTAAGTGAAAATAATGTAAAAGTATGTTTCACTGCAAATATAAATTGTTTAAAATAATATATCATTTATCATATGACTATTCAATTGTGGTAACTAGTATTCCATCCAATATCTATATATTAAAATATGTCTTTTCATACAGCTGGTGATCATTTAGATACAAGTCCAATTGAACATAATCAAATTATCAATGCAGGTGTTTTTATTAGTAGTAGTATTGCAAGTATAAGTGTTAGTATTAAGATTTCATATACAGGTATGATAAGTGTATCATAATGTTTAAATGATGCTCCTTGTTACAACATAAAATATGTTCATTGAAACAAATGGTTCACTGGTAAATTGGCAGCAAAGGTCTTCACTGAATTATGTTGCATAAACTATTTTACAATAAAACATATATGATGCATCTCAATTATGATGAATGTGAGGAGGAGGATTAATAATAATGCAATTTAAGTTATCTTCATAACATAAGTTCTAGCAGATGTGTAATTTTTATGTGGTTCATCATCAGTTTGAAACTGGTCTGTGATTTCTGGATCTGGACATACCTGGTCCCCTGCTGTTGTGCTGCTATGGTCTTTACAGTTCATTAGGATATCAGTTACACTTGGTTTACATTTAGAACCCCATGGGATGGAATGCCCAGTTTGAAACTGAGAGAATGGTTAATTATCCATAATATAACTCCTGCAGTTATTATTAGGTTTGATATCAAGGTCTTTCTTTAAAAGCTTTTCAACTCAGGTTCTGTTCTACCATACAGATAAATAAAGTCAAATTCAAGGCTTTCAGATTTGTCCAGTTTGTTTCATGTGTTGCGGCAGACAGACTGTATATTGCCACTGTACCATATAAATATCAGTGCTTAGTCTGCTCTCAGTTGCTGTGGTTTGATTAGTTACAAGTGTCATCACATGTGACTAATTATTGACCAATGTAATGAAACTTGTATAATTAGAAGGCTGTATTTAAAAACTCTAAAGATCTTAAAAAGAAAATTGGATCGGGGTAAGTAAAACCTTTTACTTTGACCATTTGGCTAGAAAATAATTTTCAATAAGTTTAAATTGGATAATAGTAATATAATAATTAATTACACAAATCAGAATAAAAGCTATTTGCATATCCCCTTACAGCTGTTGCTTTTTCATAGTACTAAGTAGAATAAAGTATAGTTAAGACAGATAGCTTTAAGCTAGAATTAAACTCAAATAAATTGCAAGAAATCAAAACAAACCCAGGATTAAAACTAAAGAAATATCCCGTCATATATACCTTACATCAAATAAAGAAACTCAAGATGGATAACAACAAAATTAATGTCACATCATCAAATAGTTATCTCAGCTGCCTGGTCAACCTAAAGGCAGATAAACTAAGGCAAACTTACTCCGAAGCAGTCTCATCCCCCCTAAGAGAAAAACGACAGATACAGTTCTTAACACCAATTTTTAACTCGACCCCAACTGACTCGATGAGTAGACTCTACCTGTCACCAAGCGTAAACGAGAATGTGGACAATCTACCGAGTAACCGCAAAACTACATCCGACATGAGTACCCAAACTGAGGAACAATACTCAACAAGCACAAAAACAACCCAGACCACGCTGGTTAAAAACACTAGCAGCCAGGGGACTCAAACTGAGAACCTACTAGATGAAACAGAACGCCCTCACCCTACCACAAATAAAGCAGTCACACACGACTCAACAAAAGGTAAGAATAATAGGAAAACCAAATCCCAAATACCAGTTAGAAAGAATAAGGAACACACTAACTGTCAGAATACAAGACCCAGCAAGCCGGTTATGGACAACGAAACAAAGTCAGCTAAAGAGACAAACACCAGGGGAAAAAAGACCAGTCTGCAAAATATCCAAAACAAGAAACACCCCGCTGAACTGACTCTCATCGTCAAGGGAGTAAATTCCAAAATAACGAAGTTAGCCTTTAAAACCATAGCATGGCAATTGAACAAACATCACCAAGGAGAATTTACGCTTAAAAGCACTAGAGACGACTTGCTGATAATCAAATGCACCACTGAACAACAGATTGCCAAATATATGGAAATTGAAAGAATAGACCAAATAAATGTTCAGGTCACTAGACACAACAGAACAAAACAACACATAGACCCAAACCCCCCAAAAACACACAACAAAGGAGTCATATACGTATCAACTCAAAATAAAACCAATGAAATAGTTGACTACATAAGGAGTAAAGGACAGGAAGTAGAGAAAGCAATCCGCCTAAAAACAAGAAGGGGAAAGGATAGCACTGCAGTGGTACTCTTTTTTAAGGGGGCCACCCCAGAAACTATCAAAATAGCCGAAAAACTCGAGGCTAAAAAAATTTTTGCTTTCAAAAACAAACCACGGTTCTGTGGCAACTGCAAAAATTGGGGGCATTACTCTAAGAGTTGCGGAAACCTATTCCGGTGCAATCAATGTGGTCTTCACCACCCAGACCGGAAAACATGTAGCGCCACCAATCAGCACTGCGCTAACTGTAGTGGTAACCACAAACCAAACCACGCAGAATGCCCCAGGGCTCTTAGAGAAGCCCTAATAGTCGAATATATGATCTCCCATGGGGTAAACTATAAGCAGGCCAAAACAAAAATCAGGATACCAAAAACAAAATAAATAGGTAGCACCCTCACTGGTAGGAAACACGCATAAAACGAAAACAACAGTAAATTAAACAAACTATTAAGACTTTTTGCACTAGAGATGGATTCCAGAGCAGAAATCAAAATATGGCAATGGAATGCACGCGGCCTTAGGGCCCACGCTGACCAACTAAATAACAAAATACTTGAACAGGAAAGAAAACCAGATGTTATATGCATACAGGAAACCCACCTAAATGATACCTCACGTATCCCAAACATCATAGGCTACAACACCAAATACCTAAAGCATCGATCCCCCACAGCAAGAGGAGGGGGGTTAGCAACCTTTGTTAGAGATGGAATTACATCAGAAATGCATAAATTAACAGATAGTAGACCGCCCAATGACTTCGAAATACAGATAGTCAAAATAACCGCTCAAACTAAGCAGGTACTAATCGTTAACCTCTATGAAACAAATGAGCAGCGCAATTTAAGTGCAGACGAAACAATCAAAATGATTAAAGACTGTGGAGAATGGGTGGTAATATGCGGGGACTTCAATGCGCACAATGAACTATGGGGGAGTCAAAAGACGGACATTAAAGGAAAAATTGTAGAAAAATGGGCACAAAAATGCAACTTAGTTTTTCTAAACAACGGAATGCACACCCGGATAGATGACAGAACAGGCCACACATCAGCAATAGACCTATCTCTATGCACACCAAGATTAACAGGCATTTCTGATTGGCAAGTTGATGAAAGCGACCCTATGGGAAGTGACCATTACCTTATAAATATAGAAATACAAATTAGAATACCTCAAAATAAAGCGTCCTTCACACCAAGATGGAAATACGAACAGGCCAACTGGATTAGGTTCAAACAGATAGGTGACTCAATCGACCCAGAAACCATATATCACCGGGACATTGACACCTTTAATGACAAATTAATAGAAACCATTAACACAATGGCCCAAGAAACAATTCCTAAAACTAAAGGAGTAGCACCCAAACCCACGGTGCCCTGGTGGAATAATGAATGTAAAATAGCAATTAAAGAGAAAAAAAGAGCTCTAAACAAATTCAAAAGAACTAAAAATAATAGGGACTTTAACTACTACAAGGAAAAGGAAAAAACTGCCAAACAAACTATTATGATAGCTAAACAAAACTCATGGAGAGAATTCTGCTCAAAACTAGATATTAACACAAAATCGAAGGAGGTGTGGCAAAGAATTAAAAAAATGAGAGGCAAAACTAAATCAATAACCCCCAACATACCTGGACAAAACAACAAACATAAGGCAGAATTATTCGCAAACTATTTCGCCAACATGTGTAGCAATACCAACTTAGAGGATAAGTTTAAAAATCATAAAAGGCAATTTGAGGAAAGCAACTCTGACAACATAAAGGAAGCAGGAAATAATGACGGCCCACTAAACCTTCCGTTTACAGAAGCCGAATGGAGAAAGGCCCTTGCCGGCAAAAAGACCACATCCCCCGGGGAGGATACTTTGGGGTATGAAATGTACAAGAACCTACCCAAAAAACTTGTCACAATTGCACTTAACCTCATTAATAAAATATGGGAAACCGGTACCATACCTATAAGATGGAAAAAGGCAGTAGTGGTCCCGATTCTTAAGCCTGGAAAACCCTCAAGCGATATAAAATCATACAGGCCCATATCACTAACAGACAATATATGTAAAATAATGGAAACTATGGTAAACAACAGGCTGAAATACCATTTAGAAAGCAAAGGACTACTAGCTAATACACAGAGCGGGTTTCGCAACTACCGAAGCACAATAGACCAACTCATGAGACTAGAAACCGCTGTCAAATTAGCATCTAGAGAAAAATTTTAAAAATCCAGATATGTTACAGCCATCTTCTTAGACATGGAAAAAGCATATGATCTAATGTGGACTAAGGGACTGATAAGTAAACTTAAACCATACGGAATAACTGGCAATATATACAAATTTATTGCTAACTTCCTAACCGATAGAAAGATACAAGTCAGACTAGGACAAGACTACTCCGAACGATACAAACTGGAAAATGGCACGCCACAATGAAGCGTAATCAGCCCAACTTTATTTAATATAATGATAAACGACCTGGAAACAGCGGTAAAACCCAACCACCTTGACTTATCCCAATTCGCCGATGACAGCGCCGTATGGAAAACTGGCAACCCAGCCAGCAGAGAAACGACCAAGCACTTACAAAAAGGACTAAACGATATAGGAAATTGGACAGATAAATGGGGATTTAAATTGTCACCTCTAAAAACAGTAGGCATAGTTTTCAATCCGGGAGGTGGCCACCCCCCACCCACTCCAAACTTAACCCTAAAGGGGGTACCCATCAAATTCGAAAAACAAGCGACACTCCTAGGTATGGTATTCGACCACGAACTCACGTGGGCAGCTCATATCCAAGAACTCGTAACGAAGTGCAAACGAGACATCAACCTCCACAGAAACCTCAGAGGGGTGAATTGGGGGGTTGATCAAAAAACACTCGTTACCCTATATAGAGCACTTATAAGAGCAAAATTGGACTACGGTTGCCAGGTATATGGAGCGGCGAACGCCACGTTACTAAAGAAACTAGACACAGTTCAATCAAAAGCGCTAAGGGTATGCACCGGCGTCCTAAATGGTACCCCCACACAAGATATCTTAATAATAGTAGGAGAACCCCCGCTAGACCTAAGGCGGAAGGAATTGATGCTGCAATACTCGACTCGAATATCAATACACCAACCCAACCACCTCACGCTACAAGCCCTCTTAGCATGCGACAAACCATTCGATACAAAAGGAAAAAATAAAAAAATACCTAGTGGGAAAATAATTATAGAATTAAAAAGGAAATTTCAAATCGCAAATATCAACCCAGAAAAAATAAGGTACTACCCAGACCCCCCGTGGACCTGTCCCACACCACAAATAGATCTTAGCTTATGTAAACTAGGACAAAAACAAAATGACCCGATAGGACTAAGAGCATCAATACTAACGTACATTGACAACAAATACGAGACATACACGCAAATCTTCGCAGATGGATCAAAAACCAAAAATCCAAATAAAACTGCAGCAGGGATAGTGATCCCAAAATTAGATGTCGCCGTTGGAAAAAGACTCCCAGACCAATGCGCTATATACACGGTAGAATTCATGGCAATACTAATGGCATTAACATACGTCAAAACATACCCCACAACTAAGGCAGTCATTCTAAGCGACTCTTACAGTGTACTACAATCGTTAGCAACAGACCAATCCAAGAGCAGACCTAATATGATTAATCATGCAAGATCGCTACTTAAAGAGATTGAAAAAAACAACAAACACGTTGAATTCGTATGGATACCCTCTCACATCCATAATCCCAGGCAATGACAAAGCAGATGCAGAAGCAAAAAACGCCACAAACGAACCAAAAGCCCAAAATATAGCATACAGCGTCACTGAAATCAATAACATGGGACAAGATCAATGACATGTGGCAAGAGCTATAGGAAAAATCGGATGCAAACAGTCTAATACACACAATGATGAAAAAAGTAAGTAGAAAAGTCGAAAGTCCGACCTTCAAAAATCCATACGATATAACAATAATAAATAGAATAAGAACAGGTAAAACACTATTGGCAGGATGCGCAGGGAAACACATAAAAAGGGGACCAACCGAAAACTGCCCCTACTGCCCAACTCCAGAAACAATCGCACACTTAATAAATATATGCCCCAAATACAACCAGGAAAGGGCCGAACTAAAATCTCAACAGGAACAAATAGGAGAACGGTGGACATACCCGGAGTTACTTGTGGCAAAAAACAATAACATAGGAATGACCTATAATAACATCATGACATTCATTAACAAAATAGGCAAAAGGGGACAAATCTAAACCGAATGAAGGGTTGGGTATAAAGAGAGACCATGTAAAGAAATTAAAACCAATAAACCTAAAAGATCGAACCAAAAAAGAAAAAAACCAATCAAAATATTACAAATCACTGTTTGGGAATTGTGACGGCCGGCTCGGGCTAGTGGGTTCACAGACTGACACCGCCGCTCATAACCCGAACAATAAAAACCAGATAAGGACGAATATTACAAAATCACTGTTTTGGAATTATAATGGCATGCTAGGCCCCGTAGGTTCAAAAAAAAAAAAAAAAAAAGAAAAAAAGGAAAAAAAAAAACAAAAAAAAACAAAAAACAAAAAAAAAAATATTAAAAAGTAAATCAAAGACCAGTCAAAATATTACAAATCACTGTTTGGGAATTGTGACAGCCGGCTCGGTATCGTGGGTTCACAGACTGGCACAGCCGATCATAACCTGAACAATAAAAACCAGATAAGGACAAAATATTACAAAATCACTGTTTCGGAATTATAACGGCATGCTAGGTCCCGTAGGATCAAAAAAAAATAAAAAAAATATAAAAAAATAAAAATAAAAAAAATATACATTAAAATAAATCACAAATAGCTAAGCTAAACAAAAATAACAGGTAAATAGCCAAGTGGTCAAAGCGAAGGGAAACAAAGGCAATCAAACCACCTCCCTCGAAGAAAACATCTCACGGCGAACATGGCAGTATCAAAAGGACGAGAAGACCAAAATAGAAACGGACACGGGATAAGGCAGAAAGAGCTGAAATAAAGAAGAGCAGGAAAAGGCACAGGATGAAGTTAAACGTCCTAAGGCAGTAAAAGAAGAAAGAACAGGACACTTGCAGACCTTGGGGAATGAAGGCAGAAACAATGAAAAGAGTATGCCTCAAATAATCAAACCACCCCCACCCCCCAGTATGAAAAGAATTGCCTTCCCGAAATCAAACAAAAGAAATAAGGCCACCCCCCCCCCACATCTACTTATAAGTGTGAATGAGAAAGTGAGCGTGAATGTGTGTTGTCGGGATATGTGGGAAAAGCAGAAAAACGAACAAAAATGTCTATAGCCATCACACAAATATAGCATACACACTCCCTACCCACCTTTTTTTTCTTTTCTTTTCTTTTTTTTTTTCTTTTTTACAAACAAATTTTACCACATAGGGCTTTCATTCTGACCCACGAAAGCCCTCTTTTGACCAACAACTTACTGGCCCTGAAACACACTGATTGGTTTAAAGCCACACGTACGAAATACTTAACCAAATTGAGATCTCCAAAACAAAATAAAGGGCTACTAAAAGCCTACTAGATGTGAAAAAATTTTCGGAAAATTCAAGTACGCAAAGTACACAAAATTTAATAGACCTTACAAAAGATAGGAAAATTCACAACTCAGGAATATCTGAAGCGTATGTGACAATCACATGTTTGGCAAGATAGTACAGGAATAGCCCAATAAATATAGGGAACTGGGCATTGATTGCAACGAAAATTTCATAATACTGCTGCTGGTGTGCTTCGGTTACTGCCTGAAATGAGAGAGGAAGGAGATGCAGGATGCAGAAACAGACCACCAACGGAGTACAACGATGGAGAAGGTTGCAGCGATGAGAGCCTGGGCGGGACCTTTTGGGGCACCTGGGCTTCGGCTTGCTTGCTTGGGGGCATTGTATAAGTTAATCGCTAAATTCAAAAAGTACACAAACGTGTACAAACTAAACAGTCGCACATACCGAAAGGTGCACGTGACTTTAATCCAATGAATGAATGAAATGTGTGCTAGAGGGTAGGGTTAGCAGTTATACTCCCAATTATGTTTGTGATGAGCAAAAGCAGCTGCACAAATTTGAGCTTTTAGTTTGGTTCTGGTAGGGTCAAAGGATGCAGGTACATTTTACATTCATTTTTTACTAGAAATAGCTATTTTCAATATTTTTCTGTGACAAGGCAACTAAAAGAATCAGTATGTGCCTTATGCATGAATAAAGTTCACTAGTACTATAACAAATTAGCATACTTTTCATCACCCCTCTACCATCAAGATTTTTTTATATTTACCTCTGTAGCAGACACAAATAAAAGTCGGCAGCTCATTTGCAGACTAAGTTACGCATATGATCTCCAATGCTCATCTAACTGTGACAGGCAGTCACCAACAAGCCAACCTATTTCCATGCCTAACTCAAAGTAAATCTGAACCACATTATAGATTTAGCTTATGTGTAAATTTATAAATGCTAGGCTTGTGATAATTAGGTTCATGCCTTCTACCTTAAAAATTAGAGGGATGTCAAAATACGAAACTATCCAGTGAGACCTATGATGTTAATTTTAATCCCTATGGGATTTGTGACATAAAAAACCCAAATGCTTTATGTATTAAAAGGTAACTAATGGGGGCAGGATCTGCAGTGAATCAATGGTTAGTATGCTAGACTCCTGATAAAAATGTTTGTGTTAAAATCCTGTTATCAAGTCAACCAGGTTACCTACTGCAATGTACCCTTGCCTTACTCCAATTCCCTCAGTACTCAGTAAACAACTAGTGTTGCTGTACATAACAAAACCAGTCCATATTGATTTTACATATTTTACTAAATCCTGACAAAAATAATTCTCTAAATAAAGAATGATTAATATGTGATGGTCTCACATGTAATCAAACTCTTCCAAGCTTTTAATGATATGAACCGATTTATCAATGTTTATCAAATTTGCATGAAAAACTATTTCTTATTTGTCATCAAATATGTTCAATGTTTTGATCATATAAGCATTTCTGCTACATTAGATCAAAATAATCTTTTTGTCAGAAATAGAGCCCTTATAGTATTTGCAAGGTCAACCAATCAGATGCAGAATTTGAGTTTAATATGAATGAATATTTTTTTTACAAAATTGCTCTTTTGCTATATCTTGATGAGATAAATCTATTCACCAAGTCTGATGAAATTAATGAGAAATAGTTTTAAGAGCAGTAGCAAGAATGGCTAGTGAGATGTAGAACCACCACATTATATGCATAGATTTTGCTTATAGCCTCAGACATACAAGCAAATAATTAAACAAGTCAGATCTAAATTGGATCATAAACACTGTTGTGCAAATCATAAGAAACTCTGCCAATCAGATGCAAGGTCACTTCACTACCATACCTTTATCACACTCATAATAAGCATCATTGTGAAACTTGACTCTATAAGCCCAATGGCCAAGCATGATCAAACTTGAATCAGCAGTAGTGGTTATAACCTCATGTATTTGTATGCATCTTCACTTCTTCAATCTAGATCTCATTTATATAAGCATGTATTCTACGTTTAGTAAAAACTGCACTACATGTATAAATATTGCATGCGGTGGTAACATACTCAGATGAAAGATCACCTTATTATTATTAATGGTTAACACTCATCAAACTTCAAGGACAACTTAATGATTTTAGCCTATATTGTGGAAGTATGGCTTTTAGGCTGGTTAAAAAACTCAACTAATCTTATACATGATCACATGTATATACTTGGATTTTGCTCATTATTAGATTTATCCAAGATGTTGATTTAAGCCCAAAACCAAGTTTTATATAAACAAATTGATCAGAACTATGGACTCCAAAGTAGCTAATTTCTTACTGTTGAAAGACAGAAGGGGATGTGAAATAAATAACACACTCTGGACCATTACATAAACCCACTTAGCCTTTTGACCAGTTGAGATAAAATATCAACAATAATGTTAAATAAGATTGATAAATTATGTTTTCTCACATTACCTCTAGCCCTTTTCAACATGGATGGTATTTTTCTTCCACATATGTCAGCTCTTAATTAGTGGCCCTTTCCCATCATGAATGTTGTAGGTGAAACTCTCAGAATTAGGCTTTTTAATTTATATCTGTAGAAGAAAAAAACTATTGGTCTGCATATATCAATGTTACCATTTCTGTATTAGATTAAAATACCATGTGTGTGTGTGTGTGTGTGTGTGTGTGTGTGTTAATTTTAGAATTTAAGCAAACTTGTCTCCATGTGTTTATTTTAAAACTGATGATGATAACACATAACAGGTTCAATGGATAAAATGTTATTTCTTACTTCTTACAACTGCTCATTATATCTGAATTTACATTCAATGTTTGTTTTAATTAACATATTTGGGATATTGGGCAAATTATTTATTTTGTAGTTTATCATTATATCATTTACCAGTCTTTTATCATTCAAATATGTAATATAGTACCATTACACTGACTTCATATTCTATATGATATCCCAGCAATACATATTAAGCAGATAAGTGCAAATAAAAATGTTCAGAATGTAAAATTTACTCCAAGCTCAAAGAAGATCAGCAAAAGATAATATCCAACAAATTACCAAACAAAAAGCGAAGTTAACGCAGTTACCTTTATTATGACGTCTCCAACACCAACGGTACTGTACAGCTACGTCTTCTGAGTTTTACCGTCATCTTGTCTTTCAAACCAGAATTAATTTCTTGAGCTCTTACAAAATGAAGAAACTTTTAAATACTATAATTTAAGCAGCTTCTTTACATGCCATCAGATAAATTATGGCACAGTGTTATGTCTGTCAGCAAAACGCAACTTCACATTTGGACGGCGCGCTGTGTGGGCATCGCCGACACAGCAACTGACATGAATTCTCTATTAGCAGACAATGATTCGGAATAAATCCTTCGCAAATCTAACATTCTCGATTTTTCATAGTTCCACTTTTCATTGTTGCATCTGTTTGATTGTACAATTGCTAATGATGTTCAATGAATCAACTTCAATTCATCTGCTGTCTCAAATCCCGGTTCAGTTGGTATTTTCTTCCGCGCATGATGCCGTGTAAATAAAAGATACGGTCGACATTCAAAGTGGTTTAGGTTAATTTATTATTTTTCTTTATTAAGGTCATTTGCAGAAAGTGTTTCGCTAGGGTGAGAAAAAAAAAATATAACAAAAAGAAAACTTTCTTTTCCAACGCTAATACTGTATATATTTCAATTTGTGATTGATGCTATAAATAAAAAAAAAAATGATAATAAAGCATTTTAGCCCGTGGCTTCGGCACGGCACTCGTTTTTGTGGGTTTTTTAAAATGTTGTTAGTGTTGTTTTGGGGTTGTTTTTTGTGTGTGTACCACACTAAAAAACATACCAGGTATTAGGCCTAACGTAGGAAAAGAAATTATCCTCTATTTATTACTATTCTTACTGTCAAATGACGCAAAAGTGATCAAATTGCTATTAAGATTTTGTTTTGTATAACACTTACCGCTCGTTTTCCTCGAGATAAAGCAGCCACTTCAAAATGATTATAAAATCTGTGACAGATGAAGAACGTGGTTTAAATAATTCGTAATCGCCTGCCTTAAAATACTGTAGGAATTTGCTAATGTATTTCATGGCCCTCGTTTGAATAGATACCAACGATCATGTATATCGACCAAATTTTGTATATTCCTGCCCACAATCATGTATTTTGTATTAAACCGTATATTACACGAGCGCTCTGTGGCAAACTCGGGGGAGGGGGGGGGTCTCTATTATACCCAGAGGCGTAGCTATGATATTTTGCGCCCGGGGACGAACTATAAAATTGGCGCCCCAGCCCCCTCCCCGTTTAATCACATTTTTGAATATTACCCTTGTTTACTTATTATAATGTAACGTTGTAAGCCTCATTTTGGCGCCCCTGTACCTTGGCGCCCGGGGACATATGTACTCCCCTTCCCCCCCTCCCCCCGCTACGCCTCTGATTATACCTGTTGTATCAGTTGAGAAATATATTGAACAGATCAGGCCCCAATACTCTCGCTCTGAAAAACATTAAAATAATTATATGCAGAATATCGGTAGGTCTCCCTCTTGCCGAAAATGTCAGCACCATATATATTTTGCAAGTAATGTAATGGGTATAATAAGACACACACACACACACACACACACACACACTTTTTTGGGAGTGGGGGGGGCAACGGACAGATGCCCCCATTTCCCCAAAAAAATAAAAAGTATTTTATATTTGTGTATTTCCCCCTCAGATGTGTTCTACGTTTTATTAAAACAAAATTTTATATAAAAAATTTAGTTTTTAGAATTTTTGATGGGGTATTTATGTTTCCATAGTGTTATCTAAAGGGTTGTTCGTCCGAGTCTGGTTTCCCTCACCTTGCTCGAAGTTCATTCCCTTGAAATGTTTTGTAACCTTTGCTATATGTCGCCTAGGTCTCAGTGTTTGCTATATGTAATGGTGTTATATTGTGTGTATGCTATATTTTCTTTATGTTTGAGACAGCAAGTATAGATCAAATATCTTTCCCAGTTGTATTTCTTCCTTTATGATGTTATATTGTATCTTTTAATTTGTTTTATGGTTTTCTAATTTTGACGATGGAATGGTGTACTATTTAGACTTTGTTTAAAAAAAATAATTTCCTATTTTATTATTCGAGTGATAATATGTGTCGTTCCTCATAATAGTCTTTAAAGATGTTGATAGGTAGGTTACGCTCGATCCAAGGTTCACGCTTCTTTATTCTCTATGTGTTTTTCCTGGGTCGCGTTAGGCCTCCTTTATTTAGTTTATCTGATTATGCTTTATTGAAAGATCCAAACGTATTTATGAGACCACATTATTCTATAGTGGTCAACCATGCAGTGCGGGAGAAGTTAGTAGGGTTTTAAACTAAGTGTTATACAGTATGTATTTGTGTCTTTATTTTGTCTGTTTATGTTCTACATTGGGTGTTTTCAAAGACTCATGATGGGCCTATGCACTTCACTGAGCCCTGTGACTTAGCCCCATGATGTCATCGCCATTTACTTCCCCCTTATATTTTCCCTGTATCCCTTCCTATCTTTGTCTTTAGAATTTTCTTTCAGAGAAAGAAGAAAAAAAATTAAATTACAAAATTCTTTTATTTTTTTCTTTCTTCCTTTCTTCCCTTTTCTCTTTTAAAAAAAAAAGTTATATGGGTTTCTTTGAAATATTTGAAATAGAATTTGAAATTTTCTTTGAAATATGGCTGTTGTGGGGTGCGAGGAGGGGGTATGGGTATGGCATCAGCTCGCAATTGCGCTACGCGACCCTTCGGTCTGTAATACCTATTCCTCCCTCCCCCTCTCTCCCCCAATTCCAACATCAATTGCGTTATATCAACCTGACGGTAAGTATCTATTCGTCGTAAGACGTATTGAGTTCTTGTTGTGGTTAATATTCTTATTTTTACCACGTATCTTATTTAAAAATCTTTATCACCTGTCCACAGGATATCATCGTAGTTACTATATAGTCTATACATTTTAGAACGATTTTGTTTTCGTAGTCTAAATCTATGAATAAAATGTTATTTTTGTTATACTTATATTTTTTGCAAATTTTCATTATTAACTTTATCCTATTATGTTTAGATTTATCACATTGGACAATCGTATGTAGTTTGGTGAAGTTCGCTGTTTTACATAAAGGGCATTTCGGCATTATCCTCAGCATACGATGTTTGATTGTTTCTTCGCCTGTTAGCCAGGTGTTGTGCAGGTATTTAAAAATTATACTTTGTGTTTTGACAGATCTTATTTTCCCCAATTTTTCCAATTTTTTGTCCAATTTACCCCCTCAGTTGTCCTGCTCTACTCTACATTTTATATTTTTGGTTACCTCCTCCCTAATCCAAGCGTGACTTTTACTTATTAAATTTTGCATAAATCTGTTTTGTTTCTATATTTTAAAATTAGTTCTCATATGTTTGCGTGGCACTTCGATTTTTTTATATTAATTTGTTATTTTTGTATATCTCTGGTCGGTTTCTCAAGGTGAAGCCGAACCAGTAGATGTACGGTGCTTCTCACGCTGTAGCCGGGTCTGAGTGCATTTTTTTTTTAATCTATTGATTATGTTAGTTAATTATAGTAGTAGAGGGCTCGGCAACCCCAAGCCCCCTCTACTTTTGGCCCTATATAATGTCTCTTTTTTTACATGATGCATTTTATGATTCCATATATAATCTATTATTTCGTTGTCTGTTTTGTTTAAAATTGTATTATCCATATCTATGGATTTAATTATGTAGTTAATATTTGAGTATAAATAAGTCTTGGCCACTTGGGCCCGCTCCATGATAGGTAATGGCGCCATGGCCAGATTTTCACATTTTCTCTTATTTTATTGATAATATGTTCATAATTTTCTACAGCTTCTTTTTTTTATTACCAAAGTAAACCCCTAGAGCCTTTACAGTGTCTCTCAGTAAGTGTGTGTGTGTGGGGGGGGGGGGGGGGGCGATAATCCAGGGTGGTTGCCCCTCCAGTTAACTATTTTTAAGATTTCGTGCTTGTTGTGGTTTATTTTGGAACCCGACGCTTATAGCATTTCCCCTCTCTTATAAAGATGTTGCAATCATATGCATGTTAGAGCATTTTTTAATTCTTTTTTAGGCTTGGTATTTGTATGCCTTGTATAATCAGGGGCGGATTAAGGCTCACTGGTGCCCTAAGCACTGACAAATCTTGGCGCGCCCCTCTTTTCCACGTACACCTGAGAAGATAACCCTAGGGTGTACCATGATCAAGAAACAGAACATCATGATCAATTTGCACTAGTTGTATTAGTTTTTTTTACAAATCTTCATTCTTTTTTCTTTCTTTCTTTTCACCCTTTTCTCAACTTTGTGGTGCCCCCTTTGGCCCTGGTGTCCTATGCACGTGCTTAGTCTGCTTAATGGTTAATACGCCCCTGCTTGCACATCTGGGTTGTCTCTTATCGTGTGACGTAGGATTTATATTGCCATTACGTATTCTAGCATTGATAGTGGACATCCTTGTATCACTGATCGTTGTATTTCAAATTCTTTCGTGCATTTCCCGTTTAATTATCCCAGTGTGTAGGATTTTGGTCCATTTTGGAAATTGGGTCCGAAACCAAATTTTTTAAAAACATTCTTTATACAGTTTTGTTCAAATCAGTCGAAAGCTTTCTCCTGGTCGAAGAGTACCATAGCACTCATCATACCAGTTTCATTTATGTAGTTAATTATAGTTTTAATGTTTAAAATATTGTTTTGTATATCCCTCCCCCACAAGTTTGATTTACATTAATTATCTTGTTTATCCTACCCTTTACTGTATTTGTTAAAATCCTACTTAAAATCTTATAGTCCGTGTTTAAAAGTGATATAGGCCTCCAGTTTTTAATCTCGTCTTTATTCCCTTTCCCTTTGTATATAATTGTGATAACTCCCTCCCTCATAGATTTAGTCATTTTATTTTTACTTAAAACTATATTATTATACAAAGCGTTTAAGATCGGCGTCAGTTCACCGTGGAACTTTTGGTAGAATTCCACGATGAGTCCATCTTTCCCTGGTGACTTTTGTGAGTGTTGATATACTTTTTGTGATTTCTTCATCTGAGATGACATCATCACATTGGTCTCTATGTACTGCTGATGTCATCTCACAGTCGACATTTTTTAAGTAGCTGTCGATTGTGCTGAAGTATATGTTCTGTGTGGTGTGTGGTGTATAGTTCTTTATAATATTTGGAAATATTATTTAGGATATCTTCTTTTACAGTATGGGTTACATTGTTTATTTTGATATTGTTTAAAATTGTATCACCCCCTTTTCTAAATTCTTCTCGCTTATATACGTTTTTTGCCTCGTTGTAGATCTCTGTAAATTTTCCCGCCCTTATTATTCTCCCCTGATTTTCGTCTTCTTCAACGATTTTAATTTTGTCTGTCAATCGTTTTTTTTTTCTTTCTCCATCGTCGTTTGTTGTTTTGCTTAGTTCTAATTTGAGTTCGTGTTTGTCTTTTTTTTCTGGGGTTTTTCCGCCCTCTATTTGAGTACTGAATATTTATTCCTTTTATTTTGTTTTTTAAAACATCCCAATCAATTATTATATTAATATTTTCTTCATTTTTGACGGTTTCAATTTCTTTTTTTAATTATTATTTCGACATATTCTTTGTCATTTAAAATCTTATTATTTAGTTTCCATAGTCCTGACCCACATTTTTCTATTTTTTTCATTTTTAGGTCAATAGTGAGCATGAAATGGTCTGATAGCTTTTGGTTGGTTATTGCAGTATTAATATATATTAATGGATCATAAAAATTTCCGTAAAATTTATCAATCCTGCTAGACTGGTTTAATTTATAGTTACCCAGTTGAAATCTCCCCCTATGATTAGATTTTCCATCGAATATTGTTGTAGGTAGGTGTATAAGTTTTCTTTAAAATTAGTTTCTTATTTCTATTAGCTGGCATGTACACATTTATAATATGCCAATTAAACATTTTAACACGTAGCAACCGTCCCTTAAAAAATTCCCCCCTCCTCAAACCTTTCCCAGCTTTTTAAAAATATTATTGTTGCAACCAACTCTAATATCATTATTTGCAAAATTGTTGCATATCTTTATTGCGTTAAGTTTGTCTTCTACTAAAATTTCGAACTCTGGCTTAATTCTATAGTGTGTTTCTTGTATCATTATTACACCAAAGTTTGTTTCTTTGGCTACTTTGTCTGCTTTCGCTTTGTCTATCCCATTGCTGTTGATAGTAGCGATCCGGAAATTTGTTTCTTCCATTTTTGCTTTACTCCCAGGTGCCGCATCACTTTTATATAGAATTTAATTGTATATATTTCAGTTAAAGTTATTATATTCCATTTGTTTTTGTACACACACACCAGCACGCTCGACAAAGAGCGCTTGAGTAATATACAGTTTGATACATCCTACATGGTAGTGGGCAGGAATACATATATAGGTCGTTATCCTTCTCGACCGAAGTAGTAACATTGTTCCAATGCTAACACTCGACGTCCTCGATTTGTGCTTCATCGTATTTGCAGTCTATACACTTAAAGTTACAATGGAAAAGTGTACATGAACATATTTATACCATAGACAGAGCCTTGAAGTACTACTTTTTTCGGTCTAAAACTGTCCCAAAAAAAAAAGAAAAAAAACCCAGCATGTAATAGTTCATTTCGATACAGTTGCACAGAGCATTTGACGTTCATTTTGATGTCAATATATATTGATATCGATTAAGTGCGATTTGTTTTCAAAGCTGCTTTATTGCTGGTAGTGCTTCTGTTTTCAAGTTCGATATATAATATACCCATGGAGCAGTAGTAATACAGAAATCAGAACAACAACCATCATCATCATCATCGGGAGTATTATTATCGTATATGTTGGTCACATCGATGATCATTAATAAAAAGCGGTTGAAATATGAACAATATTCCATCTCTTCAAATAGCAAATAACTAAGCAAAGTGTGTGTGTGTGTGTGTGTGTGTGTGTAATTTTTAACGTAGCTTTAAAAAAAAATGCAATCATATCGCTACCATGTCTGCATTGTGACAGTTTATAATGATGTCTAGCAATGTGGCATCATGCCACAAACATACAGCATTTTGTCCCACCCAGTCACATTATCCTCACACCAATATCTTAATGATGGGCGCCAAAAGAGGCAGCTGCTAGTACCATTTTTATGTCTTTAGTGTGATTCGGCAGGGGTTTGAATCCGCGACCTCTCGCATCCAAGGCGGACGCTCTGTACAGACACTGCACCACCTGAGCGATCGCTTAGCAAAGAATGTACGATACTGTTTCCTGTTGTTCATAACAACTCGACCTGGAGACCCACCTGACGGAAAATGAAAGCGCATTATAACGTTATAATATACGAATCCGGAATTTTTTTTGATTATTAGAATTTTCAAGAAAGTTAGTGCCTTTTAGCATTTGACAAAGTGTGCTTGCAGTTGCATACTAAGGGGAGGGGGAGTTTACAACATACTTCGATGCTGACTACTGATTTGAAGCATAAAATTAAAACTAAACAACAGCATAACATGTTTATATATCTTATTAAATACGTCTTCATTTGTCTTTCCGTGCGCCAAAATGCCTTCCTACACGAACATGTTCCATATAGGTAAATAAGTTGTACCAATCGTAAACAACCACCGATTTCGACATATATGATATCAGTTTATAGGTTTCTCATCAGTTTAAATCGATCTGTGCAAAAAAAAAAAAAAAAAAAAAAAAAAAAAAATAATTAAAAAAAATGTGTGAAAATGAATAATAAAAAAGTTGCTATTTGCGACTCATTGTCGCTTGCGACTTTACCGATCTTCGTATCCTTGATGCTTCCATCCTTCCCGTTTAGGGATGGTAGCACCTACTTGGATGCTAATACTATAGATTTGAAGCATATAATTAAAGCTGTACAACAGTAAATAATATGTTTATGTATCTTCTTATTAAGTACGTCTTCATAATGTATGTTCGTGCGCCCAATGCCTTCCTCTACGAACGGTTTCGATATACACGAATAAGTCATACCAATAGTAAATAAACACCGATTTTGACAAATTTCATATTAATATATAGGTTTCTCATCTGTCTAACTCGATCTGTGCCAACAGACATGTGTGAACATGCAGAATACAAAAAAGTGTACTTTTTACTGAATATTGGGTTCGACTTTACTGATCTTCATATCCTTGCTACGTTCATATACCGTTCCCGTTCTGCGATGGTAGCACATACGTCCATGCTAATACTATAGATCTGATGCATAGAATTAAAGCTGTACATAATTATAAAATATGTGTATGTATCTTATTAAGCACGTCTTTATCTGTCTTTCCGTGTGCCTACATCTGACCTATACGAAAGTTTTCCATATGGGCGAATAAGTCATACCAATCGCAAAGAACGATTTTGACACGTTTGATATCAGTTGATAAATTTTTATCAGTCTAAATAGATCTGTGCCAATATAAATGGGTGAAAATGCAAAATAGAAAAGTTGGTATTTTTCACTCAGTATCGCTTGCAACGTTACCGATCATCGTATCCTTGCTACGTCCATCTGCCATTCCCGTTTTGCGATCGTATCACATTTTTTCGATGCTAATTCTATAAACCTGACACATATAATAAAAGCTGTTCAACGGTAAATAATGTGTATGCGTCTTATGAAGTACGTCTTCATTTGTACGTCCTTGCGTTTAGTGCCTTCCTAACCGAATATTTTCCATATAGGCGAATAAGTCATACCAATCGCAAACAACCAACGATGTTGACAAGTTTGATATCAATTGATACGTTTCTCATGATTCTAAGTCGATCTCTGCCAATAGACATGTGTGAAAATGCAAAATAAAAAAGATTGTTCTTTTTACTGAATATCGGGTGCGACATTACCGATCTTCATATCCTTGGTACGTGAAACTACCATTGCCGTTTTGCGATTGTACCACATATTTCGATACTAATACTACAAATTTGAAGAATATAATTAAAGCTGTACAACAGTAAATAATATGTGTGTGTATCTTATTAAGTACGTCTTCATTTGTCTGTCTTTTCTCCTAATGTCTTCTATACGATCGTTTAACAAACAGGTGAATAAGTCATTACAATAGTAATAAACACCGATTTAGCAAAATTTGATATCAATTGTTAGGTTTCTCGTCAGTCTAAATCGATATGTGCCAACAGAAATGTGTGAAAATGAAAATAAAATAGTTTGTATTTTTGACTCGATATCCGTTGCGACTTATACGTGCCTCTACCATTGCAGTTTGCCACGGTACCACATATTTCAATTTTAATATTATAGATCTCAAACATATAAGGAAAGCTATACAACAATATATAATATGTGTATGCATCTTATAAAGTACATCTTTGTGTGTCTGTATGTCCGCTCAATGTCTTCCTCAATGAGCGTTTTCCATATAGGCAAATAAGTTATAACATTAGTAATTTTTTAAAAACGCGATTTAGACGAATTTGATATCAATTGATAGGTTTCTCATCAGTCTAAATTGATCTGTGAAATATATAAATGTGTGAAAATGCAAGTAAAAAAGTTGATATTTTTTACTTGGTGTCGCTTGCGATATTACGGATCATCAACGGATCATCATATTCTATATTCTACCTACGTGCCTCTACCCTTGCCGCTTTGAGATGGTACCATATAATTCGATGATAATCATTTGAATGTTAGTGCTCCTAGATCTTTACAACACGAACGTTTATCTTAGAGTCGAATAAGTCATACCAATCGTAAGCACACACAGATTTTGACAAATCTGGTATTATTTGGTAGGTTTCTCATCAGTCTAAATTGATCTATGCCTACAGAAATGTGTGAAAATGCAACCTAGAAAAGTTTATATATTTTACCCAGTATCCTTTGCGACTTTACCATTACCAATCTTCATATCCTTGTTACGTGCCTCTAGTATTGCTGTTTTGCGATGGTATCACATACCTCGATGCTGATACTAGTGATATGAAGCATATACTTAAGCAATAAAACAGTAAAAAATTATGTGTATGTATCTTATTAAGTACATCTTCATTTCTCTGTCCGTGCGCCTATATCCTTGCAACATGATCGTTTTCTATAAGGCTAAATATGTCATGTTAATCGTAAAAAAAGCTACAAAGATTTGGACCTATTTGATATCCAGTCATTGGTTTCTCATTAGTCTAAAACGACCCGTGTCAATATAAATGTGTGAAAATGCTACCTTGAAAGTTGCCTTTTTTGTCTCGGTATTGCTTGCGACTTACCGATCTTCATATCTTTGCTACCCGCTTCTACCCTTGCCGTTTTTTGATGGTTTGTATATAACCAAATAAGTCATGCCAATTGTAAAGAACCACCGATGTTAACACATTTGATATTAGTTTATAGGTTTCTCATCCTCCAAATCTTTCTGTTTTTAAGAAACGTTTTTCTAATTCAACTAACGGGTCATCACGCTAAAATTACGCTACTGACAAATGTCACCTTAATATCCTACATACTAAACTTAGACAAGCAGGTAGTCTCCTGAAATCCGACCTTTACATGGTGAATTTAGTTAACTCTTTCACGTGTGCATGTGCTTATGATAATGAAGAAGTTGAACACTTTGTCTATTGCCCCTTACCTAATGCCAAAGATCCCAGCTCTTTCGCTCTACCTTTCAATACACTTCTTGGTTAAGTCTAGATTTATCATTGAAAAGTGACGTGACTACTCACCTACAATAAGATGTCTTTCTGCTTGTGTGATGACCCGTTAGTTAAATTAGAGAAACGTTTCTTAAAAATAGAAAGATTTGGAGGATTTCGGATATCATCAGGCAGAGAGTTCTAAAGACGAATCGTATATGGTAAAAGGTCGTGTGAAAATATAAAGTTTGGTTGAGATTGGTGTGATACTTTGAGAGTAACGTAGACGATAATTAGATGCCTCATATCTCCTTTGTGGAAGAAGTTCGTTTAAATAGTTAGGTACTTGAGTATTTATAATCGAATACATAATGCATAATCTCTTCCTTTTCCTTCGTTGTGCAAACCAAGCAGTTTCCGCATAAAGAGACTATCTAGAAGAATTCATGGGTATAGATCTGGAACGATCCGTGCATCTTCCATCTGATTTTCCCCCCTTTATTCTAATCTTTCCGAATCTTCAATAGAACAATTATCCCAGACTCCAGAAGTATATTCTAAGGTTGGACTTATGAATAGTGTATATAATTTAGCTGAAGTCAACAATTAGTCTGCATTTAGACGGTAGTGTTTTATCTCCTTTCTTATACATCGGTATGTCATACGCTAGCTTGCACTGTGTTAGGAACACGCTGGCTGGGAGTGATTTATTTAAATGTATTTGCAATGGAACATACATTTCTTCAACTATACTTGTACAAGTTTATTACTTATTGGATTGGTTCCAGCGGTTTTGTTTAGGTCAAGACTAGTTACTACATCTATAATTTCTTGTTTATATATAATGATGGCAGAAATAAAAGTTTCATTTCTAACTTCAAAATGCGGTAACTGTTTATCATAATTTTTTAAACGTGTAACATATCAAACTTCCGAGTTCAACAGGTCGCACTTCTCCTGATCACTTGTTGCAAATTTAGATGATCATTTCGTACGTTTCAGTGGAGGTAATAGGTTCCATGTCTTTGTAGAATGTACTTGTTATCTCATTATTTTCCAATAAGGTCGAGGATTTGATCCGATGGCAGGGGTTGAACCTGCATCCTTTCGGTCGCAGGTCTGAGACGCTAACCACTGAGCCAATGTTGCTCCTCTTAAGATTAATATACCCATATGATATTTTCCAGTATCATACGTAACTATATGATACGTTTAATAACACCCAGTAACTCAGCAAATGCCGGCATGACGACATATGAATTGAAGGTGTAATGACGAATGCAATTTAAAGTCAATTATGTAACCTATTTTTATGCTTTTTATTCAATATCATTTCTGTCATGTGATACACATAACATAATCTTACATTTAAGTTTATTTAAAATGAAATTTATGAAATTTGTTAAATAGTTTCAATCTTTTGCGACTCTCGTGAAAAGATCCTTCATTGCTGTTCATGTAATTTTACATGTCATTATATTTCTTTATTGATTTGCACTTTGGTTACAAAAGAGACAACTTTTGCAATTTAAAACTTATTTCATCTATACTACACTAGTATAGCTCATGAAATGAAGGCAGTTTACTTGGCCTCTAATTCATCTATAGGGAATGATACCTGCGGGAGACTGCTCTATCTGACCAGTGTGTAACTATGGAAACGGTAATTTAGTGACCTCTTCTCCAGCCTCGAGCTTTAGGTTAAGACTGAAATTCGCTGTCTTATGTAATGTTCTGTATCTGTAGTTTAAAGCTGGGAGAATTATACAAAGAGAATAGCAAGTAAACCCTTCTGTAAATGGAGCAAACTCGCACTTTTACACTGTAAAACTAATTTATCTTACAATCATTTATGAATAATTAAAAATTACTGAGTAGTAACTAAGAATATATAAATTCTTTAGATGGAGACCCAAATTTCATTTTTTAAATTATCGTATTTTTTATGTTTACTTTCCAGATACATTTTTAAAAAAATTCTCAAGAAAATATGAAATCTGACAAAAGATAACGAAAGTCTTATTATTTTGATTTTTTGTAAAGAGCAAAGAAAGAAAACTATTAATGACATAAGCTTTCATCATGACATATACACACTAGCCTCCACAGAAGTACCTTTATGACAGTACGGTTAAAATAGAAATAAATATGCATATACAGTTGTAAACTTTCCCGATTTATGACTAAACATTTATACTGTGATAGGGTATTCTTAGTAAGTAAAATGTGTATTATACAATGAATGAATAGGAGGTATTCGATGAATGGACTGCACGCATTTCAGGTGCAGTGGCTACTCAAGATTATTTACTGATGCACAAACTAGTTATAGTTGTCATACTGGTTGTCATTCCAGGGATACTGACAGTCAGTGATTTCCACCTTGTAAAATCTTTCCTCTAGGGCGGACAATAATAATAGTTTCTGAAGCTGATTTTATTAGCAATGGTTTGCAAAATAACAACAAATATCCTTGTGTTTTATCAACTCATTATGGTTCCGCTGCTTTGGTAGAACAAAAAGGAATGTTCTTTATTGTTTTATGAATTTTATGCCCTGTGACAATGGCCAACATTTTGTAGGTCACGATCACTTTGGCATAAACTTATTTTATGCATGGCAGTTGGAAACTACGAAAATCTTCTTAGAGGCGAGCTGTATAATCGGCAGTTACATTGTTATTCTGAAAGAGTTCTGATAACTAAATAAATAAGTAAATAAATAAAAACACCATCTTTTATCATTAAAAGTTGCCAAGTGTTGTTTATACATTGTACGTGGCGTAATTCGTAAGTTTACTCGGCATATTTTCAACTCGGTAACGCCTGGTAACGGTCATACTTTTACCTAAATATGTGGGTCCTTTGAGAGCATCGTAAATGTATGGAGGAAAAGAAATAATTGTATTTTATGCTCATCTCAAAAGATTTGTTTGTATTTCTGCGAAATAGTCATGCCTAACCAGATAATAGCACAGACCCCACCCCCCATTGTAACTACAAAGCCTTGAGCAAGTGCGAAGTTACCAGTTAATTTTATTGTTTGTTTCTATTTTTCAAGTTGTCTTCGTGTGTGCGCGCGTAAATTGAAAGCTTGTTATTACTAGTCAATATCGTCAATCATATTTGCTCCATTATTCCATGCAGATAAGAAAGGAACTAATTTTGTGTTGAATTTGTGCCCCCCCCCCCCCATCCCACCCCGCCCCGGCACGGTACAATAAACAAACACTTGATTGAAAATAAAATAAAAGAAACTAACCTTGCATTGTTATAATGTATTCCTTCTTTTTTCATCATGCGAAATTTACAGAACAAAATATATCAACGAACTCCGTAAATGTAGCGGATGCCGGCATGCGTATGCATCCTTACTGTGTGTGTATCGCTAATGTCAGATAAAAAAAATATCGCAAAAGAGACGAAAATATCACCAGATTGCTTGAAGGCGCTGCCATTCACGCATGATAAGTTTCAAGGTGCAAACGGACCAAGATTATATTGTATCCAGGTTAACTATACGACGATATCTCGCAAATAAAAAAAAAAATCATTATTTTAAAGAACATACAATGTGAGTGCAAATGATAATCTTTCGCAGGTATGAGTTACGAAAGTATCATGGGGGGGGGGGGGCACCAGACAGATGACCCCCACCACATAAAAAATAAAGTGTTTTCATGTACTCTTGTATACCCCAAGATGTGTGTGCTTGTTTAAAGTTTAAAAAAGGAATTTTGATCAAACTTTTAGTTTATAATTAGTCCTAGTGTTTTCTAAAGGGTAGTAGTCTGAAACATGGGTCTTATTCCCATTTTCAGATTTCATATCCTTGATTTTTAGTGATCTTTGTCAAGAATTTTCTATGTTCCGTGTATGCTATGTGTATCAATGCTATGGTGTGTGTATGCTATATAGTCTGTGTGTAGGGACAGCAATACTATGTCAAATTTGTCTCTGTTGTCTTAATATATATTTTTCTATGGACTTTTCAAATTTATTTGTTTGTCCTGGTATAAATTTAGTTGCTTTTGAATTAATTTGCAATTTAGAATTCCGGCGAGATGAACGGTATACTACCATTTGAAATTAAAATAAAACCTTTTGTTTTATGTGATTGACTATGGTGTGGTGTTTCTCACATTAAAGTCTATTTTCAAAATGAGGTAGGCTGTATTCGAGTCAGGGTCCGCACTTTCTTTCTTTATTTATTTGTGTTTCTCCCGATTCGAGTTAGGCCTCCTCTCTAGTATTTAATTTATAATGTAAAAGAAGTAAATATCCAACCCAAAACCCCTTAGGAAGCTTTATACATTTACTGGTTTGGTTTTAGCATGAAAAACATAAGTGACATCTACAAAAATAATAAACTGGTAAAAAGACTAGAAACAACAAGGACCTTTAGAAGTATAAAGGAACTTTTATGTAAATATAGGGAAAATGAGGAACTTTGGGGAATTGAAACTAAGGAAACATATAATTGGATAAGGGAAAATTTAACCTCTAAAATTAAAAATAAAGTAGAGGAGGAAATATCTCGGTTAATTGGGACAGACCTTAGAGGTACTGGACCAACATCGGCTCTCCAAAAATACAAAGCTTGATATTCAAATATCTACACGACATATGCATACATGTAAATTATCTCATGTGCAAATGTGCGAACTTCACAAAATATCATGCGATGGCACAGTGCGAGTTTAGGAAACAAGACAGGATACAATTAATTATGGAGATATCCAAGAAATAAAAATACAGAAGAAACCAAGTTTTATATCAAGACGGCAACTTTAACAAAACTTTAATAGGAAAAATAACAGATAACATAACTAAAACCATGATGGCGTGTGACCAAGTCATAAACATAAAAAAAATGAATAGGCAATTTTTTTTGTAATCCTTTCAAATTAATTAGAAAAAAGAACTTCTAGGAAGATTTGTGAATGGGAGGGACGGGGCTGCAAAGGGTGAAAAGAAGGGGAGGGAGATGGGGCAATGGATAATCTCCCCTTAAAGGGGACCATCACAAAGTGAACCCTTGCCCTCATACCCCCACCCCGGATTGGAATCTGCTGTAGCCGCCACCCTTTTAGATTCTTATAAATTTTCCTAAACAGCTTCAGTTTCTTTTTATTATCCATTACAATTAAAATTAAATAATTAAATAGACTTTAATTATATTACGTAAACTATCACAAATCCTAATTATCGGGACAGAGAAACTATATGGGAAAAGAACGAGATAATGACGTCATGGGGCTATGAAAGAGTCGGGAAAAACACCTCATATAGGAAACTTTACATACATACACGAAAACAAAGGATCTAATAAGTCTCTCTTCTAATTCTATTTGCTCAAAATGTGCAGCTGTCGCACTGCACGGTAAATCCCCACTGTGTGTGTGTATGTGTGTGTGTGTGTGTGTGTGTGTGGGAAGAACAACCATTTTTAGAGATTTTGGCAGAAATCCAATAAATAATTTGAGACGGCCTAACTCTAGGTGGGAGAAATACAAGCAAATAAAAAAGTGTATGGACTCCAACTCGAGTACAGCGGATTTCAATTTACAAATCCAATATGTGAATAATGACACAATATATTTGCACACAGAACACATTAAGTTTTTTTTTTCTTAATTAAATTATAATACACCGTTACTTAGCCAAAATTCAAAAATATATTAAATAAATAAAAATAAACCTTTTCTTGATCCGATTATAAGGTCCTAAGATTACTGGGGAGATTTGGGAAAAAATAAAGGCTATCCCAACATGGAAGCAAAATATAGCATACACAAACTATAGCATATATATATATATATAGCACACACGGGATATAGGCGACCTCTAGCCAAGGTCAACCAAGAGTATAGGGAAGGGATTTCAAGTCAGGTGATGGAAAGATGGAAACCTATTCGGAAAAACAACCCTATAGATAAAACTAGGTTTTAAAAGAAATACCCCGTTAAAAAGGAGAATTAAATTTTTTTGACCTAAATTCTTTTGCATAATATAAAACATACAACACATGGGGGGGGGGATAAATACACATAAAACACTATAATTTTTTGGAAAAGTGGGGTGGGGGGTCTGTCTGGTGCCGGCCCCCCCCCCCCAGTACTTCGTCTTGTGGGGATAAATGTACGTCATTTCCTGCTGGCGTCCTCTATAGGTGGAAAATCGTATCTAAGTAACAGTGATGTATACTTTTATTTCGAGAAATTAAATTACTTTTTCTGTACACTTTATAGGTTTTTTTTGGTTCTTTTTGTTCAAGTATAACTACTTTTAATCATGTTATGCAAATCTGATGTATAAAGAAAAATGTTGGTGCATGGCCGGTAACTTTTATACGTCATGGCAACGGAAAATAAATTCCGCGCATGCGCATTTTGTGTGGGAGCACCAAAAAAAACCCCACACAAAAACAAGCAATTTACTAAAACAAGCCATTACGTGAGAACTTGGCCTGAAAAGAGCAAATATAGGTACTATAAAATATTGCTAGTCTCGGATTTGACAAGCCTTAGTTTTTTATGCTGATGAAACATTTTTCAGTAGAATTTTTTTTCCTACAGTTTAAATGCCTAATTTTACTGTTTATAATCATACATGTTCAAATGTACTGGTCACATATAACAATATCGTCGAAATATTAACTGATACCATGCTGGATTTATATAGAATGTCTAAATAATCATAAAACTAAAGGTGTAATTGATTATAACCAATATATATTTTTTGCAGTAACAAGATAATGAGATCCGAACATTGACCAAACAGTACTTAGAGAAATTCAATATCGATTAGTTCATCCTCAACCTCCAACTGATATACTTTATTGCAAGGGGTAAACGGTACCGTATTGAAAGACGTGTTAGGATAAAAGATACCGTTGTTAAAGAATATCCTGACCGACTGAGATCTTAACATCGTACATCATAGCTGCAAACAGTGCAAGCCAATATACACATTTGCATTATGCTCACGCAAGAAATATTGTATCAACCAAATGGGTTTCTTGACCGAGCGATGTCAAGCCCTTGCGCGAATCCCGCTACGAGTCATAGGTTTCCCCGATTCAAAGGAATCCTGTACAACTACTTCTGCAAACTGGAAAGTCCAACGCGTCCAATCTATCAGTAATGTTACTCTAATTAATACATGACCACAAATCCCAACTTCCCAATTGTATGTCAATGTCACAACTGCAAAGCTTCTCTTCGTTAACTTTCCGTAACTTACCGCCAGTATTTCACGCCGTGAAACTATACAACTCAACAACCTAATACAGGGAACCGTTTTTACTACGCCACCTTAGGCCTTTTAAATCATGATTTTTAGCTTCATTTCGCCTGTAACTTTGTAACATATTTACCACCACAGCAACAATAAATGGCGCCCGCCGACGGCGGAACAGTCCTTTTCTGTTGATTCCATTGTATAATTTACCAATCTCCAGTCATAAATACTGCACCTGGAGTCACACGATCAATTCACGCAATTAGATTTGAATAGGGACTACTGAGTGACAGGGATACTCATGCGGCTCTTACCTGAATTCACCAAAAGTAAACCATGTCATCTTGAAACTCACTTACACTTCACTCCGTAACGTTTGCCCCTAGTAACTGGCTAATTATTTTGGTCTAAAGACTATAATCCCAGCACCGACTTCCCATATTCAAGCAAGTATATAAGGAATCCTTAAAATGGAGAGCGGTAAACAAATGCGCATACTCCAAAATATATTACAATATTATACATACCTTGGAATTTTATTAACTATTTTTGTTTACATATTTTCATTGTACTCGTGGATGGGTAATGTGATTTTGCGTTCTGCCTTGCTTATAAAATGTATTGTCTTTGGTCAACAAAAGTTGATTTAGAGAGGATAAGAAAAGAAGTTTTGTTAAACGATGATGGAATTAAATAAACACTGGGGACAATATCGTACGTTGCACATAAATCGCAGAGATTAATTGAGATTTTGCTTAACGGTCAATCAGTCCGCACTCGAAGTAGGGAAATAAGCGAATAGTGCAAAAGCCGACCATTGTCTGATAATCGACGTACATCTGCCACAGCCATATATTGTAAAAATCCCATTACTACAGGTAAAAAAGAATTAACTACAACTGCTTCTTTGGGGCGTCATGTGTGACCAGTGTATATTAGTACTGTGTTAGAAAAATATTGCGACAAACCAAAGTAAAGAAAACAGTCACTTTTATCAATCAGTCCATATCGTTTTACAAATTATACTGAATAACTGACTTCAGTAGAACTCAGAAGAATGTATTCCTGTAAGCACATCACGATTGCGGTGTTTGTACATTTATATAAAGTGGGATCATTTTACAAGCAAAGTATACATTTAAAAATTAACACTACAAATGAGACAACGCTTAAGTACATACGGATTATAATCGTGAGATGGCAAAGAATGGTTCATATGTTGAGAGGTAACCAATACACCAACAAAATAAGAGTTTGTAAGAACATCTTATTTCCTTCTTAGATATACTTAGCCATAATGCAAATTGTTTCCTAATATGAAACATGTAAACATATTCCGACCATGCTGGAAACAAAAATAGTAAATTTAATTTAGTTCAGCGTAAACTGTAAGTTAGTTCTTTCCTTTTGGCATGGTGTCTGAATAAAAAAGTATATTTCTCAAATTTGCTAACCACTACACTGTCATTATGTAATTAGATACCTAATTGATGTACCATGGTTGTATACATATATCTATAAATATATATAGTTTTGTGGACATGTACGGTTGAATAATACCATCCCGTGTTTGTGTAGGGAAATGCGTACATCACAATCGCACTCGTAAATTTGAATCAATACCATCTCATGAATGGTTAGGGGCCGTCCATTTAGTATGTACGCATAGAGGGGTGGGGGTGGGGTAACCCAAATGCATAGGCTTGAGCATGGAGGTATACTGATAATATATGTACGCATTTAAGGGGGGGGGGGCGCTGAAACCTCGAAAATAAGTTGTATAATACGTAACCTGTTCGACTTGGTTCAGTAGGCTTTTGCATTTTAGCGGACATAAGACAAACTTGTCCCACCCAGTCACACTATCCTGACACCAGGCCGACTAATCCGAACACTAACCTCTTAATGATCGGCACCAAAAGAGGCAGCTGCTAGTACCATTTTTATGTCTTTAGTATGATTCGGCCGGGGTTTGAATACGCGACCCCTCGCATCCGAGGCGGACGCTCTATAGACACATTGCACCATCGGAGAAGTCGCTTAGTAAAGAATGTACGATACTGGTTCCTGTTTTTCATGACAACTCGACCTGGAGACCTACCTGATGGAAAATGAAGGCGCATTATAAGGTTATAATATACGAGTCCATAAATACATAAATATTTTTAAATTATAATTTTCGAGCAATTAGTGTCTCTTAGCATTTAACAAAGTCTGCTCGCAGTAGCGTACTAAGGGGAGGGGGGTTACAACATACTTCGATGCTAATACTACTGATTTCAAGCATAAAATTAAAGCTAAACAACAGCATATAACATGTTTACATATATTATTAAGTACGTCTTCATTTGTCTTTCCGTGCGCCAAATACCTTCCAACACAAAGATTTTCCATATAGGTAAATTAGTTGTACCAATCTTAAACAACCATATATTTCGACATATATAATATCAATGTATAGGTTCCTCATCAGTTTAAATCGATCTGTGCCAAAAAAAGTCGAGAAAATTAATAATAAAAAAGTTGGTATTTATGACTCATTATTGCTTGCGACTTTACCGATCTTCATATCCTTGATATGTGCATCTACCCTTCCCGTTTTGCGATAGTAGCACATACTTGGATGCTAATACTATAGATTTGAAGCATATAATTTAAGATGTACAACATTAAATAATATGTGTATGTATCTTATTAAGTACGGTTTCATATGTCTGTTTGTGCACCCGATGCCTTCCTATCCGAACGGTTTCCATATAGGTGAATAATTTATACCAATAGTAAACAAACACAGCTTTTGACAAATTTCATATTAATATATAGGTTCTCATCTGCCTAAATCGATTTGTGCCAATAGACGTGTGTGAAAATACAAAATAAAAAAGTTCCACTTTTTACGGAATATCGGGTGCGACTTTACCGATCTTCATATGCTTGCTACTTTAATACACCCTTCCCGTTTTGTGATTGTAGCACATACTTCGATGCTAATATTAGAGATCTGAAGTATAGAATTAAAACTATACAATATTATAAAATGTGTGTATATATCTTAATAAGCACGTCTTTATTTGTCTGTCCGTGCGCCTAGATCCGACCTATACGAAAGTTTTCATATGGGCGAATAAGTCATAACAATCGCAAAAACAACGGTTTTGACACATTTGATATCAGATGACAAATTTGATTTTAATTGATATGTTTCTAATCATACTAAATCGATCTGTGCCAATAGACATGTGTGAAAATGCAAAATAGAAGGTTTTGTTCTTTTTACTGAATATCGGGTGCGACTTTACCGATCTGCATATCCTTGCTACGTGAATCTACCATTGCCGTTTTGCGATCGTACTACATATTTCGATGCTATTGCTATATATCTAAAGCATATAATTAAAGCCGTACAACTGTAAATAGTATGTGTATGTATCTTATTAAGTATATCTTCCTTTGTCTGTCATTTCGCCTAATGTCTTCCTATACGATCGTTTTCCATACAGGTGAATAACTCATAACAATAGTAAATAAACCCCGATTTTGACAAATTTGATATAAATTGATAGGTTTCGCATCAGTCTAAATCGATCTGTGATAGTAGAAATGTAAGAAAATGCAATATGAAAGTTTTGGTATATTTGACTCTGTATCGCTTGTGAATTTAACAATCTTCATAACCTTGATACGTGCATCTTCCATTGCCGTTTGTCTCGGTATCACACACTTCAATGTTTATAGTATAAATCTGAAGCATACAAGGAGAGCTATACAACAGTATATAATATGTGTATGAATCTTATTAAATACATCTTGATGTGTCTGTATGTCCGCCCAATGTCTTCCACAGCGAGCGTTTTCCATATTGTGTATTGTTCCACTTCCTATTTTTACACTACCTAATTTTGACCTAGTTTAATAAACACCCATTTCTACAGAGGACACATCTGTCGCAGCCTCGACATTTTTTTACACTTATCAGCATTGAGTCACTCGGACAAAAAGATTTGTCAAAAGTCATATCATTATTATTAATGAAGTGAAACAAGGACACATACGATGAAAAAAATAATACATTTCTCCAATTCACTTTTTTTCCAACCAGGAAGTCCTCTTAAAATCTTTACCAACTATTCTGACAAGGCAAATACAATTCGTTCCATACCAATCATCCAGTCTGCTACTCAACATGTGTTAGCTATGTGACTCACAGCTGATAACTGCATCTCCATCACCTTTTTAGAATTGTGTTTTGTGTTTTACGTGAATATGTCATTACTGATTTTCTGAGGTGGTTCTTGGGTATTTTACTTTGGAGTAATGAACATGAAACACACGTTTATGGTATATTTCATAAATAAATCAGCATCCTCTACATTACTGCTAATTTAAATAAAATTACGTGTATTACTATTAGGATGTTTCTCTCAAAAATAGGCAATTTTACTTTAATAGTAAATTTTCAAACGTCCATTAAACTAATCTTGATATTTAACTTATTTTGACAAATTAATTCTTTCTAAATGTCTTCTGTCTCCTATTATTTGCACTATTAGAGAAATAAGTTATGAAGTATGCAAAACAGTTTTGTACCTTAAACAGTACATGTACATTAAAGAATTGGGGTTCTGCATATTCACAATGCCATTTAATTATTGCAAGGATGCTGTACACTAAATCCAGTATTCTTTTATTATAAGTAAACAATTGTATTATTATACCATCATGATTTTCCCCCAATTTTATTCTTTCAGTTTTTCCAACAAAATATCTGTTCCAAAACAAATTTTTTGATAAATATAGGAACAAATTCTGAGTAAACACCATTTTTCTTTTGTTGTCGTTGTTAATGGTAGACTGAGAGAAGAAAATGCAGCAGCATATAATATGAACTTAAGTGAAGTTATGAACTTACTAAGCCTGGATTTAAATAAATGGTATCACTTGTATTTCTAATGACAGCCACAATCCTCTTAGTTTGGGCTCAAGACCAGCAATAGTGAATAGAGGTATTTCGAAAGACATATAACAGCTCACTCATTATAATGTTACTAATTAGCATTATTGAAAACTTCTTAGATATCAAAATAAATAGTATATATGTATGGTGCTTGTTGGCGACATTGGCAGATTATTCACTCCACATCCTGGTTCCCGGGCAGTTTTGATCTCTCACAATAATAATCACGGGCATAGTGGCTCGTTACAAAGAAAATCAACAGATTTGGGTTCTAACCTGTAACACTATTAACATATTATATTGTTACAGGTTAGAACCCCATCCCTTGATTTTCTTTGTAACGACCCCCTGTCATCATGGGCAGTAAATTTGAAACATACTACTTCCGGGTCAATCTATTTTTAAGGTGCAATATATACTAGTACATAATGGGAGGTAACTCAAGTTGTGCTATTCAATTCAATTCATTAATGAAAAAATGGAAATAAATAGGTAAAAAGGCAATTATTTATTTTGCAGATGAATATTTATCGAATATTTAACATTCAGCAGCATAAATATGCATTTATTTTATTGATATTTGTGGCAAGAGTGCAGAAAAGGACGACGTGCTTCGTGGGCAGATGGAAATCTGCCCACGAACTTTTATCTGCCCACGAAACCGTCTGAGGACGACAAAACTGCCCACGACCCACCTTAAATAATAGTATATATATATATATATATATATATATATATATATATATATATATATATTTATATTTATCACAAAGAGCGACTCTAGCAATAGTAGTAGTAGTACAAATCCAATTTAAACATTCAGGTTTAGTTAATAGGAACGATGGTTAAAAATAAATGTTAGAAAGAGAACAATGAATAATTACCCTATGGTAATACAATACTAGCTGCTAGCTTTAAATCTGGACATTTACTTATACTTCTGTATATTTGTTGGTGTAGTTATAAGTAGACTTGTAAAACATTAAACATTCCTTCTCTTGACGATATACCTCTATACATTACGCCAGTCATTTTTTTTATAAAGAAATACTTTTTTAACCATAAAAATGTTAAACAATATGAATATCATTACTTTGGCTTTTCTGTAATTAGCCTTCCTCGCGACGATCTGCGCAGGTGACTGTTGCCATATGACAAAAGTTCAGCGGACACAGCTTGTAACTGTCTGTTTTGTTGTTCTTGTTGTGGGTTTAACGATAATGCGGCCTGTGTAAATAGAGGAGAAATGAACCGGGAACTCTCCGCGAAGATTCCGCCGACACAAGGAAAGCTATTGACAAGCTGTCTGACATACCAGCTTGGCCGGATGCGCGACACGAAGAGACATCAATAGACTGATTGACATGGCTGTGCTCGTTAAAGGCGAACGTATTACACCACTCAGCCACCCTTAGTCCTCTCTTCAATTTATAACAAATGTATTAACGCGGCTGCATATAAAATGCAAGGTATTTCATCAGATAGTGTTAGTGGCTTATACCATTCTAAAATAGATTTATTAAAATCACTAAACCAAATGCAGATAATAAATAATAAAACCCACAGGAGACACGTAAGGGGACAACTTTTAAAACTGCGAATTACACATTAATCCGAATTGATATTCGAACTCCGTTGGTACCGCTATTTTATACATTTAGCAAAAGTGAATATTATGTGCCTTAAGAACTCTGGCACACGCTCAATGATCTGATTTGAATTTATATGTTTGTGCTCTCCATCAATTTGTTTAGTTGTTTTTATACACCCTGATACGTTCAAGCTAATGCCGTCTCATGCCAGCAATATAGGCTATGATTAAAATGATCGAATCTGAATCCAGACAAATCACAATTAAAAATTAGACTTTTATTTAAATAATTACGATATTTACTTGCATAGTTAAATATTAGGAAAAGAAAGCTTAAATTGCCATATATGACGTGTATCTAAAGCCATTGAAATTTCTATCCCAACGATGTATTATATAATAATGGAATATTATAAGCTCTGTATAGAACATTGGTTTTTACTGCCGCAATAACAACTTTATAGTGATTACAGAGTGCACATCCGCATGTAGCTGAATTGTTGTTCATTTTCACTTGTACAGCAAGTATTAGGAGTTAGCTTGTTTGAGTCTTCCAAAGATGATTAAAATTTGGCAAGATGAGCTTCACCAACGAAACATAAGTATGAGCTTATTGATTGACATGTTAGGTGCAAGTCAATCGGATTAAGGTAAGGCGCGTTAGATACAAGTCAATCTGATCAATGTCAGAGATGTTAGGTACAAGTCAATCCGACCAAGGTAAGGCATGTTAGGTACAAGTCAATCTGATAAATGTCAGAGATGTTAGGTACAAGTCAATCTGATAAATGTCAGAGATGTTAGGTACAAGTCAATCGGATCAATGTAAGGCATGTTAGGTACAAGTCAATCTGATCAATGTCAAACATGTTAGGTACAAGTCAATCGGATCAATGTCAGACATGTTAGGTACAAGTCAATCGGATCAATGTCAGACTCGATTTACTTAACCAACAGATCTTTAGTCTGGGAATAGTCATCGACATGTTAGGACGTGTCAGTCTCATTAAAATTGGGCCTGATGGGTGTCACTAACAGAACCTTAGAGTGGGCTTCGTGGCTGTCATGTTAGTGAAATGTCGCTTTGATTAAAACTAGGGACGACGGGTGTCACTAACGATTAACAAATGGCGATATGGCTCAACGATTTATAAGTCAATACAAATATTGTTCAGCATCAGGATCAAGTTGACATAAAATATTTCAAGCTTTTATTTCATGTAGAGTTAATAAGTTTTATAACCTTAACGATCGTTTTTGTTTGTAGTTTTCTTTTAGTTTGCCTTGTCTCTTTGTTGTAGTTGCCTCTGAAAAAAGATTAATGTAGAGTGGAAAGCACTCAGGCTAATTAGAAACAAGTTTTGTGCTGTTCGTTGTATATATATATATATATATATATATATATATATATATATATATATATATATATTACGAAGTGTTTTGCTTCGTAAACTCTAAGTCAATCCGTTTCAATTCCAAGAGAGAGAGAGAGAGAGAGAGAGAAGAAAGGAAGGAAGTTCAAGTCATTTGATGTAGTGTCACTCGATGATGAAGACGTGACTACATTCTTGGGGAATTGAAGGTACTCGGGATCGAGCTGCAAAGATAAAGCCTGTTTGAGCTTCTGGCCAGCAAAACGTTATTGAAATACTCAACATATAAACTTACATTTCAATATCAAACTACAACAAGCTCAATTTTCGGATATAAGAAATACATATAAAACTACGATATTCTTTCACTTACTAACATCATACTTGTATAATATCTGCCGTTTAGAATGTAATACAGATGATTACTGAATTTATTCTAAAATGTCAGCATATTAAGCTCTATTATTTAAAGAGTATTTTATTTCTAAATTAACTATTACTGAGTATGAAGTTGGTAGCGAACGTTGTTTTTACTATAATCAATAATATAATTATAAGTAAATATGAGTTCTTCAAACAGTTAAACTTTCTAATGCATTATGTTAAATAATAGTAAAGAAATATTAAAATGATCTAATGTTTAAAGATACTGATGTTAGGTTAACATCTTAACACTAATAATTCTTATAACACTAAAAGTCTTATGCTATGAAAAATTGTACATAGACGGTTATCTTACCTGCAAAGATAAAGCCCGTTTGAGCTTCTGGCCAGCAAAACTGGTGTCGGCCCGTGGCTGGGGCTTTTATACCAGTTTCTTAAGACAACGCCAAATATGGCGCGCTCCTAACTCCTTGCGAAGGCCAGAATCTCAAAGTGGGGCTTCGCAGTCTCTTACAGATGATTGTCTAGGTCTATGTACATTATTACGTAGGTACTTCTGCAAGATCAGCACATTTGCCTTCTATAGGAATCTTTGGAATCTGTCTAGTTCACTATTTACGTAACCTAATGAATGTACTCTTTTTGTGCTGTGTCTGAGATACAAGTAATGTGCGTATAAGACGGTTCGTACTTGACCATAATAGCGTAATCATTGTTGAATAGTAGTATATAATTGTAACACGAATAAATGGATTCAATCTCAATATATTTTAGTAGAAACTTGCTTCCAATATGATTTATCAATTTACTTCTGATACAATTTAATCAAAACTTACTCTTAATACAATTTAGAGGAATTTTCAATCGTGTTACTTGTACTGAAAAAATTCTGTCCTAATATATATATATATATATATATATATATATATATATATATATATATATATATATATATATATATATATATCAGGGGGATTTGGAATAGAGAGGGTAGGGAGAGAAAGTGTTAGATAAATTTAGGGCGGAGAGAGAGTTTGGATAGTGAGCGTCTGGATAGTGAGTGGGAATGTGAGAGTGATTTGTGTGATTTGGATTGTAACGTAGCGAGTAAGAGAGTGATATATGTATATATGGAGAGAGCGAGATTAGGTAGAGATAGTAAGACTGGAAAGAGCTGGGGTATGGAGATTGAGTAATATATGTATATAGAGAGATTGCAGAAAGATGGAGAGCAGAAACAGCTATAGTTGTGAAAGGGGAAGGGAAAGTTGAGAGGGAGAGTAGGGATACAAAGAGAGAGACGGTTAGGAAGGAGAATAAGTAAATAAAGAGAGAGAGAGAGAAAGAGAAAAGGAACGAAAGCGAGAGAATGAGAGTTGAGGTATGGAAAAAGTAAGAGTCTGGAGAGTGAGGGAGTAGGACGGAGATGTATATTCATGGAGAGAGAGAGAGAGAGAGAGAGAGAGAGAGAGAGAGAGAGAGAGAGAGAGAGATTGGGGATATAGAGCGGGGAGAGAGAACGAGAGTAGGGAGAAAGAGAGAGTATGGGAAGAGTTAGTATGGTGATCGAGAGAGAGAGAGAGAGAGAGAGAGAGAAAGGCGAGGGAGAGTTGGGATAATGAGCAAGTAAGATAAGTTCATAGCGAGAGACAAAGATAGAGTAGGGATAGATAGATTGTGAGAGAGAAGAAAGACATAGTTCGGATGGAGTAAGGGTGAGTTGGAGCGAAGAGGGAGAGCGAGAGATAGAGAGAGTAGGATAACAGGAAGAGATTGAATGAGTAGGGATAGAGAGGGTGAGAATAGGAGAGTGGATTGAGGAAGCAAGAGAGAGATAATAAGGAGAGGTAGAGACTCGTATTAAGAGACAAAGATGTAGATTATTATTATTAGCATTATTATTAGTATTGGCAGTAGATGTAATATCGTATGTGGTAAAGCACTAGCTGAAGTACAGGACAGATATTAATGAAAAGCCCTAAGAAGAAAAAAAAAAAAAACATAATTGACGAAAAGAAGAAAACAAGAAAAGTTATTATTTGGATGAATGGCTATATCAAACAGGATGTTGTTTACCATACTATGTTACATCAAATACATGAATCCGGGCCAAAGTATCTAACTGCTCAACACGTTGTCCCTAGCGACACATGACAAACAAGCAACTGTTCAACATATTTTACCAATCGACGCATAAAAGGTATCCAACGCGTTGTACCTAGAGGCGCGTCACAACGTGCAAAGCAAGCTGCTGAAAATAGTGGCAATTATTACAGCGACAAAGTGATATGACAACTAGTCTAGTGTTGCTAAAGTGCACATTGGTTTATGTACCTTTTCTTTATAACACGTGCAAAGTTTGATATTAATACAAGGTGATTAGTGTATATTATTTCATAATTTTAATTGCTACGTTATGTTTTTTTTTTCCTTTAACAGTTTTGATTGCATGGAATGCTGCTATGTAATTATCTGCAGTAATTGCAATCTTATCCAAATATCCGCTAATCAATATAAATTACTTTATCTGAACTATCAACTTAAAACATTTATTTAATTACAAAACCAGTTAACATGATACCCCAGTGCTAGACATCACTATAAACGGCCACACTGGAGACATCGTAGCGATATGACTGATTATTTTTTTAAAGCTAAGTTAAAACTTCTAATCACACACAAACACACACACCTGCATTTCCAGTCAATGGATGAATCAATGGATGTATAAACTAAACTGCTGCAATATTATTATACCATTAACGCCAGTCGCGCACCATAGTTAGTTTACAGTCACCTTTTTTTCAAACGGAACCATGCATTCTGCTGAATTTACAGTCACGTTCACTCAGACGATGATTGTGCAACTTAAAACCTCCCAGGAACGTCTTTCAGACTCTGATCATGCACCATACTGAGAACTATTTATAAACAAGTTTAATTACTCGTCCTAGGACGGGAGTCGTTAAACAAAGTTTCAACATAAAAATAAAAATTTAAAAATAAACATTTGGAACTCTAGTTTAAAGAAAATTTCAGCAAACACATAAAACAGTATTTATTTTGTTTAAACTGCGAAGCCGCGAGTTTCGAACTCACGACCTCCTAATTGGCAGCCGAGATGTAGACACAGAAAAAAGGCAAACGCCAAAGTCGCTGTTTACATATAAGACAAATGAATTGAAAATTTAGAAATTTGAATACAGCTAAAACATTGCACATAATATAGTTCTTGGTTGATGTTTGAAAATACATAGTTCTATTTATGTATTAAATGTTTTTGAAGCTGACCCGAATAGTATAAATTTCCTTTGACTACATATTATTAAATTTCTAATTCTTGTATATCGAGTCACATGCGTAGCCATGCTTCAGGGCAGTTAACAAGAAACTAAACTATAATGCACAATATCTTGTGCCTAGTCAACATCTTAAAATATATGCATTGAAGATCAGCCAGCACACTATAATTCCGCGTATTACCAGCTGCTTGTCTGAAGTGCGGTGTTTGTTCCATGATATCGGTCAACCTGCGAAGTGTATGACAGTATGCGGCATTCAGGGGTTATCATGTCAGATTCGTGAGCAGAAGAGTGTTGATCATATCAGTGGCGTGTCCTGAAGCAAACCCCTGTATTATGCTTTCGTATGGTCGATGAAAATTTAAAAGGTTGCTGCACCTTACAACACTAAAACTAAAACCAAGTTAAACATTGTAAACGTCAGACCGGAGCAATGTATTGCAAGTGTCTAACAACTATGTTAGTGTCCGATCGGAGCAATTTGCTGGTAGTGCCTTGCTAATGTGTTGCATTTGTTTGTGTTGACGTGTTATGTTAATGTGTTGATAGTATCAGATATGGGCAATATATTATGTTATGTAAATATATAATTTTTGACTACCCTTGGTACATTGTTTTTTAATATGAAATATTCTAATTTGTATTCATGGCTCTAAATTATGCTAAATATATTTAGTTAAGTTTGCCTACAGGGCATGAGTCTACTAAGAGAATAACATCAAAGATGTTATATAAATAGATGATTACGTGTGTTTTACATTACTAACAATAATCTTAATAATAAGATTTAAATAGCGTCTTTGGCTTATGTTCTCGTTCGCTGAAACGATTTCGAAGTTTCCAGAAGGATTTAGTAACTTCCCATTAACATATCAAATCAGTAGTATTGTTTGTCACGTGGTTTCTCTTACAAAACATAACGCAATATATGCTGTTTACGAGAAAAGAACTCAGTCAGTTGTATTCCGTTTTTGGAGTCATTCTCACTTATTGTTTTTCTGTAATAAGTCTGCAGACTTGATTTACAGTATACGTATATATTTTTTTAGAGGAGAAACATTCGTTATGACTCTTCATCTAAATTTGAAAATGCTTATTATATAGACAGTTTGAAGTTATTCTAGGAATTCTGGACAACTCCATCTCGACAACGTTACAGTTCCTGAAGGGGTGGAACATTTCTTTTTTTTTCTTAATTTTTTTGGAAATTTTTACTAATTTAGGACTTAGTTTGCATTCACTCCTTAATATTGTAAGATCCTTTCTCATTTTTCTTTATAACCTTAATAGTTAAATTGTTTGGTAAGTTTTGCAAAAATGTGTTGGTTTTGCTTTTTACTGTTACTTGGTTGTTTGAACACAGAGTCGTTATGGGAAATTAAGGGCCCGTCCGGAAAAGGAATTTCAGAGAAATTTCAATTGTTTTGAAATTTAAATGGATTTTATTTCAAACGTTTCTTACCCCCATATATTTTGATTTTATATAGTGAAACCAACAAGCCTTCATACTGTCAAGTAAAGTGAAAAAAAGTATGCTAAATCCCAGCCAGGAGCGGTATGAGACCTTGAAAAGGACGAATTGCTTAAATTTGCCAGACAATATGATCTTTCAGATGCAAAATCATCTTTGTTAAAACAAGAAATAAAAAATATCTTGTTTCAATATTTTGTGAAAAAGTAATTTGGACAACAGTTATTTGGATGTGATTAGTAAGTCTGAATCTGGCTCTAACCTTATGGAACAGAAATGAAAATATAAGCATGAAATACAGTTAAGAAAGCATGAGCTTGAAAAAGGGGAATAAAAGAGATAGACACAAACAAAACAAAAAGAAATGGAAATGGAAAAAATGTTGCAAAAAGAAGATCTGCATATGCAGCAAAAAAAAAAAAGAAGAAAAAAGAGACAACAGCCGGAAAAATGAAACGAGAGACAGCCGCTAAAAAGAATAAACAGATAGTCAGCTCAGATTGCAAAAATAAGCTATATATATTTGTGTGTGTGTGAGAGAGAGAGTACATCACGCAAACAAGACATTGCAAAATTAGAGACGCTTTCTTGGCCGAGACGGGTGAAGTGGAAGGATCCATAATATGGTGGCCATCTTCATATTGAATATATATGAATTTACAGTTTTGCATACGTTAAATTTAAGATTGGTATGCAGTACAGACAGATTTAGATTGTGTGTAGATATATATATATATATATATATATATATATATATAGAGAGAGAGAGAGAGAGAGAGAGAGAGAGAGAGAGAGAGAGAAAGTGGTGTGAAGCAGATATATAGATATTTAGATAATAGATGGATGGATGGATGGACGGACGGACGGATAGATAGATAGATAGATAGATAGATAGATAGATAGATAGATAGATAGATAGATAGGTAGATAGATCCACTGAATAAAGACTGATGCGTTTAAGACAAAAATTATCAGTGTACACGACTCTTGACTCTTGTGTCCATCGACGGGAATAACCACTGGATACTGCAACGCTACTGACACAACAACATATGAAGACAGATCGTAAAAGCATACCGAACTTTATGATTTTAAGCCCAGTTATCCACCACTGACCCAGCAAGATTTTGAGAAATGACTAAGCACAAAGAATTGCATTATATTTAGTTACCGTCATATGATCTTATAAAATATTAAAAATGACTGTATCCATTTTGAATCTATTTAGAGAATTGAATATTAGCCGCTTTGCGAGGAGTATAATGCATACGTTTACACATGTTACTTTACAATTTATAACAGCTTTTGACCATGTTTCGTCCGAGAAGTGCATGTCAATGAACTGATCGAGATTATGCATAATACACATCGGAATGTGAAATGCAAGGAGGATATCTTATATATCGATCAATATATAGTTATGATGATCAAGATAAATAATCGATACATATTTCGATTGTGTAATGAGAAATCTATAATACTATCATCAAGTTAGAGGGTTTTTAATTCGTACTCTACGGAGATTAAAACCTAGGTCTGCGGGTTAACGGCAGTCATCGCCATGGCCTTGCCTAGATTCGAATCTCCGTAAGTACAAATTAAAAATTTCTCTAACCTGTATGACTGTATTATTTGGATTAAATATTAATTCTGCCCACTATTATGAAACATTCTTCTAAATAATCCAATCATAGCACTTTCCGTTCTGTCTGGTATATATGTATAATTATCTTTAATTAATTAAGCATACCTGAATTTGTTTCATAGGAGTCAAGAATAACAGTGTATATAGATAATAATTAATTACTATGTCGGCATGCGAGTGTGTCTGCTATACAAGAGTGCATATAACACCGATTGAGTAGCATCATTTTTTGATGATGTGTGCTTAGTGGCGAGGGAATATGGGCTCGTGTGTAAAGGCAAGGCGATTGATGCCATTTAGTCATGGACCTGGGTTCGAATATCAGTAGAGTAAGACTAAACGTTATTTACCCCCTTTGATAGCATTATTTATGTTGTGTGTGTGTGTGTGTGTTCCGATAATCTGCATGGGATCAATTTTAAAAGTCTTCTTTGATCTAGAATATAAACAATTCCATCCCGTTTTCACCGTTCAAAAATTCTTAGACAACGTTTGTAAGATAGACAAACAAGATTATTATTGCAGAATCGTAACGACTTTCATTTGATTATTAAACGCATAAATTGTGTATTACGATGATATTTTACCTCGGTCTTTCCAACCTCTCATATTACCTGACCCACCCTATGTAAATAAAATGTTCCAATATACAATCGGGATGTTTATGTCTCTTCATTTAACTCCCTTAGCCAGCCAATTTAATTTTGCAGCCACCACTTTCATCCACTCAAGTTTATAAATTCTTCTATGTTTGCTTAAGAAAGGTTGCACTTTAGTTTTAAATTTAAATTTTCCTCACACTTCTGTACACTTGGATTTATTTTATTACCTATTTGGTCGTAAGTTTTGACGACACGTCTATGTTTTGTTTAAAGTATTTTGTATTTCTGGCTTCATCTCGCGAGATTTATGGCAGCAAGAAAGTCCTCTTATGGCTTATGGCAGGACCAAACGTAGACCTGGTAACACTATTAATAGCACATCAAGCTTCAGTCAGTCGTTTTGGACAATGTCAAGGAAGATCTTCTCGATCAACTAAGCAAAGCAGGTTGAGAAAAATGGGAATGGTGTGTTATGACTGTTGCTCTTGTGAGAAAAGCATAAGCTAATTGTTTTAATATTATGAGAATCAAACGTTAAACAAAACACGCTTTTGCTACATTTTATTTTTAATTATCGATACATTATGGAGTCAGAATCGTTCAGTATTACCCGATACTTAACTCGCGCGACGATACACATATAGCATGCACGTGCATAAAGGAACTACTTTCTTTTGTAAACAAACAACGGACGCAGACGCCAGCATTATCAATTAGTACACAAATCATGTACACTCGCCTCAGAGGCTCTTTATGCTGTGGTTGTTTAAAAAATTTTCTGAATGAACTATAACAGATGCTTCGTGGACTGCCACATACCAGTTGCTTTGGCACATTCCGCGTTGATACAATGTCAAGGATTTAAGCTAGCTACATTATATAACAGACGCAAGATAAGGTCCTTACAAATATATGCAAGCAACAAATCATATGCTCTCTTCTTTAGCTATTGATAAGAATGGCAAACTAAAACATACTTACAGTTTTGCATCCTGAATTTCCTCAAAATGTGTTTTCTTAATTCTGCAAATCCGAATTACATAAGTCATGGCATAGGTTTTCAATCTGGATTACACATTTCGAAATTGTGCTATAAATTCGATAAGTGCAATTGCATCCTCCTTACTGCACTCGGAATGAAATAAGCATTAAATTTCATGGCGTCTTTTTGATCATTGCAATGGAAAGTCTTCATACTGTTCCCACATTATGATTTTAAGCATTCAATGACAGAAACATAAACACATCTGCATATTCCATCACGCTTCTCCCTAGCTTATTATATCTCGTGTATTTCATGTGGAATCTCACATACAAATCCAGTCCATAATCACGAAATTTCCTAGAATCGAGAAAGGTACCAAAATCTATTCATTCCAGATCAAATGGAAAAGTTGTTGCAATGCACATTCATTTACAATATGACTCGAAATTTCAATTTTAACTAGACACGCCATTTTATTTCAAAAGTTATGTCGAGCGCGCAAGTAAGTTCAAATTTATCTGGGCGCAGTTATATGCGCAGTAATAATGCTGATTTGTAATGATGAATATGCGCTTGTGTATTTAGTTTGGAAGGATATGCTTAACTCCCAAGGTCGTGCAGTATTCCATCCCAAAACTCGATTATATTTTCTCATACAAATGCAGTAACCTATAAAATACTAAATACATGCAGTCTCTCATTAAAGATCATGTCATACTATTTTCAATAAATGCATCTATCATAGAGGCCATATATCATACTTTATTCAAGACATGCAGTATATCATCAGTGATCATACATAGCACTGGTCAACAGTGAAATCATTACTGACTTAAAAAGGCCCTAATCTGTAGTATTTTGGTGTGCCGAACACGAATATAACCGTGAAAAATTTGTATTGGCTCTCGTTTTGAAGATATTCATATACCTCATTTTCTATGTTTCACTGTGTAAATTTCTCCAGTAGGACTGCAGCAACATCCGGAATAATGATGTAACATTGCATAATACCATCATGCTCACATCATCCACAGTTGATTGCATCATTTTCTGATGCAATGCAATACTAATGCCATGCGGCTGCTGAAGTAAGTTGACGTCAGCAGTGTACTATACATGTGTAGGCCTATTATACTAATGCCAGGCGGCTGCTGAAGCTGACGTAAGCAGTGTACTATATAAAGCCCAATTAGATAGGTTCAGCATTTAAAATATTTTAGACGTTGTGCGAGACAGTTCAAGCTACTGTTACATAAAACTTATTATTTTATCCATTTACGTACAATAAAGAACAGTAATGCCTCGAAAGTGTGTTAATACCACGGACAATTTTTGCTATATTTGTGGGGAAGTGACATTTGCCAACCAGAAGAAAAGTATCAATTCTCAAGTGAAGAAGGCATATCATCTTTACTTCGGATGCAAGGTTGGTGACCAAGACAAGCCTTGGGCTCCGCATATATGCTGTGCTACATGTACAACACAGCTTTCACAGTGGTTGAATTGCAAAAGGTCATCAATGCCGTTTGCAGTCCCAATGGTGTGGAGAGAGCCAAGCAACCACCTAAATGACTGTTACTTCTGCTTGGTTCCTCCTCTTTCCGGCGGAATAACGAAGCGAAAGAAGTCGAGAATAGTCTACCCAAACATTCCGTCTGCATTGAGACCAGTTCCACATGGTGAGGGACTTCCTATTCCAGAACCTCCAGCAGAATATTCTCTTGATTCATCTGACGAAGACAAAGGTGAGTCGACCTGTTCTTCTCCTGGTCCATCAGCATGCAGTGATCCAGATTTTCACTGTGGTGCATCATCAACCCCACACAGAATAACACAGGAAGAACTAAATGACCTGATTCGTGATTTGGACTTATCAAAGAACAAGGCAGAATTGCTAGGATCAAGACTCCAACAATGGAATCTTCTAGAAGAAGATGTCACAATTACTGCATATCGAAAGCGCCACCAGCAATTGGAGCCTTTCTTCAGAAAGGAAAGTAATCTGATATTCTGTTCCGATATTGAGGGCCTCATGAATGCTTTAAAAATCACTCATGACCCACAAGAATGGAGACTATGTGTGGACTCTTCGAAACTGAGTCTCAAGGCTGTGCTTTTGCACAATGGAAACATTCTTCCATCTATTCCAGTAGCGTATGCTGTCCACATGAAAGAGACATACGATAACTTAAGGCAGCTACTGAATTCCATTGAGTATAACAAGTACAGCTGGCACCTCTGTGGTGATTTGAAGTTAGTTGCCCTTTTAATGGGACTGCAGCAAGGATATACAAAATACATGTGTTTCTTATGCGAGTGGGATAGCCGAGCAAGGGAAATGCACTACATGAGGAAGGAATGGACTCACAGGCAGAATGTAGCCATTGGAGAGAAGAATATCCAACACCCAGCTCTGGTTGAGGCTCAGAAAATCTTGCTACCACCCCTTCACATCAAACTAGGTTTGATGAAGAACTTCGTGAAAGCCATTGACCGGACTTTGCCAGCATTCCGATACCTGCATGAAAAATTCCCTCGACTCAGCAAAGCAAAGATTAAAGAGGGAGTTTTTGTGGGTCCTCAGATTCGAGAGCTTTTCAAAGATGACCGGTTCAACAACTTGCTGGAAGGTGACGCGAAACAAGCATGGAATGCTTTTCGCCTAGTTTCTACAAACTTCCTCGGAAATGTTAGGGCAGAAAACTATAAGGAACTAGTAGAAGACATGTTGATGAAGTATAAGAAACTTGGCTGCAATATGTCTCTAAAGATTCACTTCCTTCATTCCCATTTGGATTTCTTTCCTAGCAACTGTGGTATTGTTAGTGATGAACACGGCGAACGTTTTCATCAAGATATCGCAACAATGGAACAAAGATACCAGGGAAAATGGTCCACTACAATGCTGGCTGACTACTGCTGGACACTCCTCAGAGATGCTCCCGAACAGCTGTACAAGAGACAGGCGAAGAAATCTAAGATGTAGTCAATGACTTGATTTTTTATAGGTAGGCTATTACAGTTGACCTTTTACTATTGGAATGCATTTCGTTATGTAAACGTTAATTTCTTGCAGATTACAAAAAAAACTAGAGCCAATTTTGCAATTTGACTGTCATATTCGTGTTCAGCACATAAAAATTGATAAGAATTGACTAATTTTATTTCAGTAACATGACTTTTGTAAAAATTTGTTGTCCAGTGTAGTCTGTAATAAAGATCATATTACCTATCATTGAAAGGACCAAACTAAGTAACAAAGAATATTTTTAAGACACAGTGTATGTCAGTGACTATTCTGATACGCTACCAGCCATACAATTTGTATAAGACATATTGATTGATTGATTATTTGATTGATTTTTTAACGGCGCATCAGCACTCTTAGGCTATTTAGCGCCAAACAAAGTGTTATTTGTATAATCTTTTAAAACTTATAAAAGGTCCTATATCGACCAGCGATATAAAAGAACAAATGGTTGAAATTAAAAACGGTAAGATGGTAACGGTGCAAAATAAAGCTTCCCGATCAACGGGAGATGTACCTGTTCTATGTTAATGAAAAATGATGAAAATATATTAAAATGGGACGGCACATATAATGCATAAAACTGCACAAGGTGATAGCATAAAAGTCAGAGTTTTGAGTAAATATTTACGGCTTTCAGGAACTCTATAATACGAGTGATGTTTATAGTATCAAAAAGTTCTTTCATGTCATGCACAATGTAATAAAGATCGCGCGTAGGTTGCAGGTCAAAGCACTATATCAAGAAGTGCTTGATAGTGAATGGTTCATTGCAAGAAACGCACTCTGGTGGGTCTTCACCTTTTAGTATGTGGGTGTGGGTGATATAAGTATGACCAATTCGGATTCTTGCAATGACTACCTCCTCCCTACGCATGGTTCTGTAGGAAGGAGTCCATTCTCCTAGAGTTGGCTTGATTGCATGAAGTTTGTCATTCACGGCATCATTCCATGATGCCTGCCACTTCTGGCGAAAGAACTTACTGATAGAAGGTTTAAAATCAGTATACGGTATTTTAAAATCAGATGGTTCTAGAGTAAGGGCCATTTTAGCAGCGCGATCAGCTTTTTCGTTACCTTTAATACCAATATGACTTGGTAACCAACAGTATATTATATTGTGGGAGACACTCAGCTCGGTATTTTTGACGAGTATGTTTTTCAATAATGCGTTATCCAGTTTTCTATCGTGTAGTGACTGGAGTACTGATATCGAGTAGAAGATGATACTGTTTAAAATATGTTTCTTTTCTATATGTTGCAGAGCAAGGTCTATTGCTCTGATTTCGGCTGTAAAAATTGATGCTCCATTTGGTAAGCGAACTTGCGTTCTGTGATTTCCACAAACAAAGGATGCAGCAGCCTTTTCCTCATCCTTTGATCCATTAGTGTAAATTCTGGTGTAGTTTTTAAATTCGGTGAGGAGTTCATGGTAAGAGTTGTGGAAGGCAGAAGGGTTTGTTTCGGTTTGTTTCCATCGTGTAGCGTAAAACGTACTTTTGGTTGTATGATTAGCCAGGGTGGTGTTTCGGAGATAGACATTTTCTGAATTTTAGAAAGATCTATATTTGTAGTGTCAAGGCTGGATGCTATTCTAATGCCAAAGGAAGGTATGGCGTTGGGTTTGTTTTCGTAAAATGTTTTGTATTTGGGTTGAAAAACAGCCGAGAAAGCAGGATTCAGAGTATTTGATTTTAATTTGAGAGCATGCTGTGCGGAAAGCATTTCTCTACGATGCGATAATGGTGGTTCGTTCGCTTCAGCTAGAAGGCTTTCACACGGGGATGTTTTAAATGCTCCCAGAGCCAGTCTTATTCCTTGATAATGAATTGGATCAAGCATTTTAAGATATGACTTTCGGGCTGAACCATAAACAACGCAACCATAGTTTAGTTTGGAGCGAATAAACGTTCTATATAAATTCAGGATTATTTTTCTATTAGCACCCCAGTCAGTGTGCGCTACTACTTTAAGTAGGTTAAGTGCTTTTATGCATCTGGCTTTTAAGTTCTTTATGTGTGGAATAAAGGTCAGTTTTCTGTCAAAGACTATACCTATAAATCTTGTTTCCTCAACAACTGGAATAGGTGTTCCATCCAGCGTGAGTTTAGGTTCTTCGTGGTGTCGTCGTAATTGACAGAAATTCATGCATACCGTTTTTGATTTCGGGAATTTGAAGCCGTTCGTACTAGCCCAATTTTGAATCTTGTTGATATTTTGCTGTAGTTGTCTTTCAATTGTATGCATGTGCTTTGACCGATAACATATGAGAAAATCATCAACATATAGTGAACAATCCACACCAGGAGTCAAATACATGGTGATGTTATTAATTTTGATATTGAAAAGTGTCACAGATAAAATACTGCCCTGGGGCACACCCATCTCTTGCTAGTGCAGATCTGAGTGGGTAGAGCCCACTCGTACTTTGAATTCTCTGTCTGAGAGAAAGTTCAATATGAAATAGGGCAGACGGCCTTTTAGACCTAGCTCGTGCAGGTCATTTAGTATACCGTACTTCCATGTTGTGTCATAGGCCTTTTCTAAATCAAAGAAAACCGCTACTAAATTTTCTTTCTTAATAAATGCATCGCGAATAAATGTTTACAGTCTGACCAGATGATCATTGGTGCTCCGGCCATATCGAAAGCCACTTTGGAAAGGAGATATTAAATTGTTAGTTTCCAAGTACCAGACAAGCCGAGAATTGATCATTCGTTCCATTGTTTTGCACACACAGCTTGTGAGTGCAATTGATCAATAGCTGTTGGGGTCGTCGCTATCTTTACCGGGTTTGGGGAGTGGTATTACAGTTGCTTCTTTCCAGATTTTTGGTACATTACCAGTAATCCATAAGTCATTGAAGAGTTTCAAAAGAGATGTTAATGATGATTCTGGAAGGTGTTTCAAAAACAGGTAATGTATTTCGTTAGGCCCAGCGGATATATCATGGTTCTTATCTAAAGCCTCCCTAAGCTCCGATAGTGAGAACAATTGATTATAACTTTCCGAGTTGTTGGATGTGAATTTTAAATGTGACTTTTCTTTTTGAGTTTTAAGTTTTCGGAAAGCTTCTGAATAATTAGATGATGATGAATTTTTGGAGAAACTATCAACAAGACTATTTGCAATGTCACGTTTTGAACTAAAGTTGTTATTGTTCAGTGTCAGATGTCGGAGAGGGTTTTGTTTTCTCTTCCGTTTATTTTGCGTATAGTGCCCAAACTTTCTTAACAGAGGAACGAGAGTTTAAAGAAGAATCATATTTCTTCCATGATGCTCTTTTACTTTCTTTGATTGTGCGGCGAGCTTTGGCCCGGACAATGCGATATATATTTAAGTCTTCGGGCGTCGGATGATTATTAAATTTTTTTAATGCTTCTCGGCGTAGTCTAATGGTTTCCTTACATTCCTAAGTGACCCAAGGTTTTGGGGTTCTTTTACAATACGGCGAGGACTTGGGAATGGATTCTTCTGCAATCTCTATTAAAATAGATGTAAAATGCTGAATGGGGTCGTTAACATTGAAAACTGTATACTCATTCAGCCTAGTTTTACAGAGTGTTTCAAACTTGGCCCAGTCGGCCTTCTTTAAATTCCATTGTGGACTTACTTCTTGAATTGTAGAGTTAAGATTTACAAGGGAGTTTGGGAAGTGATCGCTGCTGTGAAGGTCATCAGCGACCTTCCATTCATAGTCCAAAAGCAACGAAGGAGAACAAATTGTCAAATCGATGAATGTGTATGTACCCGTGCCTGGGTGTAAATATGTTGGTGTTTTGGTGTTATATAGACACAGATCGTGTCTAGAAATAAAGTCTTCAACTTTGTGACCTCTGTCACTTATATGATTTGATCCCCATAAAATGTTAGGGGCATTAAAATCCCCGAGTAAAATAAACGGCGCGGGAAGCTGTTGAAGAAGGGTGTCTAATTCGTTTGGAACTAGGTTAGTCTTTGTTGGTAAGCAAATAGAGCAAAATGTAATCACTCGATGAAGAGTAACGCTTACAGCAATGGCTTGTAAATTTGTGTTTAAAGGGATGACGCTATGAGGGGCTCTGTTGTTCACAATAACAGAGACTCCTCCTGAGGCCCTCTCAACATTTTGAGAGTAGTTGTTAAACAGGGAGTAGTTTTTAAGTGTGATGTTATCTGTATTTTTCAAAAATGTTTCCTGAAGACATAGTACTGCACGATCATGTTCGTTTAAAAGCAGAAGAATATCATGGTAGTTGGCTTTAAGTCCTCTACAGTTCCATTGTGTGATGGTGTTCTTCATTATAAGTTTATACTGAGTATTCTGGACCTAGGTTAGACCTTTCACGGAGGCAATCTGGTTATTTCTCTGGAGGAAGTACGGGGGTGAATTTTTTCTTGTTTGGTCTGGAGCTACCTTGAGGACATGGAGCAGATTCTTCTGCATCCATGTCCTCTAAGTCTCCAAACCTAGTGTGCAGCTTGATGGGGACATCAGATCCCTTTTGCTATCTATTTGTTTGTGACTTTTTCTTGCTATTTAGTGATCTTGGTGGTGGAGTATTGTTGAGTGTTGTTTGCGTCGATGTTGAGTTATTTTGGGGTTTGTAGTGCGGAATTTTCGAGTCGGAATGGGATTCAGGTGGGTTCGTTTGAGTTTGGGCGTCTTTCGTTGCTTTATGGCTGCTTTTCACTACAGTTGAGAAGGATGGGCCGGGGGGTGATCTAGCTTGAACAAGCTTCCTGGCCTCTGGATAGGGGATGTTGGATGTGTATTTAACCCTCTGGATTTCCTTCTCTTATTTCCATGTGTCGCATTCCTTTGAACTAGCATGGTGTTCCTTGCCGCAGATGACACAATGCGGAGTTGCTTTGCTCTCTGATTCCCGATGGGAGGGGTCGCCGCATCGTCCGCATATTTGACTTCTAGAGCATCTGTCTTCATGATGACCGTATTTTTGACATTTGTAACATCGGAGGGGATTTGGTATGTATATCTCAACCTAAAATTGTAGGAAGCCAACTTTGACCACTTTAGGTACTGTTGGCTTATTGAAGGTGAGTATAATAGTGTTGGTGTCCTGCAGACTGTTGTTTCGTTTGATACGAATTCTGCGGACTGCAGTGACACCTTCATTTTTCATGCCCTCGACGATTTCCTTGTCGCTGACTCCAGCAAGGTCACGGCAACGAATGACGCCTTTTGATGTATTAAGTGTAGAGCGGGCGAAGCAGGTTACTGGAATATCGTGAAAGGTCTTAATTTTTAGGATATTTTCAGTATGTGCTTTTCGCTCACTCTACAAGTAGGCCGCCTGATTTTAGTTTTTTGACACTTTTCGGCTTGCCGACTGATCCAAGTATAGTCTTTTCGACTATAAATGGCGATAGTGCAGCAAGTTGTTTAGCCTCGTCTTTCGATTAGATGACCATGAAGCGAGGAAAGGATTCCACACTACATGGCTCATCGTCCGACTCTGATCCAGTTTTGGTACGTTTATGGCTTTTTTGGAATTATCCATGATGGCTTGAATACAAATTCAACACCCGTGCTCCCCACCCACCAAGGAGCCCAACAAAGGGACACTTTTCAAGTGCCAGGGATACACAGATGCCATACTCAGTTGATAAAATTACCTTTGATTGACCATGAAGTCGCTAATTGCTAAGGTCGGTAAAATTACCCCCCGATTGACCCTTTAAGCCACCGCCTTCTAGGAAGTCTTCTAAGACTTGGAAAAGGGAAAGATAAAGGAATAGAATATAGGGCAACGGTGGTATCAAGAGAGATACAAGGAGACAGATAAAGAAGGTGAGAGAGTAAATAAAGACTCCCTAGGGCTCGGCGTGACCAGTCGATTTGTCGGAACTGGGCCCATCCCGACCACCCGTCTAAGAGAAGTAGAGGCCAAAGTAGTGTATTGCATGGAAAGCCTCTACTCAACTACCAGGATCCTTTCCTCCCCCGACACGGGACGAAACATACGGCAAACAGGTTGCCTCTACTTTGTCGCCTTTTACAACTCGTAGCGAGGCACGTCGGGCCAATTCTACAACCCCAGACCCGCAAGGGGGGGGGGGAATAACAGTTAAATTTAGATTAATAATTTCATAGGATGCACACAATATTGTATATTTAGTGAATGTTTAATGTGTAAAAATTGAAACAATAGGGAAACATAAAGAAATATTTTCGATTCAAGAATAGAGGATTATTTTCCCATCAAACGACTGCTAAAAGACAAAACACATATCCAAAGATTTTGTGCAAGCTGTCGCTGGAGCCCGTGGTGTTCAATGATGAAAAGCACCATCTCACGTCTGTCTGTGGTTTGAGTTGGTGCGTCTTTCAAGGGCTTTCCAGGGTGTAGTCTCTTTGATTGCGTTAATTGTTAGCATAAGAAATTGATGTACCATAATTTGCCTGATATCATAATTTTACACCGATTCACAGCAGTTACAACTTGTATTAATTCAACGCACGAGTCACATATACAGAGCATACAAAGTGGACATCGTTTCTTACATTACATGGTCACCTGATTCGAATATACTGAACTCATCATGTGGTGATATCATGTATGCGAACAAGTCAAGTTGCTAACAAAGTTCACTACTTCGCCATCGACGTGGCAGGAATTTAACCACATATAGAAGGTAAATAAAGTAACGAAGATTCGCAGTTAGAAAACTTGCTGCTGCTTCAACTACAATAAGATACTTTACACTTGTCACAAATGCAAGTTCTCTTCCTACGGGCAACTTTCATTGACAGGTTTGATAATATCTCTTATTTTAATTACTGGAAAATAGTTGTGTGTGGGTGGGTGGGTGGGTGAGAGAGAGAGAGAGAGAGAGAGAGAGAGAGAGAGAGAGAGAGAGAGAGAGAGAGAGAGAGGGAGAGAGAGAACCAGTGTTTCTCAAAATCTACAAATGCTGATGAGTAGGTAGACCTTTCTGAGTGTGTACGATAAGTTCACTGGGTCAAAGCAAGTTGGAACATTTCCAGCAAACAGTGTATGTATGGGATTACCTTAATCCAGGTTACACAAGCCTAAGCCCTGTCTTTGAACATTTGTTATTTTTTCTTGTTTGATGGAGAGCATGATAACTTCATTAGTGGACTCAATGTTGATGTTCCTACCTATATAAAATCTTAGTTGTTGTTGTAAACTGCAGATTACTATTCTGAAAAGTGATATTAACGCCAGGAAAAGCTGTCATTGTATAGGAAAGTTCAATGTTCCATTTGGTACCGTTTTAAACATATTGTTCACAAACCAGTTAAAAACAGGAACTTTAAGTCCCGACGTAGGTAAAATTTCTAAGGTGAAAAAGTAAGATGGAGCAAATGATGAATCCCTAGACTTTGAATCTTTGACAATTATGTGATATAAATTTAACTGGAATTAATTTGTTTGATCACTAATTAATTTGCTTTGTGCATACATTGAAATGTTAGAGATGCAAATCGAGCAAGAGGCACACCTCTTTCTAACTATCTAAAACATATGGCATGTATAATAGCAGTCAAGTATCTACAAACCTGGTTGCTTACAGTGGGAAATGACTAATAGCAAGCTATGTGATTTTCGAATATATTTAGATTTATTATAATCCTTGTACATTAAGTATAGATTGCAAGATTTTGCATAATATTTTATAGGGTTGTCAAAATATGATACAAGTTTTGAATTGTTTAATGTGAAAAAATGATATGAAAAGAAAGAAACTAAATTAATACTTACGCGTAAGATTAGATTGACATGTTTCACATAATATGGCAAAGAAAAACAAAACGTTTCCCAAACACCTCTGTAGAAGCCGCATCAGGAGGTTGGGTGGCCCAGAGGTCTAAAGCGGTCGCCGTTATCGATCACTGACATCTCACCTCATTCTACTTTGGTCATTCGTTTTTCCTGCAGAAGTTATACAGTTAACCATATATAGCCTATCATATGCTGAAAATGGCTTTAAACCCAAAGCAACAACAACAACAGCAACACATGGTAAGCACAGGTCATTAGATAGTGATTATCCTTAGCACATCATCTGCTGGTCATAAGCCGATAGAAGGGAAAGAGTAAAAACATTTGCAGTATAGGTTTAAGAACTTATATCAGTTTTGAAATTCCACCGACTGTGTGACAAATTTATTTATTTTATTAACCTCAATGCTTTTCTTTCTATTGTTTTTACTTTTTCATTAATTTCTCTTTACTAAACACTGTACTGGATCACTAAGGTAGTTTCTGCCACATCTAAATATGTATTTATCAAGGAAAAATAATATGGCATATAACAGTTTTTCCTCATTCCATGAATCCCAAGAGACAATGTTAGAGCGATAGATATATTAATTGTTCTCATTGTATTGTCATATTATTTATATTATTGTAACACCCATTATATACATGTAACGGAATAGCCTTAGTTTTAATTCAATGAGTGATTCTACTAGCATTTGTTTCCTCCACCGCTATTGTTAAACCTCTTGTAGCCAATTTTCCGTTATGGATATTGTTAGACCTATTTCAGCTTTGTTTCATTTATGGCTGTCGTTAGACCTGTTCCAGACATTTCTTCTTTATGAATATTATCTGATCTATCACACTCACGTTTCCGTTATGGCTATTGTTAGGCCTATTGTAGCGTTAGGATGGAAGAAGGTACATATCTAACGTATATCCATAATGTAAAAACGCTAGATCTAGAATGAACCTGTTACTTATTTTCTAACTGAATAAGTGTGTTTGTGTAGATCTTTATATCCTTGTGTGCATCTCCCTCTCTCTGTAAATATGAAATTGCAAAATGTCAGTCACCTTTATTGCAAAGCTAACAACTTCATGTCAGTACAGCATTGCATTTAGAAGCGATATTTACTTCGCTATATTGTACTTTATGTACTAACAAAATTGAATGAGTTCATTGTACTTCAACATGAACGCTTTCGTCTTTATTGAATCAGCGTTTTGACACATTGGAGTAAGTCTTTAAAGAGATCACAGCCGTTCCTAAGGTTATTCAACTGAAATAATTGTTTAAGTTCTTCCTCTGTCCGTCTACCCTCTCCCGCAACATCCATTTCACAGAAGCCACGCGATAATTATACTATTTAGTCGCTTTAATCATGTGACATGAAAACTAAAGCGACGTTGAATACAACCGTTCAATCCTAAACTAATCGACAATAAATCCAACCCTACGATCCAAAACTAAGTGATATTGAATCAAACTCTACATTTCAAAACTGACATAAACTACCTGAGATAAAAATTATTAAACTATTACTCCAGTTCAAAAGTGTTCAAACCAGGCTGTTATTTAGCGCTTATTGGGAAATTTCAAGTGATCCGCAGGTCAGTGTAGTATTATTATAATGTACATAGAGTAGTCTAGTATTTAAATGGAAATATACTGGAGACATTAGCACGTATTGTTTTCTATAATCGGGCTTACCAATGTTAAACATACACAATCTAGGCTTCGAAACTTGCCAAGATATAGTTGTGACGTCACTACGTCGTAATAGGTCTATCACTGATAGCATGGTCTTGTCAATCAGCATAGTCTTGGCACTAAGAACAATGTCATGAAGAACAACAACATTAATCTATCTAGGAAATAAAGAGATGGATTCAGATTATAAAGATATTTGGGGTACTAGTTTAAAAGGCATTCTGTCAGGGTAGTGCAACCTACTCTTAGAACCTAGCGCTTTCACTAATACAACATATGAAATGCGTCCCGTAAGCTTGAAAGTTTATGAAGGTACATTAAAATACTGTTAAGAAGTTGACCTGTACTTATGAAATCAAAATTATATCCGAAAGTATATCCGAACTTATTATCAAAAGATCTATTTATTGTTGAGATGACTATTACTGTTTTAAGAGGTGAAGATCTGACACATTCTTGGGCACCAGGAAATACGCCGACTGGGGAGATAAACAGTCGATAAATCATTGCCTACAAAGTGTTTCTATTCAAATTTGATAAATACATAATTTTCTTTACTTTTTCCGTTTAATAAACCCGGTCCATGACAAGCAAATAACTTTCTCATAAGCGAGATGTAGAAAATCAGGGAGATAAATTGATGTGATATCCAGTTGTTTTGCAGTGTTAAAAAGAATTCTTTTTCTATTTTAATTCGAATATATTGTAAAAGTCGAATATTTAACTCTTTATATATGGGTAATATTTGATTTCAAAATTGTAGTCACGGGCAGATGCAGACTACTAAGTTGCAACAGTTAAAGTAATTAGTCATTCATTTGAGCTAATTAGCTATTCATTACAACCAGTAATTTATTCTTTAGAGCTAATTAGTAACTCACTGAGGGGAATTAATAACTAGTAGAGCTAATTAAATATTAATTAACGCCAATTAGTGATTCATTAGAGTTAATTAGTTACTTGTTAGAGCTAATCAGTTATTCATTAGCGCAAGGTTTTAATATGCTGGTCCCGATGGCAATCTACTATTATATAGATTCAGTTTTAGAGTTTACATACACGTTAACTTCTTTACATTTGTCGTCTTAAAGAATCTGTACTGGATAGGCAACTATCCGCATTGATCATTGTCAGTCACGACATATATAAAGGTTGCAGGTCCTGAACTTCCCAAATGAGTTTGTCATAATTTTGTAACTTGATGAATATCGAGTGATGCTGCTTTTAAATGCCTACTGGATTATACGTGTGACAGGTAAATGTTTGATTATGTATCACACAACAAGAGGGGTAACACTGTCTGCTAGTTTGACAGTCTTAACATATAAAGGTTGACGCCTATCTGTACCTTTGAATATTTAATAACGTGTGCGATTGGTGACTTTCGCAAACTATATCGATTGAGGAAAAGTCTGCATCAAATGTTTACACTGAGGTATTGATGAAATTTCAAGGATGACATCAAAATACTAATTCGACTTAAATGTTAGGGTTGTATTTATCAAACCACAGGCCCAAGTATTAATGAACAAGACGGATTAATAATAACTGACAATTGAATTTGAGTGGGAAATTAAAGTTTAAACAGTCGAGAAAAATATATCATTCACAAGTCTATGGGGATGTTAATATTGAAAAAGAAAAGAAACAAATTGACGGTCGTCTCAATAAATCTGTATTCTATTCTATGTCTTACTTCGAAGAATCATGACTTTCAGAGCATTCCTTCTCGTTCTAGCGATGACTGACAGTTTCGTTTGTAGTTCAGCACAATATGCCATTATCGACACGAATAATAATCAATCGATCGCACCGTACAACAATGTTAGAGATGTATTTGAGGAGGGCACGTTTAGCGCTGGTAACACCAATTGTTGGCACAGCAACAAGTGTGGAAAACACGAAGGAAAATCCTACAGCTGGTGCTACACAGACGAATTTGAAAAGGTAAAGGGAAAATGTTGTACTGGGGAATGCACCTTACAGACGACGAGTGTATATTGCAAATAATGGAAATTCTATATTATTATAGTATTACTGGTGCTATGTAAATGCCAACAATGAGAATATTGTTGTCACCCACTTTCAAACTGCGCTTCTAATGGATTTCCCAGCGATCATTGGTGCTATCCTGACTTTTATTATGTACCACGGTGGAGAAAACGTGTTCCTTAAAAATATGAATAAGAGTCAAATATATGATAAAATAAGGAACCTCACATATTGGCCTTTTCTTTATTGCCAATTTATATATTGACATGGATTGATGAGAACGAGGTATGAATATGTTTCATATATTTGTTTCAAGGTTCTTATATATGCATGCATGTATGTATGTATGTATGTATGTATGTATGCAGAGGTTTAAACATTTACTAGACAAAGCATCGTTGTCATGGGTTTTGAGACTTTGTGCACTAGTATTGATTAAGGTTTTTATACTCTATGACACGATGATTGTTAATATCAACGTCACGTGTGAGTCAATGTGCCACAGATCAATAAACAACATCAAAAATAAGATTTGGCATCAAACAAAAAAGTTTAAAAGGCCATTTATTCTTTTGTACTTTTGGTGACTTTTTTCCTACCAACACTTGTATGAATATCGATAAAGTATGCATTTTGTCTTAACGGTATTCCAGCATAACACAACTGATTAAATGCAAGTGTTTTCAAAGTTACTGGAAACATTAGCGTAGTCATGGGTACTCATACAGACTAAGGCTTTATGTACCAAAGGTATGATGATAGTTAATATCAACATCACGTGTGAGTAAATGCACCATAAATTCCTATACTTACCATCAGAAAAATGGATACGTTTTTCTGACAATATGGTACTGTCAGCTACAATTTTTATATCATGAATGTTACATACACACGTTCGTTTGTTGCATCATCATCTATGCGTTCTTTCAGTTGAATTCAGTTTATAGTCATGGTATGGTCTCACTCATTTCATCTTCCGTCTTTTTAACTTTCGGTACCCTGTGTTTGTCGACGTAGCCTTTGATGAATACAAATAAAGCGCCAAAGTCGTTGATTCCTCCAAATTTGCCATTAATATGCAAATTATTTGTGACTGCTTATATTAACCTGATAACAACAAATGTCAGTATCAGAAAATTTAATTTTAATAATAATCTGGAAAAAGCACTAGTCACTAGGGTCAATAACAGCAACAACACGACAAGTACATTCAGTAAATTAAACTTTGGTGGTATATTTGATCACATGTGAACCAGCGTCGAATCTAGATATGTAACATCCGTATCTATTAATAACCATCATTATATAATATTGAATGTACTTTAATGTAAAATACGTTTTCGGTGCATGCAACACTTTAACAACAAAATGACAACAACGATGACCACATATTGGCCCTTCCAAGCTCGATTGAATCAATGAAGTCGAATAAAAAAGTCGGCAGATATCCGCGTCTGGTTAAATAATCAGGAACTGTAATTCGTGGTACGGTTCCCTATGAATCAAACTATAATAAATGATTAGAGGTCACCACATATGCAACCCAGCGAGTTGCAGATCCTGGCGTCAAAGCCAAGTTAACAATGGCAGTTTCACATATGCTTGGCACCAACGATGCAAGTTCATTTTGCATTACAACACCTCGAGTATATTTGATATATTTTACCATTGCAATTAGATCAAGATCGGTTCTTGGACGCGGAACCATTTGTGTAATCAAAAATATTTTCTTGCTGGTATTTGAAGACTTGTTCCTGGTAAAATAAGCTTTTTCTTTTTTATATCCTTATGTGTCTTCCGTAAACCCATTTGAAAACCATTCTTGATGACAGCGCATAGTTCCGATGTTGTTGCTACCTCTTGTTCCGCTGTTTTAATCGCCAAAAGAACTGGATTTTGTCCAACACTTTTTTGCATTCCATCACCTCTGATTTAGATAATTTTAATCTCAATGAATGATTTCTTCCCTTGGCCATCTTACTGTGATTAAGCTGTTTCGTTCAACCACTCTGAGACTATTCCAGTTAATTGTGTTGTAAAGAAATTTTAATGAGACCCATCAAACATTTCATATTGAGGTTTTTATTTTTCAAGGCTGGTGTTCACTGAAGTCGAGTTACACTTGATCATAGGGCATTATTTTTGGACAACGTAACATGTTCAATTTGAGGTGTATTAAAATAAGTTGGTATAATGTAAGCAAGTGGTGTTGAGACTTAGCCAAACTAATATTAATATTGTGATGTCTGTCTATATATGACCACATATTGTGATATGCGTGTGTCATTTGATGTCTGTCCATATATGACCACATATTGTGATATGCGTGTATCATTTGATGTCCGTGTAATAACGCTGTTACGACTCTAGGTCTTAAAATATATAACAAAATGGAAATGAAAAGAACAATGCAAGTAAAATGCAACAATAATTTTATTTCGAGATTAAAACTTCAAATGAGACTACATAATTGTGAATTCAATCACATTTAATCCTAAATGCACTATCAAGGTTCAAAAATAACCATAATTCTAAAGGAGTTTTCAATGTCTTATGTATAACTAATATAAATTATAATGTCTTTGTGTTAGTCATAAAATACAAAAGTAATATTTTAGTTAACAGCTTCTATAAACATTATGAAATTCCACTGAATAATTTAAATAAAAAATTCCTCTAAAATTATATCTACACACAACTATAGGTAATTCACAGACTAATCAAGCAATGGAAATGAATAGTTGTTTACCAAATCATATATGTTCCAATTTCCCTTGACCTCTGACGAAATATGATTTCATAGGGGAAAATCAGGTCTTGAAATCATATTCAACTAAGTATCTTGCTTTTGTCTGTGAATTGTGCAAAATGTCAGGTAGGCATTGTCACAAGATGAAGCCAGGTTGGGGCTGGATTAGTGAAGACACCCAGAGCAACTGCGTTAATAAGATGTTTATTTCTTAACACAAATTAAATAATAACAAATCTGACACCACTATAAACAAAAAGACAAGGAAAATTATAAAGTTCCTAACATGGAACTGTCAACAACAAGTAACTCAATGAGAAAACTCAAACATGAATTTAACGAATGGAATTTCAAGCAAAGCGTGAATTAAGTCCTATCACCAATCATCAAAATAAAAAGTATATGATTTACACTCCAATATAAACAAAGTCTTCTTAGACACCAAAGGCTATAGGGATATGTATATATTTATGAATATATCGCTCATATAACAATATTGAAATGGGAATGCATGTAATTATGAATTTATCGTTCATATAACGATATTGAAATGGGAATGCATGCAAATTTGAATGTATCTTTCATATCACGATATTGAAATGGGAATGCATGTAAATTTGCTCAGATAGCAATAGTAAAAATAACAACATGGAACACATCATATATATATATATATATAACTATCGTGGCGCCCATTTGACGTCCAAGATGCATATCCGGTTCCACTCGCTCTAGTCAATGGTCAGAGCATGGTCCGCCCCTCTCGTCTGTTGAAGGATCCCTCGAGAGCCCTCACATTCAATACAGACCCGATGGTCACGAAGCCTTGGTCCCTATCATCGAGAACACCAGTACACTCTTCCGAACCACCGTCACCAGACACAGCGTACACGTCACAAGAAACCACAAGAGTTCTGTGACTCCACATCAAACCATGTATAAGGCAGCTAAAATTATAACAACTAAGCCGTGTAGTACATATGACCCGGTTAAGTACTTCAACATTGATATATGTCGCGCATGCGCGCACATGAATTCGTTACCCATTATATTAATCGTTCAATGCATGCAGCGTATAATTAAATTCAATTTGTCTTTTCAGTTACAACAAATAGCTAACTCGAACCAGACTACAGTATTTCTAATATGGCTTTGTATAACCTAGGTATTGACTCTTCTAAAAACATCCAAAATATGAAAAAATTATGTCATTTAAAACGAATAGTAATAAAGAATACTTAAACTTCATCACGTCTACAGCTGGAGATTTGCTCCCGTTACGAGGTAAGCTTCCTGACAAGATTCATCGTAGTGTAATTCGTTTATAGAGAACTTGCTCTATATGTATACTAACTGTGACAGATATGCGCAGCTAGGTACTTAGGTGTTCACTGCAGGCAATTTGCACATGCATCATGGGTTGAGTTTCGCTCAGTATTTCGAAACAACTAGAGCCGAAAAAATATACCACCCTCGGGTGACTCTGTACGCGGCAACGAATCCTGAGTACATTTTTGATGACATATACATATTAATATAACTAATACACAATTCCGTGACAGCCATTACCCTTAAGAACGGACACAAATAAGCAGCCAATGAAAATAAAACAATGTGAAATTTCTTCCGAGGGTTCCTGATGACTGTTAATAAATATCAATCACTGTTATTTGGTCACATATTGTTATCTTTGCTGTTATATTGACTTGTATTTTTAAACGACACGTAGCTTGTTTTAGTGAATGAAGATCATTTTTAGTGCCTATCTGCCTTGTACATTTGAAAACAATGATACTCATTGCGACTTGTTTAGCTATCGGTACCGTGCAGGATGACAATACGATAGGCACTTTTAATGCCACTGCGAACAACCGTTGAACAATATCACCATAAAGCTCATGAATCTTATAATACTTCAAAACTTTATAAAAGGTGCAGCATCAGTCCGTATAAACAATAATGTGTAATGTTTAATGTATCTCTTGAGATACATTAAACATTGTGGTTGCACAATTATTGAAAGAAGATAGCTTGATGATACAAGTAATTACATGTATACTGTTGCTTCCATGAAAATAATCTCACTTTCGAAGACTTTTCGGGATTTCCTGGAAATATATCAGTCATGTAACAAACGGATACATGTGTATTGTTTTATTGGTGAAGATTTCGATAATGGAGATGACATGTTTATTCCATTTTGCGAGGTATCTGAAACATTTGATATTGTCTGGCATACATATTTTGTTTAGAAAGTTAGACGCTGTGAAATGGAATGATATATTCAATAATGATTTCTTCAGCTGAACTCAAATGGTTTGCTGCAGAATCAACATTTTAGCCTGTTTCATCCCTGGTGT